>OZ023233.1:6586644-6854469 GCA_964006365.1 Trididemnum miniatum | reverse complement strand
AAAACATAAATCCCGGGTACAATTCCTTACGAGTTTATAAACCAGATACAACCGAAAAATGTAACACTGGGGTTTTATTCCCACTCGGGTCATACTAATGACTTTAAAAATAGTATTCGCAGCTTTCGCGCCAGGCGCTCGGCACAAGCGGAAGTGCGAAGGGTTTTGTGTATGTGTTGTTCGTCATGTATGTCCCTTGACAGCGTTCAATCATTCGTGATTGAAAATTGTAATGGGTCGACAATTGAAAATGGCCTAAACAATGTGTGCTTGCACCCGCTGTCCCGTACCTTTAGACCTTTACGATTATATTGTCCAAATATGCAAATGTACCTTGACAGTCGTTTGATTTGATGATGTCGTCAATAACCCGCTGAAAACAAGGGACAGCGTTTGTAAGTCCAAAGGGTATACGCTTCCATTGCCAAAGCGCGCCATCTGCCTCAAAAGCTGTGTACACTAAGGCTGCGTTCACACTGGCGTATAACCAGGTTTCACAACCTGGTTTCATACCTGGTGGAGGCAGTTTGACCTAGTGACAGGCGCTTGTGAGGTCTAATTTTATACGCTGCGACTTTTTGTACCACGTCTTGCATTCTAGAAGTAGATAAGCATCCAAGTGCATTTATTTACTGTTTGACTGTAGTCGATTCCCTTTCCCTTCTCATGGTTTTCCTGTGTAACCACTGATGGCTGAGCCCGCCATGGAGAGTTGCTGGGCTCCATCAAATCTTCTTTAAGAAGTCGCTTTACTTCGGCGGAAATAAAATCGGAATCAATTCGGGAATATCTTCTCGATTTCGTCGCTATAGGCCTGCAGTCAGATTTTAAATGTTCAAAAAGACGATTCGGAGTAGAAGTTTTTACACTTTGCTACGTACCCACTACCCAGATGTAAAATCGGCATCAGGCCTCCAAGGTGGATATTTACATTCTGGTGTTTATTCATACAATCCAGGCCCAAAATAACATCTGTAAACAAATTGCTGAGAATTGTAAAAGACACATTGTCGTAAGTTTGTTCGTTCAACTCAACATTTGCGCAGCATTTTCCCAGGCCTTTCGAACTACAGCCTTTGACAGCCAAGCCGACGCAACAGTCTGATGCTTCCAAATCGAGTTTGAGCAGTTTCGAGAAGTCTTTGCTTAGGTGACTCAGTGTCAAACCCGTATCAAAAAGAGTATTTGCTTGTGAGCCATTTACAAAAACAGGCAAGTCATCTTTTAAATGGGCTGCATTCGAAGTAATTCCGATTATCGTAGCATACGCAGATTATTGTCCAGAGGTGAATTTTGACCCACACACTTTAGAAAAATGACCTCTCTTAAAACACTTAAAACATGACACCCTTTTAGCTGGACATAACTTACGCGGATGTCTTTTGTTTCCACAAAACATACAATTTCCATTTGTAGCGGCACTATATTTTCTAGAGGAGCAAGCTGGCTCAGACGACATTTCAGCATTTTTCTGAGCAGTTTCTAGAGCTTTATCGAATGCGGCTTAAAGCGTCGCTTAAAGCGTCAAGTTGTTATCCTCTAATAAACCCTGCCTGGTGTTAGAAGAGATAATTCCACCAATAAATGCGTCTCTGATGGCTTCTTCCTTATGAACCTGAGCAGATACAGCTTGATAATTGCAATCTATACGCTCAATCGCTACAACTTTTGTGAGCAAATATCGATTGATATCAACCAATCAGATGGCCGAGTGGCATAGAGCGTCTGCTTCTGGATCGGTAGACTAAGGTTCGATCCCGAGTCGGGTCAAACCAATGACTTAAAAATTGGTATTCACAGCTTCCTGCTTGATGATCAGCATTTAAGGGACAGTGTGGAGAAAGCCGGCAAGTTTACTTGTTGTGCCGTTGGGAAAGGCACTTTACTGAATTCCCCCATCTTAGTGTGGTAGACAGATGGCCGGCTACTCCTAAGCGAGCTCGTACAGCGCTCCGTCGCTTTCTCGTGATAGGAGGTTAAGTATGCCAATAACAACAATAGCAATAATAACAATTGATTCTCCGGTCAGTTGTTTGCAGGACATCAGAGCATAGCGAGCAAATATTGAACTTGGGGCTTTTGCAAACGTGTCTGGCAATATCTGAATAGCTTCATCGTAAGTACCGGCTTCGAAAATGTACTCATACACAGCTGCGTCTATGTGGTTGATCAACAAGTTAAGCTTATTTGCCTCAGTTTCGTTTTCTATCTGACCTACGTATGTTGTGAAAAACTTACGCCAATGCAGCCACTGTCCTCTTAAGTCACCAGCTTCTGGATCAACTGCAAACACTCGAGGACGTAACGCTTTATCCATTATGAGGGAAAATCAGATCTTCATTATACTCGCGGTATAACGCCGAAGCATGTAAGAAGTTGCGGGGCCTATCTCCGCTGCGTAGCGCCTGGGCCACACAGCTCCAAAGAAACGTCGCAACGGTGGCAAGTTCATCTATAACATAAATGCAATATTATAAACTCTGCGCTTTATACTCGCACTAATAGTAATAAACTTTACAGTTTAAACTGCATTAACACTAAGCAGCTATTGCAGCATTCGACTAAACCAAGGAACAAAGCTGAACGCAAAATACTAAGAAAAGCGCTGATTACATAGCGGGAAAAAGCGCAGGAAATGCAAATAAGTTAAGGCAATCGTAATCACACAAACAAACAGTTCGCAGTTCAATTCAATTGCTGTTACACTAGCTAAACGCTCAGCAATCAAGTGTAGCGCGGAGGATGAAATAAACAGCGAATAAAAATATGTCAGTGAATTCTTGACAAAATTTAGTCCTGGCGCTAAAGGACCTTAGTAGTTATAAAGCGCCATAAAACCACACAACATTTCATTTCATTTCCTAATCATGTCATCCATGTATCTGCTTAGACTATATCGTTCAAATCAAAAGCCATTACTACAAAAAAAGAGAATTCCTTCAAGCAAGTCTTCTTTAATCAAATTTCTGAAATCTGATCGTATTATCCGAAGCGAACGGTAACTTGAGTTGGTAACTTTCACAGTTGGACTAACTCTGGTTACACTGTTTGTGACGTCATTAAAGTTAATACGAGTGTTTGACTTCATGCGATGCTGTTTTATCATTCATTCTAGCTACTTATTTACTTTGCTAGACCCACTTATCCGTAGGGGGTCGCGGGAGCTGCAGCTCGAGTTGAAGCCTTTAAGCATCTCGATCCTCTACAACAAAGGATAGATGTTCTGCTGGGATGCCCAGATGAGACCAACTAAGATCTTCAACAGGCCGTCCCAAAACTTAATGGTGAGATTATGTCGAAGATCTTAGTTGGTCTCATCTGGGCATCCCAGCAGAACATCTATCCTTTGTTGTAGAGGATCGAGATGCTTAAAGGCTTCAACTCGAGCTGCAGCTCCCGCGACCCCCTACGGATAAGTGGGTCTAGCAAAGTAAATAAGTAGCTAGAATGAATGATAAAACAGCATCGCATGAAGTCAAACACTCGTATTAACTTTAATGACGTCACAAACAGTGTAACCAGAGTTAGTCCAACTGTGAAAGTTACCAACTCAAGTTACCGTTCGCTTCGGATAATACGATCAGATTTCAGAAATTTGATTAAAGAAGACTTGCTTGAAGGAATTCTCTTTTTTTGTAGTAATGGCTTTTGATTTGAACGATATAGTCTAAGCAGATACATGGATGACATGATTAGGAAATGAAATGAAATGTTGTGTGGTTTTATGGCGCTTTATAACTACTAAGGTCCTTTAGCGCCAGGACTAAATTTTGTCAAGAATTCACTGACATATTTTTATTCGCTGTTTATTTCATCCTCCGCGCTACACTTGATTGCTGAGCGTTTAGCTAGTGTAACAGCAATTGAATTGAACTGCGAACTGTTTGTTTGTGTGATTACGATTGCCTTAACTTATTTGCATTTCCTGCGCTTTTTCCCGCTATGTAATCAGCGCTTTTCTTAGTATTTTGCGTTCAGCTTTGTTCCTTGGTTTAGTCGAATGCTGCAATAGCTGCTTAGTGTTAATGCAGTTTAAACTGTAAAGTTTATTACTATTAGTGCGAGTATAAAGCGCAGAGTTTATAATATTGCATTTATGTTATAGATGAACTTGCCACCGTTGCGACGTTTCTTTGGAGCTGTGTGGCCCAGGCGCTACGCAGCGGAGATAGGCCCCGCAACTTCTTACATGCTTCGGCGTTATACCGCGAGTATAATGAAGATCTGATTTTCCCTCATAATGGATAAAGCGTTACGTCCTCGAGTGTTTGCAGTTGATCCAGAAGCTGGTGACTTAAGAGGACAGTGGCTGCATTGGCGTAAGTTTTTCACAACATACGTAGGTCAGATAGAAAACGAAACTGAGGCAAATAAGCTTAACTTGTTGATCAACCACATAGACGCAGCTGTGTATGAGTACATTTTCGAAGCCGGTACTTACGATGAAGCTATTCAGATATTGCCAGACACGTTTGCAAAAGCCCCAAGTTCAATATTTGCTCGCTATGCTCTGATGTCCTGCAAACAACTGACCGGAGAATCAATTGTTATTATTGCTATTGTTGTTATTGGCATACTTAACCTCCTATCACGAGAAAGCGACGGAGCGCTGTACGAGCTCGCTTAGGAGTAGCCGGCCATCTGTCTACCACACTAAGATGGGGGAATTCAGTAAAGTGCCTTTCCCAACGGCACAACAAGTAAACTTGCCGGCTTTCTCCACACTGTCCCTTAAATGCTGATCATCAAGCAGGAAGCTGTGAATACCAATTTTTAAGTCATTGGTTTGACCCGACTCGGGATCGAACCTTAGTCTACCGATCCAGAAGCAGACGCTCTATGCCACTCGGCCATCTGATTGGTTGATATCAATCGATATTTGCTCACAAAAGTTGTAGCGATTGAGCGTATAGATTGCAATTATCAAGCTGTATCTGCTCAGGTTCATAAGGAAGAAGCCATCAGAGACGCATTTATTGGTGGAATTATCTCTTCTAACACCAGGCAGGGTTTATTAGAGGATAACAACTTGACGCTTTAAGCGACGCTTTAAGCCGCATTCGATAAAGCTCTAGAAACTGCTCAGAAAAATGCTGAAATGTCGTCTGAGCCAGCTTGCTCCTCTAGAAAATATAGTGCCGCTACAAATGGAAATTGTATGTTTTGTGGAAACAAAAGACATCCGCGTAAGTTATGTCCAGCTAAAAGGGTGTCATGTTTTAAGTGTTTTAAGAGAGGTCATTTTTCTAAAGTGTGTGGGTCAAAATTCACCTCTGGACAATAATCTGCGTATGCTACGATAATCGGAATTACTTCGAATGCAGCCCATTTAAAAGATGACTTGCCTGTTTTTGTAAATGGCTCACAAGCAAATACTCTTTTTGATACGGGTTTGACACTGAGTCACCTAAGCAAAGACTTCTCGAAACTGCTCAAACTCGATTTGGAAGCATCAGACTGTTGCGTCGGCTTGGCTGTCAAAGGCTGTAGTTCGAAAGGCCTGGGAAAATGCTGCGCAAATGTTGAGTTGAACGAACAAACTTACGACAATGTGTCTTTTACAATTCTCAGCAATTTGTTTACAGATGTTATTTTGGGCCTGGATTGTATGAATAAACACCAGAATGTAAATATCCACCTTGGAGGCCTGATGCCGATTTTACATCTGGGTAGTGGGTACGTAGCAAAGTGTAAAAACTTCTACTCCGAATCGTCTTTTTGAACATTTAAAATCTGACTGCAGGCCTATAGCGACGAAATCGAGAAGATATTCCCGAATTGATTCCGATTTTATTTCCGCCGAAGTAAAGCGACTTCTTAAAGAAGATTTGATGGAGCCCAGCAACTCTCCATGGCGGGCTCAGCCATCAGTGGTTACACAGGAAAACCATGAGAAGGGAAAGGGAATCGACTACAGTCAAACAGTAAATAAATGCACTTGGATGCTTATCTACTTCTAGAATGCAAGACGTGGTACAAAAAGTCGCAGCGTATAAAATTAGACCTCACAAGCGCCTGTCACTAGGTCAAACTGCCTCCACCAGGTATGAAACCAGGTTGTGAAACCTGGTTATACGCCAGTGTGAACGCAGCCTTAGTGTACACAGCTTTTGAGGCAGATGGCGCGCTTTGGCAATGGAAGCGTATACCCTTTGGACTTACAAACGCTGTCCCTTGTTTTCAGCGGGTTATTGACGACATCATCAAATCAAACGACTGTCAAGGTACATTTGCATATTTGGACAATATAATCGTAAAGGTCTAAAGGTACGGGACAGCGGGTGCAAGCACACATTGTTTAGGCCATTTTCAATTGTCGACCCATTACAATTTTCAATCACGAATGATTGAACGCTGTCAAGGGACATACATGACGAACAACACATACACAAAACCCTTCGCACTTCCGCTTGTGCCGAGCGCCTGGCGCGAAAGCTGCGAATACTATTTTTAAAGTCATTAGTATGACCCGAGTGGGAATAAAACCCCAGTGTTACATTTTTCGGTTGTATCTGGTTTATAAACTCGTAAGGAATTGTACCCGGGATTTATGTTTTCGAGTCGACTGTTGAGTTGATTGATTGCGCCTGTGTCTGAACCTCGTGATTGCCTGTTCTGAAACTTGCGTGTTTTTCGTGCTTCACTGACCTGTGGGATGGCGTGATTGTTGAATACTTGCTGGTGCACAATAGCTTGGTGAGCTATTGGCAGATTGCAGTCTGATTTGGTTGTCCACAGAGTAGCATGGTGTGAATGAGTGAGTGAAGTAGGAGATTTTTCGCAGTTTTGCAGAACTTTACGGCAGTATAGGTTTTTTTTGGGCGTGGTTAGTTAAGACAGGGATCAGGTAAACCTTCGTCTTTTTTGCAGCTCGGTTTCCCGGTAGTGTATAAAATTTTAATGCTTAAGTTTGAGAAAAGCATCTTTTTTGTGGTTCGAATTTCTTAGTTGAAGTTTCGTTCATGCTTGTGGGAAATATCGTTGGTCCGTCAAAGATTTGGTAAGTTTACTCATTTTACGCACGTTTACCAAGATTTTTGCACAAACGCATTAGGGGTGTGCGAGTACGCAAGCAAAGTAGATCAAAATTGGTTGGTCAAACGGATCGCTAAAAGTTCGAATTTATGAATTTATGGTTAGTCGATGCTTCCTTGCCTATTTGCTTTTTTTTTCACATGTTGTGTGTGTTTGCTTTTGTTTTCCGTAAATATGGCTAAATAATAAATCTATCTATCTATCTATCTATGACATATTAGCCTGTCCACATGTCCAGTTTATGTGGGCTTTTGGCCAACGTTTATGTGGGCTTGTTGCTGTGGGCTTTCAGCATTACAATTAAATTATTGATGTCATAATTAAAAAAAGTGATTATGACATCAAACCCTCAGCAACAAGCTCATATCAATGTGGGCCAAATGCCCACATAAATTAGACATGTAGACAGGTTAATTGTAACTTTAAATGAGAACCAAGGCCTACTTAAACCTTCAATTGTTCTCTTTAAGTACCGGTCGATTTTCTTGAATACTTTTCTCCTGCATTTTCCCATGTCATGTCACACTGTGCTGGGCGGTTTGTCATTAATTTAAATTTATTATTGTGACGCTTAACAGCACACTTAAAACGAACCCTAGAAAGACCAAACGAGTCAATTGACCATTTTTGATTTTTGTTTTTCTGATTACTACCACATTTCTCTATAGACATCAAGTTGATCTTTTTAGACTTTTATTTTTTCACATAAAAGTACAGAAAAATCATATTCTCCGAAAAAAAAAATTGCATGTAACAAGGTGTTACGGCCAAGCTTACTATAAACGACCATACGGGTCAATTGGCTCTTTCCCCAATTTCCTTTGCATTCAAGCAAGCGTGACAAACTGCAGCAGAGCATTTTCAACAAACAAAAAGTAAGCAATTGGCACACTTGATTTTTGTTTTCTTTGACTGGCGCATCCGACATTTGGTTTGTTTGGAAGGAGGTAAATCCTCATCCTCTTCTTAGCGTATCCGCTTGAAGCGTAACTTACAATATGTGCACTTCTGTCGCCTAACTCCTCTCTGCGTAGCAAAGACTTTTAACCAGTTTGATGAGAAAATTACGTCTTGAACGGTTTGATGTCGATATATCCGCACATATAATGTATGTGTCCATTGTCCAATGCCGTGATATCCACCAGATTGAAGAAAGCCGCTCGAAGCTATCGTCGCGGTGCCGCTTTTGTAGAGTATGCGCGAAGCATTTCATCAGCTGTGCTTACTCCTCCTTTGGTAGCATTGTGATCTAAAATAGAGGCTTTTTTGTTTTCCATCATCGACTGTTGTTGTTTTGTGACTGGAAGGAAGTGAATACACTGCTTTATTTTTTGGCTTTGCAGCTAAGAAACATAATATTTTCTTCTGGTGGCGTAAATACAAACGTAGATGAATACAAATTGCATCTTCTCCTAGTTCTGCTTCGGACGGAACTTCACGTCGATATGCTCTCATGATACTTAGCATCGTAATGTTGCTCTGCAAAAGTCTTTTGGCTAGACTCAAGGATAAGAAAAAACTGTCAGTGGTTACATTTAGTCCCGTCTTCTTTTACGGCTCCATCAAGACAAGTTCACATGCTCCCCGAGTCCCACTTCTCTTTCTTTTCTTCTAACATAAAGAGACGACCGTAGTACAAGGCAGGTCGTGGTATTACACACTAACCTAAACTTGATTCCAAATTATGCCGGTTTTTGTGGAATATATTGTATAAAAAGACATCTAAAACAAAGAGTGTTTTTATTGTAAAAATGTGTTTAGTAGAGTCTAACACCACGGTAAATATCAGGTGTCTGCTAGGATTATATACCTTCCTATACACGGGAAAAGTTGCTCATTAATTGCAATATTTGCATCAGGAAAATATGACTTCTGAGCTATGGCAGTTATATAAGACGGAATCCCACAATTATTTTATAACAATAGCTAATGCAAGGAGCCATTTTATAACAATCGATTTTATCAGTACATGAAACAGAAGAGCTTGCTATTCTAACTGATAATGTGCAACTTCCAGGTGGTGAAAAAGAATAACAGGGCACCAAACAAAAATAAAATCGCAATAACATAAAACGCTGCAAAAATGTTACAAAGAAAAAAAAAATTGCTGGGCTCTCTTCTACATTAAGAAATAACACACAGCTAATTAGGTCTTGTTTCTTCTTCTTCTTCGTCATGTGGGTGCGATGTTGCATCGGAAAGTAGCATCTTTTTAAATGGTTGGGCACGTATCAGACAGCCACCTTGCCAAGCTTGCTTGTTTTTTTTTGCTTTTTCGTTTGCTTTTCGTTTTCATTAAATTTGTAATATTTCTACGACGACCAATTTTGCAAAGGTGGCTGCAGACAAGAAGATCTAACGATCCCTTCGCAGTCTCCTTGATGTCTGTTATTATTTTACTGTTAGTTATTTCTATTTCCTTGCTGTGTACTTGACTTCGAATAATAAATCAGTTCAGTTCATCTCGTTCACATTGAGCAGACCCCGAATCCCATTTCGATGGCGGTATATGGAACAGGATGTTATAATATGGACTGCGGTCTGTTCCCCTGCATCACACTCACAGGACGCCGTGGAAGTCACAGGTCTTGTTGTAGACCGGCATTGAAGCATAGCAAGCTCGACTATCAGTCAAGCAGAGTTGTCCGAAACGAAGAATTTTGTTCCTAATTCCATTCCAAACCTAAAGCGTTTGTTCCTACTCCGATCCGTTCCTACATTTTAGAAAAAAACAATTCCTAATGCCTATAAGTGTTCCTAATCTACAACAAACAAAAGGTTTAATCACTCATCAGTGGCGCAGCCAGCCCAAAATTTCTGGGGAGAGCAAAACTTTGTTAGGCTTGCCCAGTGACACACACATGATTTGGCAAAGGGGGGGGGGGCAACCGGAAGAGTGGGGGTGAAGTTCCCAGCCGCCGGAGACTAAGGGGGTTTGGAAGAAGAACCCCCAGCCGCCACAAATTTTTAGGGTTTTTACAAGAAAAACTCTCAATTTAGCGTAGTTTTTTGTTTTTGTTGAAAACGCACTCACACCTGCACAGGTACTCAGGTAGCCTACCCCCAAGTTGTCTTAATCGGCCCCTGCTTGTGTTGTTAGTACATTTAAGTTATAGCATTACTATTTTTGTTCGTAGGCTAGTGGTAACTGAAAATATTTTTTTGGGGGGGGCAATTGACCCCTTGGACCGCCCCTGGGTATCATCATTCAGTTTATGATATTTTTAGTGCCCGACTGCCGGTAAATACCGATTATGGCAATACCAATACGAAAAATTATCATACACTCAGTTACTGTGCTCTCCAAGCCTCCAGTATTTTGGTTTAACAAGCAAAAAATTTCAAGTAAAAATAATTAAAAACATAAAAGCATGAGATTTAGCCTGTCACTTAATTTCAAAATGAGCTGCAAAATCAAAACAACGAAATTAATGTCTGCTACAATGAAAGAACAATTTCGGGTATGTGGCACTCTTCCGGCATAATAGGCTATAGGCCTAGGAAAATTTTAAGCTATTTTTACTTTTATGATAGAGTATCGGTACGGTACTTTAAACATTTGCCGATTTAGTTTTGACTGGTTGCCGAATTGAAGTGATTTTTATCAGGAATCATGACTTCTGCAGAGACACTGCGGGTCACTTTCCCTAACTGTGATCAAAAGTCAATGAAGTACCTTTAGGCTACCTAGTGTAGATACCGGTAACCAACTTTTTTAGCAAAAAGATAAAAATTGAAACAAACAATCAAGGCATGAGTTTTGTAACATTTTTAAAACCGTCAACCGGAATTCCTGTTCCTGTTACGGTTAACCAACGGTGGGATTCAAATTTTTCGTCAGCCGGTTCTATTACAGAAGTTATGCATTATCAGCCAGTTCTGTTTCAGCTAATGGTACAACTATAAGCAGCAATGCTAACCGGTTCGCTGTTCTGATAAAATTCCCTCAGACGATTCCATAGAACCGGTGCGAACCGGCTGAATCCCACCATTGCGGTTAACCACAAAAAGTTCCATTTCGGCTCCTGTTCCTAAAAAATTTGTGTACTCCTGCCGGAACAAACTCCTGTTCCGGTCCATGGACAACTCTGATGAGCTGACTAAGGTTTAAAGGTTTCCATTTTATTTATCCAAATGGTAGCAACAGCTAATAATCGGAGAACATTAATTTAACATTATTTATTTAGACTGCATTATTTACAAAATAACATACGGAAAATCAAATAAAATAAGCTGAACGTTTTTAGACAAAGAAGATGCAAAAATATACAAGTATTGTGTAGTTTTTTTTTGTAAATCCGATGGTACTCGATCGATGCAGACCTTATTTACCCTGTCCACATGTCCAATTTAAGTGGGCTTGTTGTCGTGCGCTTTCTGCATCACAATTAAATTTTTGATGTCATAATTTAAAAAATGATTATGACATCAAGCCCACAGCAACAAGCCCATATCAATTAGTCTGTTTCCATGTCCACTCAAAACGTGGGCTTTCTAAACGAGGGCCGAGTTCAAAGTGGGCTTTTTCAGCCCACTTTTTTCAAAAGCCCTGGCTTATTATGACCAGCTTTTTACTTGCGTCCAAGAAAGCCCACAAGTTTGCTGAAATCAGCCCCTATAAACAGGGTTATCATTTCGTGCTTATTTTCAAGGGCAATGTCTTAAAAAACGTAATGGTGCTTATTTTTAAGAAACGTGCTTATTTTTGAGTCCCGTGCTTATTTTTGAATTACTAGCGGAAAAAATAGGATTCTTCGGACGTGAAAACCTTTTATTTGGTCTTCACGGACAGTTAGTGGAAAATCAGGATTCTGTGGACAAGGTTGCTTTGGTGGTGGGGGGGGGAAGCTTAGCCCCCTAGATCTAAAAAAACTGTTTGCAGGGGGTTCCGTGGGGGCTCTTAAAATCGACCTAGTCCTTGTTAACGTTTAGACTTTAGAGCAGAAATTCTTATGCTGGGAAGCGTCAAAGGTTTGCAAGGGGGGCGTGAACATAGCAGTGACTTAATGATTGAACGTATAAGCTTATTTTCAAATCTTTTTTTCGTCAAACATCAAAACTTGTTTCTCCAAAACAGCTGCATCCTTCTTATTAAGACAATTAAGACATTGCAAATAAATTGCTGTATTTTCCGCATGTTTTTTGTAGCGTGGTGAGCAGTGTCGTATCAAGGCATTTCCGAAGTTCGGTTCCCCCGGTAGGGGGGGGGGGCATTTGTAGGGGCCCCACAATATTGTTGTATGAGACTTAGAATTAGAGGCAAAAAATTTAAAAAAAATTTTCGTCAAAAAGTTGTTAAAGTAGTACTATAATTGCAATTAAATGATGTAAATTTCTACTAAATTTTCAAAAAGTTTTCGGGGCAGCATGCCCGCTGACCCCCTAGAGTCATCATTGACTTTTATTCTGCTTCAAATATGCTCTAATTTTGCCACACCCTGAAAGAAACTGCGAGCACGAAAGTTTGGGGCGCCCCTACGGAGGAAATTTTTGGATATGTCCCTTGAAACAATGCAGCTAATGAGTCGAAAAAGCGCAAAACTGCCTAAATTATTGCAGATATCAAAGGACCCCATCTAGACCTTTTTTTTGGGGGGGGGGGAGCAACAGCCTTCACACGGCACTGGTAGTAGGGCGTGGGCAAAAATAACTAACGCCTAAGGGGACGTAACTGAAAAAGTTTACGAACATCTGGCATAAAATAATAAGATTTTTAGCATTATACAGGCCCCAGAGCTGGGACCAAAGGGGGCCTGGCCCCTCCAATCGACATGCGTGGCCCCCCCAATTAACAAGCTTATTCTTTTAAAGACAGCGGTTTTTGTGCTTAATTTCAAACTTTGGCCCCTCCTGATAAACGCTTGGCCCCCCTTAGTAGACTGCTCTAGCGTCGGCTCTGCAGGGCCGCCCTATTTCGAATTTTATTAAGGCTGCGTTCACACCTAGTGGTTTTCACCACCACGAACGAAAACTTTGGCGAGTGTGAACGATTTTTCGCGTCGTGAAACCAGGTTTCGCGACTAGGTTTTCGCAACTAGGTTTAGCAGTTTTCACAACTAGGTTTCGCAATCAGATCGTGAGTGTGAACGCAACTAGTTGCAAAAGCTGGTGTGAACGCTGATGGTTTTGCGGCAGGTTTTTATACATAAGTGCTAGACTAGCCTAGGGTGTGCAAAAATGTGATTGTAATCATAACGCTGATGGTATTTAGTCAGGTTTTTGTACACAAGTGCTAGATTCTATTTGTACTATCTAGGCTTTAAGAAAAAAGTAAATAATTTTTAAGTTTTAGGTTTATAACCATGGTTCATAGTGTACTGTAGGCTAGCTTCAATAAAACAAGTTTCATTAGGATGTGATGGAGCATTTTGTAACCGTAAATATGTCTGAATGTGGCAGTGGAAGCAACGTTTTTGCTAAATGGAGGTGAAAAAGGTGAGAAATCTGGGTTACTACACTAGATTACTGATATTGAAAAGGGTTGATGTCTGGAATCTGCTGTTTGTTTTATTATGCTCTAACGTGACTCTTTGATTTGTCCTGTACCGGCAGTGATCAGCTTGTAATGACTGTCATCAGATCAGGTCATAGTGAAGTAAAGCAATTGGACTGAAGTACCCAACCCTTATCTAGATTAAACTACTACTCTCTAACAGGCATTAAAACTTAAAGGCCCTCTGCACCCACATTCATCGATAGTTGTAAATATGTATTACATATATTTAAATTTTTTCGCGAAAGTTCGATCACGATATCTGGTCTCGGTAACGAGAAAACTGGTAAAACATCGTTAAATTCGTGACGTCATCGGGTACTAACAACCAAGAAATAATGCGACTTCTAAAAGCTTTCGCTGTGCGAAAGCTTTTTTCGAAAGCTAACATCGTTAAATTCGTGACGTCATCGGGTACTAACAACCAAGAAATAATGCGACTTCTAAAAGCTTTCGCTGTGCGAAAGCTTTTTTCGAAAACTTTCGCACAGCGAAAGCTTTTAGAAGTCGCATTATTTCTTGGTTGTTGGCACCCAATGACGTCACGAATTTAACGATATTTTACCAGTTTTCTCGTTACCGAGACCAGATATCGTGATCGAATTTTCGCGAAAAAATTTAAATATATTTAATACATATTTACAACTATCGATGAATTTGGGTGCAGTGGGCCTTTTGACTTGTGCTGTTCAGGGTTAAACAGTTAGCTCTTAACTGGTTACACAGTTAAAGGCATCTATCCATTACATAAATCAAATGTGTGTGAAGAACGCAAACTTTTCTAATCTTTTTCAGCAAAACATTTCACTAGTGTCGGTTTTTTGGTAGTTTTATATGTGTTCCAGTAAAGAACTGACAGCTTGAACAAGTTTCTTGGTCGAATCGTCCTTGCTTATTAGGTTTGCATATATAAGGTTTTTGGAAAATCAGCAGCAGTTTGTATAAACGCGTAAGTTTATGGTTTGCATATAGGTAGTAACGATATTGTTGTACGCACAGGAATACCAGAGAAGCTGTAGGCAACTATCGTCGCCAATCGCAAGTACACAACTCCGGGGTCTCCTTTAGTAGCCCTTGGGAAGAAGAGAGAAGCCTTGATTTACGCCCCAAAGAAGACTATTTATCGAATAAAATCTGGGAACGCGAAAAAAGTCCCGAAAAACTGCGAAACTTCATGTGGAAAAGTTTCTGTTAAAAAGAAGATGAAACCGGACGGCCAACCTTTTTACACATTATTCTATGCTGTAATGCCATTGCATTAGTTTTTGAATGCGCTATATCTTTTCAGTGTTTTACAGTTGCTTTTTACTATAACAAAAGTCTCGTCAGCCTTGCTACGCACAGCCAATCCAGGCCAAACTCATTCCAGACTAGGGTTGTAATTCCGGGAAATCCCGATTCCGAATTCCCGGGATTTGGGGTATTTTTTCCAATCCCAATCCCGGGATTATATGTCTAGAAATCCCGGGACTTATTAAATTTACTATACCCCTGATTGACCGTTTTATGTCAGCCTACGGAAGTGAGCATCATGTAATGTTAGAATTCTAAAGTACAGAATTAAGTTTTACGTACCCTAGCTCAGCGTTTCTCAAATGGTGCACCGCAAGGGTTAGCTAGGTGCGCCAAACTTGTATTTTGTAAATTTACGACCTGTTATTTGCACTATTCTTTATTTTCGGAATTTATACAATTGGATACGATGACCATCTTGAAGTTGTAAGATATCCGACATTGCAATTATTACAGTCATATTCTTGGCGCAAAACCCTTTTTTTGGCATGCTGCTCTACATGAGTGGAGTCAGAGAGAGACTAAATAAAGTTACTATTTTCTACACTCGATAAAGTTGTTGATGGAAACAGTATGATGTGCTCCTGATAAACGCTTGGCCCCCCTTAGTAGACTGCTCTAGCGTCGGCTCTGCAGGGCCGCCCTATTTCGAATTTTATTAAGGCTGCGTTCACACCTAGTGGTTTTCACCACCACGAACGAAAACTTTGGCGAGTGTGAACGATTTTTCGCGTCGTGAAACCAGGTTTCGCGACTAGGTTTTCGCAACTAGGTTTAGCAGTTTTCACAACTAGGTTTCGCAATCAGATCGTGAGTGTGAACGCAACTAGTTGCAAAAGCTGGTGTGAACGCTGATGGTTTTGCGGCAGGTTTTTATACATAAGTGCTAGACTAGCCTAGGGTGTGCAAAAATGTGATTGTAATCATAACGCTGATGGTATTTAGTCAGGTTTTTGTACACAAGTGCTAGATTCTATTTGTACTATCTAGGCTTTAAGAAAAAAGTAAATAATTTTTAAGTTTTAGGTTTATAACCATGGTTCATAGTGTACTGTAGGCTAGCTTCAATAAAACAAGTTTCATTAGGATGTGATGGAGCATTTTGTAACCGTAAATATGTCTGAATGTGGCAGTGGAAGCAACGTTTTTGCTAAATGGAGGTGAAAAAGGTGAGAAATCTGGGTTACTACACTAGATTACTGATATTGAAAAGGGTTGATGTCTGGAATCTGCTGTTTGTTTTATTATGCTCTAACGTGACTCTTTGATTTGTCCTGTACCGGCAGTGATCAGCTTGTAATGACTGTCATCAGATCAGGTCATAGTGAAGTAAAGCAATTGGACTGAAGTACCCAACCCTTATCTAGATTAAACTACTACTCTCTAACAGGCATTAAAACTTAAAGGCCCTCTGCACCCACATTCATCGATAGTTGTAAATATGTATTACATATATTTAAATTTTTTCGCGAAAGTTCGATCACGATATCTGGTCTCGGTAACGAGAAAACTGGTAAAACATCGTTAAATTCGTGACGTCATCGGGTACTAACAACCAAGAAATAATGCGACTTCTAAAAGCTTTCGCTGTGCGAAAGCTTTTTTCGAAAGCTAACATCGTTAAATTCGTGACGTCATCGGGTACTAACAACCAAGAAATAATGCGACTTCTAAAAGCTTTCGCTGTGCGAAAGCTTTTTTCGAAAACTTTCGCACAGCGAAAGCTTTTAGAAGTCGCATTATTTCTTGGTTGTTGGCACCCAATGACGTCACGAATTTAACGATATTTTACCAGTTTTCTCGTTACCGAGACCAGATATCGTGATCGAATTTTCGCGAAAAAATTTAAATATATTTAATACATATTTACAACTATCGATGAATTTGGGTGCAGTGGGCCTTTTGACTTGTGCTGTTCAGGGTTAAACAGTTAGCTCTTAACTGGTTACACAGTTAAAGGCATCTATCCATTACATAAATCAAATGTGTGTGAAGAACGCAAACTTTTCTAATCTTTTTCAGCAAAACATTTCACTAGTGTCGGTTTTTTGGTAGTTTTATATGTGTTCCAGTAAAGAACTGACAGCTTGAACAAGTTTCTTGGTCGAATCGTCCTTGCTTATTAGGTTTGCATATATAAGGTTTTTGGAAAATCAGCAGCAGTTTGTATAAACGCGTAAGTTTATGGTTTGCATATAGGTAGTAACGATATTGTTGTACGCACAGGAATACCAGAGAAGCTGTAGGCAACTATCGTCGCCAATCGCAAGTACACAACTCCGGGGTCTCCTTTAGTAGCCCTTGGGAAGAAGAGAGAAGCCTTGATTTACGCCCCAAAGAAGACTATTTATCGAATAAAATCTGGGAACGCGAAAAAAGTCCCGAAAAACTGCGAAACTTCATGTGGAAAAGTTTCTGTTAAAAAGAAGATGAAACCGGACGGCCAACCTTTTTACACATTATTCTATGCTGTAATGCCATTGCATTAGTTTTTGAATGCGCTATATCTTTTCAGTGTTTTACAGTTGCTTTTTACTATAACAAAAGTCTCGTCAGCCTTGCTACGCACAGCCAATCCAGGCCAAACTCATTCCAGACTAGGGTTGTAATTCCGGGAAATCCCGATTCCGAATTCCCGGGATTTGGGGTATTTTTTCCAATCCCAATCCCGGGATTATATGTCTAGAAATCCCGGGACTTATTAAATTTACTATACCCCTGATTGACCGTTTTATGTCAGCCTACGGAAGTGAGCATCATGTAATGTTAGAATTCTAAAGTACAGAATTAAGTTTTACGTACCCTAGCTCAGCGTTTCTCAAATGGTGCACCGCAAGGGTTAGCTAGGTGCGCCAAACTTGTATTTTGTAAATTTACGACCTGTTATTTGCACTATTCTTTATTTTCGGAATTTATACAATTGGATACGATGACCATCTTGAAGTTGTAAGATATCCGACATTGCAATTATTACAGTCATATTCTTGGCGCAAAACCCTTTTCCTGGCATGCTGCTCTACATGAGTGGAGTCAGAGAGAGACTAAATAAAGTTACTATTTTCTACACTCGATAAAGTTGTTGATGGAAACAGTATGATGTGCTCCAATGCCTCTAATACTTATAGCAGCTAACAGATAGCTCAGCTTCTGCCCAGAGAGATTTTTGTTCTTTCCATACTACTTTTTTTAATTATTTGCTCAATCCCGAATAATCCCGGGATTATAAGTCTAAAATACCGGGAAATCCCAATCCCGGGATTGTATAAACTGGTCCCAAATTTACAACCCTATTCCAGACTGTAAAGACTCTTTTTTGCATTGCTTTACCTCTACATCTCGACTTCATCTCTTTTCTAGGTTGTGCCCTATTTTTAGCAGGCGACTGGCCCCAAACAACGATACCCAATGAAAGAGCCTATAACTACTAACCCCAAACTAAGTTACCGGTAGCCTAACTAGCCCACATCACTAGAAGCCCCCATGGCAACCCACTCATTTGCAGCTGCAGACGCGTTTCGACCTATTATGGTCTCATCAGTGCAGCATAGCAACCTCCCACTTTCCTGAAAAAAAATTCTAACCTTCAATAGAACTACACACCCCAAATCTAAGCCTCTACTCGTTCTGCTCAAGGTAGAACATTTGAAATAAAACCTTCAAGAAATTAGTACGTGCTGGATTATGATGTCACAGATTCCCTGTAAACAATCGACAAGAATAGAAATGACCGGTTGGTTTAAACATTATTTTCCCGGTAATCTGAGAAGGAATTTTTTTGTTTACGGTTTGTAACTATACCAGTTTCCAAAGCCTTCAAAAAACCTCTCTGCCCAACCCGTTCGCCCGTGAAAAAGCGGGGGACAAGGCAGGCACTGTGTCTGCGCATGCAGCCCAGAAAACACAGTGAACGTCAGCGCTTATCGGTGGTTTAAACATCAATATCCCGGTGCGTTTATCGAACTGCACGTACAGTTACAGGATCCAGCAAGATGATATAAAGAAGGATATGTCAGTCAAATAGAATTCTTCTATCCTATACTTTTCCGATAGGCACCTGCAAAGTCAGGCAACAACAAAGCCCAATGTGTCAGGGTAAGAATAGGTCCAACAATAAGAGTACAGTCTTTTAATGGAATGGAAAATGGTACTCCCCCATACAGGTGGGAATTGAACCATCCACTTTTGTCATCAATTATGAGTTAGATGAGAAATTTGCAAGGGACAAATTAATGTTTCGACTATAACAAAAGTCTCGTCAGCCTTGCTACGCACAGCCAATCCAGGCTAAACTCATTCCAGACTGTAAAGACTCTTTTTTGCATTGCTTTACCTGGACATCTCGACTTCATCTCTTTTCTAGGTTGTGCCCTATTTTTAGCAGGCGACTGGCCCCAAACAACGATACCCAATGAAAGAGCCTATAACTACTAACCCCAAACTAAGTTACCGGTAGCCTAACTAGCCCACATCACTAGAAGCCCCCATGGCAACCCACTCATTTGCAGCTGCAGAGAAGCCCCCATGGCAACCCACTCATTTGCAGCTGCAGACGCGTTTCGACCTCAGTATGGTCTCAACACTACGGAAACTCAGTGGCGCAACCAGGATTTTTGTAAGGGGGGGCTGATACATTTTTGTGATTACGATTAGTTCCTTATTGCTCGTAATTTTCTAGTATCATGTCTGACTGTCTCGCGAGATGACGTAGGTCTATCGTCTATTTCAACAAGGAAAAGCCACGGCTAGTTTTTTTGCTCAAATCAATATCTGTGCATTAAAACAGAAGAGAGCCAAGCGTTATTTCCGAAACTAGTTTCACTAGGCATTAGGCAAGCGAAGTTTTTGTGAAATTTAGTTTATAATCTATCCCAAAGCGGCACATGAAGAGTCTTTTAACATTTTTTCAACCAAGGTATGCTTATCTTGCTATCTATTTCAACGAAGAAAAATTATGCAAATTACTTGAAAAAACTTGCGCGACAATGTTCAACTTGCAAAGTTTCAATTAGGAAGAGAGAGGTCTTGGTACTGCAGCAATCTTGGATTCGGTGCCTGTTGTCAACGTCATCGAAGCAAATTTAAACAATAAAATGAGATGTTTCACTGGCATTTGCGGCATATTTATTTGAAACACTTTCTTTATCAACTGATCGTTCTCGGTGAATCGGTTGCAAAGCGAGACCGGTTAACCGTTGTTCTGACCGGTTAGCGATTTTAATTTACAGATACCGGTATCAGCTTAAAAGATTACATTTTTGTTGTTTTAACCTTGCTCGTAACCGCAGTTAACAATATTCTCGGATATAGAAATTCATTAATTGTTAAAAATGCCTCAGTAAAACTTAAATTTATATTATCTGTCAGGAGCGGATCAATAAAATTTTGGCGGGGGGATGCAGTTTTCAATTAGGTTGAATGCTTACTACGTACAAATTCGTTAGACGTTTAGACCCAAAAAATGTTTCATGTCAAAAGCGTATTCAGAAATTTTTTCAAGGACAAGAGCATTAAATTTTGACATTTTAATCAAGCGTATTTTTTCTGACAGAATTTGATGCAAATTGAGGAACGAAAACGGCTCTAGGGGGTGCGGGGGCATGCTCCCCCGGAAACTTTTTGCAAATCTACACACTACAATGGCCATTTTAGTGCTTTTTGAACATTTTTCAGGTACATTTTATTTAAATTTTTGCCCCTATATGTGCGTGCCTCACCAAGTATGATGCACGTGTTCGCACATTTTCGATTACGCGTGCTTAAGGCGTAAGAATTATTGTTATCGAAAAGTTTCGAAATTATGAAAAAAATTGTATTTTTTCTAAAACAGTTTTAAAATCGGATTTTCGGGAGATGCATCCCCCCAAACACCCCTGGATCTACCCCTATTGCCTGTTAAATATTGACAAATTACGACGAGTACTGGTACTTATAATTTTTTACAGCTGTTTTATCCACTGTCGTTCATAAGGCTAAGGGGGGGGGCTTCAGCCCCCTTAGCCCCCCCCCCTAGTTGCGCCTATGCGGAAACTAGTTGCTTTTTGTTTTCAGTTTTGGAGTGTTGTATTCAATTTATGGTACATCGTTTTGATTTCACAGAGTTAGTTGCTTAAACGCATTTGCTCGAACCGGTATTGTTGTCTCAACCGCTTCTATTTTTACTGATTTTTCTGCGTTGATTTGATGGTAATAGGTTTTTTGTATGTAGCTTTTCGTTACCTTTTGATATACAAAAACCGAAACTACCCTGTGTAGAGCATTCAAACCTAGCACCTCCTTCGTATTTTAGCAACTTCTTTACACGATCCTCAACGCCTGATATAAGCTGTGCATACAACGGTATCACCAAAAATTGTCGGTACTCAAAACAATCTATTATTTTGAAAACAAAAAACACAAGCCAAGTTCAGCAAACTATAAAGAAAGGAATTGTTTGATTAGATTTGTCGCTCGTATTCCAGCCTCAATGTTTGATTCGTCTTCCTCAAGTTGGACATCCAGTTGACCATGGGTCGCAGCTGGTCCTTCATTGGTCTGGATATCTTCCACAAAAAATCATCTCGACATTCACAAACGTAGTGCAGTGATACACACGCACCAGTTATGCTAACGGCATTTTCTACGCTAGCGTCACATCGTTGTAGTAAGCATTCAATACGCAGCGATGTTTAAGTTCTTCCAAAAGCTTGCTCCACCATCTGACAGGCCGAACTCAGTTTCTGCAATAAAATGGTACGAGTAGTAACTAGATCCATTAAAAATCTCGAATGGCAAATATAAATTAAAAAATCATCATAACGTTTGTGGTCATAACAACACTACGGAAACTAGTTAGCAAGGACTCTGTCAAGAGTCAGTATAACCATTTCCGCAGCCGGTGAGATGACAACCTCACTAACTTGAATACAAGGCTGTATTAACTATGCTGTAACCTGAAACCATGCAAACACAAATGCCAAATGATCCGGTTAGAGCAGGGTTTTTAACTTCTTTTTGTCTCGTTTACCCTTTGCCAAATAAAAGAAATACGATCTACCACCAGTGCAACACCATCACTTTCTAAATACTGAAAACTGAAGTTTACTTCATTTTATAATTCAGTGAATTTACCCCTCGGTGGGTAAGATTTATCCTAGGGAACAAATTTACCCCCGGATAAAAATCTTTGAATCAGAGCATATACACTTAAACCATCAAACCCTTGCACTACACGCTTAAAAGCATACCAGGCCTACCTTGTTAAAAAGTATTTCACTAGTAGTAGCTCTGTTGTTTAATGTAAGATTTCATCAACCATGGTCGCAGTGGATACGCGCTGTCACCTATCATATAATAGGGAAAAGTCGTGTTCTGGCTCCCAGGAATCTGTAGAAAAAGCACAATAATGATATCCACTTGGGACGAAATATATTTCTAAATAAACTAAATAATGAAAAGATGGATCGTGGTAATTTTGATAATAATGAGTGCATTCTCAACAATGACAAAAAAATTGGAATAATTAAAAATTAATCGTCATCAAACTTTTGTATTCAAAAACTGGAAAGTTAACCTTCACAATGACTACCAGAGTAAATAAATTAACTTCGTTGTTTGGCGTATCAAGCATCAAATCCAACTTTATATAAAACGGTTATACTCGGGTTCACTTCATATAAAGCGGTTATATTCGGGTTCACTTTTAAAACAACTTAAGCAACCGACTCTGGTGGCGTAGTGGTAAAAGACATCGCTAACGGTGCAGGAGGTCTGGAGTTTGATCCTCGAGCAGGACAAATCGAACACAGCGTCGGCAATGACTCGCCACTGTTGCGATGATTTTTGTTCAAAGCAATGTTGTCCAGGCGCTAAGCCGCGAAGATGGCCCACGCCACTCGTTCCACGCTTTGGCGTAAAACCGCCAGCATAAAAAAGTTTGATTTTTTTCTTTGACTCTTCTGCTGGTCAGTTTCAACAGTCATAATCCTGCAAAGGGGCATAGCTCTCCAAAAATTTAAGGGGGGAGACAAATTACAATAGGCCAAAAACTTCAAAACACTGCCGTCAAAAAGATGGACTGTGCCACTGGGCCTACACTTCACTCGTAACTAGATTTAGCTTGAATGCACCAGGCCTCGAAACTTGTCTTTTAGCTTGCTTAGTAATGGAATCTCAGAAGTCTGTCGGTGTATATTGACTCAAAAAGCGCAACTACTAAGGTAAAACCGAAATCCCAAAATCATTTAACTCTCAAAAAAGCTGATTTGTTTCGGCCAAAAAAAGTAATCTGAATTGCAAAGAACTCTCGCATTATGAGCTTTTCCGGGCCAACCAATGGCAACGTCAATAAATCGGCGAACAATGGCATCAGAATTTCTACAATTGTCTTGCAAACTTCTATTGTCACCTGAAAAATGCAAAGAATTTATCATGAAGCTTATTTTCATATCAAGGGGTTGGTTAACTTTATTCCCACACAGAGTTTAAAAGTGTTCCTTTTACAAAAAATGAATTTGTGAAAAACAATTCTAAGAAATACTGATGCCTAAGGGAGTCTTACGGAGCGGCTACATGAACCATTGTGAAATTAAGCAATTTCACTTCATAGTTTCATTACTTTTGATGTGTGTCTACCCCACCTCACTAAGTTTATTACAACGACATTGATAAGAAAATATTTGTAATAAAATCAATATTGTTAAAAGAAGCTTTTAGCATGTTTGCACAGCTTACCTCACAAACAGTTGATTTTCCCAAATCAACGTGTTCACCGACTGAACGATATATAATTAATCAGCACCTCCACCAAGCCGCCACAATGCAATAGCCAACCGACAGTCAGCAGATATAGGCATGCGCCAGTGTGTACTTTTTTTTCTATTCTTGACCGAAGTTCTTTTTGGATACTCAGGAATGTTGACCTGTTGCGAAAAAGTTAAGATAGCCTATATTACACAGTTGCAAAAATAAAGACAATCATAATTTTAAACAGAAACGGAATAGGAGTACGAAACTCAAGCAAAACTTCTACAATCACAACGGATACTTTTTTACAACTGAAACTTTCCATTTAGAAATTAACTGTGTGCACCTGAACAAGCTCTCTAATTGACGTCAGTAACGACAGAGACATTTTTGATGACTCCAAGTGACCAAATAAAATAGCAACAAGGATCACCTTCTCATTGGAGGATCAAATAAGAACTTAACTCTCCTATGGATTGCCACCTTAACGTGGTGGGGAGGTTTGAGTTTTCAATGATCCTTAGAGCAACGCCGTCGATAGTGTTTAATCACTTCCATCAGGGTCACCCATGGCGGTAAGGTCGAAGGAGAGAAACAGACCAAGTAGCAATCCAATGCTGTAGCTAAATGGAAAGTTGTAATAACAATATTCATGCTGCATCGGACGGCGCGCAGGATAAAAAGGTCCGCGTTCGAGTTTTAGGCAGAGAGACTCGTTCGAAAAATAAGCTACAGTCTCCCCCACAAGCTGACCGTCACCGGAAACCCACCAACGCAGTCGCTAAGCGTTTGGGGAGGCAAATGGGGGCAGCGCACAGAAAACGTACTCGAGTTGGACCAAACTGTCGGGATCTAGCTATCGGGAACTGGAACGTTTCGTCACTGACAGGAAAAGAGCTAGAACTTGTTTGCGAAGCCCAACAGTATCGCCTTGATGTGGGAATTTCATCAACAAAGCGCCGGGGTTCTGGAACTGTCGAGTTGAACGGTGGGTGGAAAATTTTCTGCTCAGGTGTTGATGCAGCAATGTCTGCCCAAGCTGGTGTTGGCTTACTTGTGAGCCCCAACGTAGCTGAATGTGTCGTTGACTGGGTACCACTGGGAGGAAGGGTTTGTCTTCTAAAGCTAAGGCTGCAGGAGCGATCTCTGTGTATCTTGCAGGTGTACGCACCTAACATAGAATCACAGGACGAAGCCTTTTTGGAGGAAGTTGAGGTTGCATTGGGAAAAGCAACTTCATCAGAATCCCTTGTCCTTTTGGGCGATTTCAATGCACATGTGGGCATCGACAATGCAACCTGGAATGGTGTTATTGGGCAACATGGTGACCCTGACATTAACAAGAACGGAAGGTGTTTATTGCAGTTCTGTGCCACCAATGGGCTGTGCATAATGAACACATTTTTTCAGCACAAAAGAATTCATAAGTACGCCTGGTACAGAGACTCTCTAGGACAACGCTCCCTGATTGATTTTTGTATCGTTTCGGCGGACTTGTTTTCTACCGTGTCTGATGTTCGTGTTAAAAGAGGGGCTGAGTTGTCAACTGATCACCACCTAGTTGTCTGCACTTTGAAAGCTTTGAAAGCTTTGAAACCCTTGAAAAAACGAAAGACTTTTCGACCACGAGAAACTTATCGAATCAAATGGGAATCATTGGCTGACAACGAGGTACGAACTGCATTTGCAGACAACATTGCATCTAAGTTCAAAGAACTTCCGACCTCTACTGAAGACATTGAAACTGAGTGGTGTTTGTTTCGATCAGCAGTCATTACGTCCGCTACCAACTGTTGTGGACGTAAGCGTGTTGGAGGGACGAAGAGTAGCGAGAAAAGAACTCCTTGGTGGAACCAAGAAGTTAAAGAAGCTATTCGTGCGAAAAAAGTGGCCTATAAGGCCTGGCTTGCAAATAAGTCATCACTTGAACTTCGTTCGCAGTACTCTGAAGCACGTAAGACGGCAGCCACAAAAGTTGAACTGTCTAAGGAAAGGGCCTGGAAGGAATTTGGAGAAAGGCTAGACGATAATTTCAAAACGGCAAACAAAGTGTTCTGGCAGACCATTCGCTGTTTGCGTGGAAAAAGATCTCGAGCCGCTCTCTTTATCGAAGATTCAAATGGCGTGACTCTGAAAGATCAAGATGCTATTTTGAATCGGTGGAGAGACTACTTTAGTGATCTTTTAAACCCAGTTGATGCTACACCGATACAAATTCACGAGGAACAGGTTGGGGAAGATATTCAGATAACCGAAGCAGATGTGAATGCAGTAATCAAATCATTGAAAACTGGAAAAGCACCTGGTGAGGACGATATCAGACCTGAAATGTTAAAAGCAATGAACATATATGGTGTTCGTTGGCTGACTCGTGTTTGTAAGGTGGCGTGTAGTGCTGGGCAAGCACCAAAGCAATGGCAAACTTGTGTGATAATACCTATCCACAAGAAAGGAGACAAGAGAAAATGCACCAATTATAGGGGCATATCTCTCATCAGTGTCCCGGGTAAGGTCTATGCCAAATGCCTTCAAAAGAAATGCCGTGAAATAGTCGAGCCTAAACTAACAGATGCTCAGTGTGGCTTTCGTCCTGGCCGAAGCACAATGGATCAGATCTTTGCCTTGCAGCAAATCTTTGAGAAGTCGTGGGAATATGCAAAAGAGGTCAATGCATGTTTTGTTGATCTTGAAAAAGCATATGATCGCATTCCTAGAGACAAGCTTTGGGCGGTGCTGTTGCAGTATGGCATTGATGGCCAGTTACTAACTGCCATTAAGTCGCTGTACGTGCATTCCGAGGTCTGTGTTCGTGTTAACAGTGCAACGACAAAACCTTTCGGAGTAAGTGTGGGACTACGGCAAGGCTGCTCTCTTTCACCTATTCTGTTCCTAATTTATATGGATAGAATAGTTAAGAAAAGTGAGTCTTGTGGCGGAGTAAAGATCGGTGAATGCACTGTACAACGTCTGTTATTTGCAGATGATCTTGTGCTACTCGACTCTACCCAAAATGGTCTCCAGCAAGCTCTTGACAGGTTTTCGGATGCATGCTCTGTTGCCGGAATGAAAATCAGTTCAACAAAAACAGAAACCATGTGCCTGTCCAGACTACCAAAGCAGTGCTCTCTCCAAATTGATGGAGTACCACTAAAACAGTCAGAGAAATTCAAGTACCTCGGCATCTCATTCACAAGTGACGGCAGACAAAATAGCGAATTGGATATCCGCATCGGAAAAGCAAGTGCAGTAATGCGCCAGCTCCACCGATCTGTGGTACTGAAACGGGAGCTTTGCACCAAGGCAAAGCTATCGATTTTCAGATCGGTCTATGTTCCTATTCTGACTTATGGCCATGAGTGGTGGATCATGAATGAGAAAGTGAGGTCTCGAGTTCAAGCAGAAATGGGATTCTTGCGAAAAATTAGCGGTTTGACCTTGTTGGACAAGGTTAAAAGTGCAGATATTGGTGAATCTCTAAACATCGAAGCGCTGCTTCTCCGACTAAAAAGATCGCAACTGCGTTGGTATGGACATGTGACACGAATGTCCCAGGAAAGAACAGCCAAAACACTGCTCTGTTCAACACCGATTGGTCGAAGTCCTAGAGGCCGTCCCAGAACTCGATGGCGAGATTACGTAGAAGATCTTACTTGGTCTCGCCTTGGCATCCCAGCAGAGCATCTATCCTTTGCTGCAGAGGATCGAGATGCTTGGAGGCTCCAACTTGAGCTGTTGCCCCCGCGACCCCCCAAGGATAAGCGGGTCCAGAAAATTGATTGATTGATAGATAACAGATGGCAGTCAGTATTTACAACTTAAATCATACAGTTTCAACTTAAAGTAACTTGCGCAAGAATGTCAACGTAGGGGTTATGATGTGATTACTTCAGTTTGGTGTGCACAGCTACAAACTGATGCTAGGCCAATCTTACAGCTATACGTAACATGCAACGTTGTAGGCCAACATACATTGGAACCTATGCATGTTGTAAATGCATACACGTTATGGTCATGCTACTTGTGCATTATTACACCCAAACGTCCTTTTAAGCAAAACCTCATACATGAAATTGTCAGTGTTAGCCAAAACCTATGGCTTTTTCGCTAGTTTATGATGAATAAACATTAAACACAATATTGACAAGCACTACAGTTCGATAATGCACAATATTTACATTGTTTCATTTATGAGTGCTTCATGTTTTCACAGACATACACATTGCCAGTGCATAGCCTAACCCTCTTTGATTTCTTGAAAGGAAGTGGCTATTTTTACGGGCCTGTAACATTTGTCTTTTTGGTTTATTTTATTACTTCGTCACGCTCTCGTAGAATCGGGAAGACCGCAAAGGGATAATAAAAGAAACAACGAGCTCATTTTTATGGGCCTGTACAAATAGCCACTGCCTTCTTTAAAGCTTAAGCGGCCTCCACAAACTCTCACTTTTTTAATCGTAAGTGTTTTCAATAATCCTCTGATTGCCAGTCCAATAGCACTCCATCCCAATATACAAAATTCAGCTTCTTTTTGATCCAAAAACCTCTTTCATTCCGCAAAGCTTGATTTAAAAAGCAAAACAATAGGAACAGAATGGTTTAAAGTATTTAACAGTTTTCTTCCATTAACAGCTTGTAGCTCAAAGTGCGCTGTATTAATTGATTGCTCCGCTTCTTCTTGTTTTTAAGATAGGCCTATTTTATTAATACAACATTACTGCATTTTGCCATATTGAATGCATACCATAATACGATGAATCAGTATACTGTAAATGTAGTGCAAGAAACAACATGTTAGTAACAATGTGATAAAAACCTATTTTACCTGATCATGCATAACTTAAATGCTGAGCAAGTAAATGAATATTGCCAGAAGTGGTATATTTATGCTGTACATAAGTCACACTTATTGACGAACTTAATTTACGTTCTTTACGGGGTGGTTGTCCACCTTCTTATTTCATAACTCAACTACAAGTGTATGTTTGAAGGATTGAGAGAACCCCCCTCACCCACCGCATGCATTTTTTTGTTTCTTCCCTGCGTTTTAAACTGAATGACCCACAATGCTAAATGACAAAAAATAAAAGGTAATGAGCAATTCTCTGATTTTATTTGGGAGGAGAAAGGAATGCTCTAATTGGGTATTTTTTTCTTCCAGATTGAATACATTATCGACAAAAGCACTTACCGACAGGCGGTAACTGTTCAAGTGTCCAACGAGCATTAACTTCAGTAATTTTTTAATGGAAGTGTCTATTTTGCCATTAACGACAAAATACCGATTGGCTAGTTTTGTCAAAACTGATCGTGCATGTTGATGCAAGCCAATCAACACTTATGTGGGTATACACAGCCTAAACGCTAGCCAATCAGTATTTTGCCATTAACAGCAAAATTGACAGTGCCTTTTTTATTTCTTTTTTCATTGCTTTCAATAGAAAAAAACCTGAATATTGTGTACCAGTAAATGGAGCTCATGTGAAATGCCTACAGGTACTCAGCACGGGGTCTCATCTAGAATAAGCCGTCGCTAGAATAAGCCGTCAAAGGGAGCGGTCTTTATATTACACGCTCGCTGCGCTTGCTCGGCGATCAGTCTCTCGCTTCGACGGCTTATTCTAGATTTGACCCCTCAGTACGTACCGACGGTACTAAGCCTAATACTACTGGTGCCTAGATTTATAAGTTGATAGTCTACAGATCTTGGGTACCAGTATCTCAAACAACTAATAAAGAGAATGGCATCAGGGTGTAAGCAATTAGCAAATAAGACCACTGTTCCAACATAAACACACTAAATGTATTAGGCTATTCTGATCTGGTCGTTTTTTTTTAACAAAAAATGTTTTTCAAATGGAAGACAATCTTACATATACCGATACCGGTTACTGCTTAGAAATGGTTTCCCACTTCACAGCTTCAACTGCCAAACACGTCCAATGCCGGTTCAAGCTATACTACCGTTATTGCAAAATGGTGCCGGTAAATTGGGTCCTACAAAAACCTGCAGGAATGCAAGGACCGTTCCTCACAAAAGCTTGTGCTCCTGCAGGTTTCAGCAAGACAACCAGCACCGAGTCCAAGATTGCTGCAGTACCAAAACCTCCCACTTATAATAATTGAAACTTTGCATGTTGAACATTGTCGCATAAATTTTTTCAAGCACTTAGCGTAATTTTTTCTTCGTTGAAATAGATAAAGTTACCTTTAGTTGAAAAAACCTTAAAAGACTATTCGTGACCGTTGTGGGATGGTTTATGAACTAAATTTTCAGTTTTAACATAAACTTCGCTTGTCTAGTTGAACTACTGTAGTTTCGGACATAACGCTACGCTTTTATCTGTTTTAATCCACAGATCACAGCAAAAAACTAGCCGCGGCTTTTCTTAGTTGAAATGGATGAGACCTACGTCATCTCGCAAGACAGTCAGACGTAATACTGGTACCAAAAAATGACGATCTACACAATGAAGTAATCGTAATCACAAAAATATATTAGCTCCCTCCTTAAAAAAATCCTGGTTGCGCCACTGGAAACCGGTCGGGTCGAGATTCTTCGACCGGCCGGTCAAGCCAGTCAAAAAACTGGTCAAATTCTCCTTTCTTGCGACTAAAATACACCTAAACACCAATCTAAATATACATACCGATATGTGATTTTTAAATAGTTTATGAAAAACGGCATTAACGAATCACATCTTCTGAAAACAAAAGTTTGTTGTCTGTTTACTTTCATTCAAATACTCTTTTTATGAGATGAATTTTACGTGTTCAATACATCTAGTGACAAAGTTGTCATTAGGTTTATTAAACACTAAACATAAACCTTCAGTAAAAAAAAACGGTCGACTGGGTCGGTCAGTGACCGGTCAACCGGGGTAGATTTTGTAATTTACCGGTGGGGTCGGGTAGAGAAAATTCTGACCGGTTCCATCTCTGTTATACTGCATAGTATAATCATGCTGGTAAACAGCAATTTAGGCTAGAAACATTATAATCCCATGCACTTTCAACACCTCTATACTACTGTAATTATGGTATCTTTACGTCATCACGATGTGACGTCACTAAACCCCCTCATTGAAAAATCCCACGTACGCCACTGGTCTTATTCTTTATATATTTCAGATAGTGGTTGGCATATTTTAGTAAGTAAGCTAGAACAGGTGCAACAGCCAGGAAAAGTTGAATTCAGAATAGCAAGTAGCGTAGAATAAGCATAGAGTAGCCCAAAAGCGGATCCAGAAAGTTTTGATGGGGGGGAATGTAATGTTGAGTTAAGTTGAATTTTAACTAAATACAAGGATGTTACGGCATAAAAACGGGCGTAAATAAGCCCTTTGAAAATGTTTTATGTCCGAGGCGCGTTCAATTTTTTTTTTTTTTCAGAGAGGGGGCACCAAATTCCGTCACTTTTTCTAGCGCAGTTTTTCGGCAGAGTTATTTTTAAGCAACTAAAGTAACAAAAACGATTCAAGGGTAGTCCGCGGGCATGCTCTCTAGAAAAATTTTTTGACAATTTGCCTAACTGCAATGGCTATTTTAGTGTTTTTTGAACAATTTTCAGGCAACGTTTATTCATATTTTTGGCCGCGAACTTTTAGTGCTTTACTGAATGTGATGCATTTTGTTCGCACAGTTTTAGTTATGCGTGCTTAAAGCGACTAAGGCATATTGTTATAAAGAGGTTCGAAATCATGGAAAAATTTCATGCATCCAAAGCATTGTTAAAAATGGCTGGTGGGGGAATGCATCCTTCACATCCCCCCTTGGAGTAGCTTATACATATCTTAAGCGTAAAGCTTACTAAAGTCCAGGAAAAAATCTTACTGAAGAAAGCCTGTTATATTTAGGAAAAATTATTAGTAGTAATTACCGCTGCCAAGTTGCCTCTTCCGAGAAACTGCGCAGTGACTTTAGAATTTAACTGCTACCTGCCCATCAACTGAAACCAGGAATTTGATACCCCACTTCTCCCCCTGGATCCGCCCCTGGGGTAGCCTATACATATCTTAAGCGCAAAGTTTACAACTGTCCAGGAAAAAATCTTATTGAAGAAAGTCTGCTGTATTTACGAAAAATTATTAGTATTAATTACAGGTACCAAGTTGCCTCTTCTGAGAAACAGCATAGTAACTATAGAATTATAAGTACGGTAACCCTAATGCCTATCAACGGAAATCAGGAATTTTTGGAATCCTTAACTTTTCTTTTCTATGAATCGAATCCACATCTGCCATCGTAGTGGTAGACGCTTCATCCACTAGTTAACTGAGCAGGATTAGTGTAAGTCTTTATTATGATTTCAGCTACAGCGCAAACGATGAATGAAGCAACTTTATCGAAGGCTTTTTAACGCATCATTAAAGCATTTGCATTCTTTTCAATTCTAGTATTAATATGCCAATAATCTGCATATTACGGAGACCAGCATAGGCACATGCAGGGGGGGCATGTTGCCAAAGCCCCCCTTTTGCTGTGTAATCAGTGACGATTCTAGGACCCAAAAAGTGGGGAGCACTTTGGGGCCTAGATAGACTTAGGTGGGGCCACTAAAAACTGTGTTTGAGAGGAAAAGAGTAAGTTCAAAGAGATTTGGAACCGAACTTAAAAACACTATATACATGATTGACATTCACTGCAACATAAGATGGCAAAATGGTCAGAGCGTCTGTTTCTGGAGCGGTAGACTCAAGGTGTGACTCCGAGACAAGTCAAACTGATTGCCTAGCCTAAAAACTAGTATTCACAGTTTTCCTGCTATACGTTCGACTTCGACAAGGAATAGTATCGACAACAAGCCGGCAAGTTCGCTAGTGAAAACACCCTTGGAAAAGGCACTTAACGTAATTCCTTTATCTTTAAGTGCAAACAGTTAACGAATCCCTACATTCTATACTTCTCGTAAAAATATGTTCTCCGTAGTAAGAATATGTTTTCCGTAAAAAGCTTGAACCCCACTCGGCTGGTGGCAGTGTTAAAACCAGGGCCGGTGCAACCGTCCCCCATGCCCTCCGACCGGGAGGGGGGAGGCACGTGTTTCTGGGGTCCCACTCCGGTGCTTGGAAGCGCACTTTCGTTTACCTGAAGCCCTTTTTTATGGTATTTAATTCTGCGTGGAGATGAAAAGTATTCATTTGGGGACAAAAACTTTTGCCAGTGGGACCTCGCCTTCAGTTCCAGGAAGGAGGTGAGGGGCTACGATGAGCTAGCATTGGCCCTCGATAAGATTTCAGTAGTGTCTTAGTCAGAGGCGTACGCAGGATTTTTCAATGAGGGTTTCAGTGACGTCACATTGTCATGACGTAAAGATACTACAATTAGTCCACAGTAGTTCAGAGGTTTTGAAAGTGCATCGGATTGTAATGTTTCTGGTCTAAATTATTGCTCAATTGCAGCTACCATGATTAAGCTATATAATGCCATAACAAAGGAAACAATTCAGGTATTTCCTTCACACTTGTGCTTGATTCTTTGCGCTTCATTTAAGGAGAGAAACGGCTTCACAGAAACTCAAGCTGTCAATCCGTGGTTAAAAATTTACTAAGAAAACTTTAGTTGACCTCGTTTTTGGGTCATAGGAAGGTTAACTGACTAAAGTAGACTAGCTTTCGCAACGTCACAAACAGGGTGTAGCCAGGAGGGTAAAACAAGTTATTGCTTCCTTCTAAAAAAATCTTTTTTCAAGAACCAACATTGATATATACAAAGAATATATACCTTGATATAAACATTTGATATGCACTCATTATGAAAGAAGCAGTTTCCCTGACTTGAAAAGTGAAGACCGTGAAGCACGAGAACAAACTGCCCTCCCTACCGAAGCATTTTTAAACTACAGTAAATTACGTGTGAGAGGAATCCCTAATCATGCGATTAAAATCAAAAACAGCGTCGATATCATCAGATACTCTCAAACACTTAATCGGGGTGTATGGGAAACGGAGCACTCCAGCTCCTGAGACAGTTACGGTGCGTAAAAACAGTTTTGGCCCCACCTCTGTTCCGCCCCTGGGTCTCTTGAAATCTTTCGTTGGTCTGGTCTTTCTTGGTAGCATCTTTTATTTTATTTTTAGCACTTAAGGCAGTGTCAATTTAGTTTTTTATATTTTAATAATTTGTAAACAAACCGGGCGATTAAAGCGTAGTGTTTAAGATGTCGCAATCAATGCGGAAGGTCTGAGGTTCAATTCCCAGGCCGGTCAAATCGGACACAGTGTAGCCAACGGTACGCCAGCGCTACGACGTTTCTTTGGAGCTGCGTTGTCCAGGCGTAAAGCCGCGAGGTCGGGCCCCGCCACTCGCTTTAGTAATACAGCGAGTTTAATAAAACATTACCGTAAAGATTTGATTTGATTTAAAAAAAAACTGTGTGCAGCCATAGTTACTGCAAATATATTAATTATAAGGAAACTCCCACTTACCAATAGCTTCACAGCAGCATCAATTACAAAATTGCAGGTCAAGCAAAACACATCAGAAAAGTTGTTGCATCGCATCATAACAAAAGTTTCTCGAAATTAAATAAGAAAGATAGACGCAGGGATGCCAGATTGCTTTCAGTAAGAGGTTCCAGATCGGACCTCATAAAGGTTCTAAATAGTTCCAAATATTAGAATTGCAATTTCGCAAATTACTGATAAGTGTTTCAAATACAAACTTGACGCTACTTCAATATTTCATAGGCCTACCAGTCATACACTCTGCATATATAACTTAACATATATACATAACACTAGAAGTCTATTACAAACATTTTTTTCTTTAATGAAAGCGTTGTAAACACCCTTTCTTGTTATGGCACAGTTAAGGGAACACCACAGACATATGCCCTCACTGCACATAATTAGGCTACTTACCTTTTCAAAAAGAGATTTCATACTAAAAAAATGGAGCATAAAATCTAAAAAAAAATTCAAAAATGGGGGTAGGTGGGGTAACAAATATTCGTTAGTGGGTGAGATTTTTTCAAAATTTTCAAAAATCGTTATCAATATCATGATACATATTAAAAAGTTCATCTTTGAGCTCTAGCAGGTCAGAACAATTTTTTTCTTGTCATAACTTTATTGATCACATTAATTTACTGCAACTAAAAAAACTAAAAACCTGTCTAGGAGTCTAGTGCTGGCAAGTAGCCTATAGAGGTCTATCTTTAGTAAACTCATCTAGTAAACCTAGGTATAGGGCAACTGAACATTCAGCTTTAATTTAGGCAACCTGTCAAGTTGGCCTGTTTCAGTAAGCTGACTACTTGGGTATCGCAATACCACTATCAAAAACCACCACTAGTCACTGCAGTTATGACGTCTGAGTAATCGGTATCATAGTCCGTATAGTTCCGCTAGGCTCGCTAATCTAGTCTCTACCGTATCAAGAATTTCAAAAATACAAAACAGTTTCTAAACTAAGAAAAACCAACATCGTGAAGGTCTGCCCACGACTTGTCTGACAAAGTTCTATAATTTTGATTTAGCTTACAAACCAAAATAAGTTTGTTTTTTTTTATTTAACACTGAATAAGTTTGAAACATCCTTTCCTTTTCGAAGGCGCGCGCCCCCTGCTAATCAAAATCCCTATGTGCTAGAGATGGCACGGGCCGCTAAAAGACCCGCTAACGAGCCGTTTACAGGTCTTTTTACTGGGCTGCTAACGACCCAGCTCTATTTTTGTTTATTACTGGGCAGCTAACGCGCCGCTAACCATTTTGAAATCCCATTAAATCTTCGTGTTAAATGACTTTTTAGACACAAAGAATGGGCTTTGGGCAGTCCGGGCTGCCAAAAAGTTAGCCCGAGCCATCTCTACTATGTCCCAACCGCGCACTTTTCACAGTTTCATCAGAGAAGAGATCGCTCTTTTTTCTCTATTTAGAAAACATTATTTTTATGCTTGAATGCTGATTTCTCGACCAAAATAGTTTGATGAGCCAAAAAAAGGTTTTCTTTTCCAAAGGGTGGAAATATAAGTAGATTTTATCCTGCGCATACCAGAAACTGTTTTAGGTTTCGCACTTACTTTGGCTAAGCTTCTGCTTTGGAAATAAGGTGCAAAAATATTTTTGCATTGTTCATAGTGACTGCACACACTGCATGCCCTTTTTCGATTAAAAGGTGTGTTAAAATGAGTGTTTTTTTACGTGAAAACCGTAATAATTTGTTGGCCCTGAAAGCTGCTCGGTACCGGAGTAGGCCTACATTTAATTTAAAACATACCTATTTCATTACCTTTGTCTGCAATTAAGTTTCATACGGTACGTATTAATTGAATTAGTAGCGTTGCGATGGTGAAAAAAGTGTTGCATTTTTGGTAGCAAAATTAAATTAATTATCTGAGAAAAAACTGAGCATACTAAAAACATATACACCTGTTTTTCGTTTTTATAAGAAAAGTGTAACAGTAGTTCTAAAATTTCCGAACTGCGGTCTGACGTAACTACCTATCAAAACGCGCCAAATTCCAAACAAATAAGCAGGTTGTATTGGTAACTCAAAACAGTAATTTCTGAACAGCTTCAAACTATCTTTCTTCACAGTAACGATAAATCAAGGTAGCGATAGCAATGACGGTTTTAAAATTTGTTTTGGGTTACGCCCACCGCACAATCTCATCGATTAATTTAGTCGATGAGATTGTGCGGTGGGCGTAACCCAAAAGAAATCTCTATTTTTTTTTTAAATACATGTTGTGATATAGGCCTAGGCTACAAAACTCGTCACTTTTTGCCGATTCGCATGTAAGCTGTGCAAAAAAAAAAAAAACTAGAAAATATAGTTAACACGTTTTATATTTATTTTTGGTCAGCTGCATATTTATTCTCCTATCACGAGAAAGTGATCAAAGCGCTATAACCACCTCGCTCATTAGGAGTTGCCAATCACCTGTCCCCCACACTACGGTGGGGGAATCCCGCTAAATACCTTTCCCAACGGCACAACAAGCATACTTGCCGGCCTGTTTTCCACAATGTCCCTTTAATGCTGAACCTCAAGCAGGGAAGCTGTGAATAGTAGAATTAGTATTCACTCTTTGCAGCTTGGACATCTGAACTGATTATGATTTCTGGTTTTAGAGTGCTGCCGGGCAAAACTTACGTCAGAAACTTGTCTGAGATTTTGTGATGTCGAGATTTTTTTTGACGGAAGAATTATTGATATCTTGTCATCTTTCCAATCCTGCATGGAGGAAAGCCAATTCTTCGCATCTTGCCACTTTCGTAAGCTATGGCACAAGTGTTATTGTTTTTAACTGTTACATAATGTAAACCTGAAAATGTTTTGGACTTATCCCACATAAACAGAATCCAAAATATCTCGGCTGGAAAAGTGGAGCACTTTTGTTTTGCAGGCTGATGGCTTAGCTTTCTTAAAAGTTAACGAGCTTGAAAAATTAAACGCTTTTAGCTTTTATCGCCTCATATTTTTGGAAACTTTTCTTGTAAACGTTGACTAAGAGTACTTTATTCTTTAAGTAGAGCGCTTTTTTGCATCTGAGCTGTTGGATATACTGCTGATAAGCAAAATCAGTCAATAGTTTAAAACTTTATTCTAACATCGATTTCGACCCATGTGAGTCATCCTCAGTTAATCTTATTCAAATAGAATCCGTTGAAGTAAACGAATGCCACAAACAGTCTGATAAGTTGAAGATGTTTAAAAACTAGTTTTTTTAGCGAGATTTCAGACGGGAACCACTATTTTCTTCAACCACAGGACCGAATGTGATGGCAGCGACCAAGAAGGTTGCGAATGTCCGCCCGGGCTTACGGGCTATATGCCTGAATGCCACGGTAAGCCAAACTCATAATTGCTTTTTTTTCTTGAAGTACCTGATCATAAGAAAACCAATGCCTGTACAGACTTCAAAACAAAAAAAAAAAGGAAGAATTAAGCAAAATTTTCGAAGTAGATTTTTGTGTTAAGCCAGGAAAATGAAAGCCGTACAAACGAGAATTAGCCTTTCGGAGCAATTTTCATTGAAGTAATGATTAAACTTTTGAAAGAGAGAGAAGAGAGAGACACTTTATTTATTTGTAAAAAACAGCAACTGGCGATAATAACCTAATATAGAATAGACCTACTCAACCGCAAAAGGAAACTGCGAAGTGACCGGTGAGGGTCTTCGTGTCAAACAGCCACCTGGAGGAGAAACTGTTAAAAACATCTATGAGACTTGTCAGTACGTGTCACGTTTGAAAATCAAAAAAATCTTAGTGTCATGATACTGAGTTTAGTACGAAAAATCGCGATCAAAAAAGAAAAGATTTGCGACGAATGAGAAGCTGTCCGTCTCTAAAGAACATCTTTCGTATGAAACTAAATTTTCAATGGGCTTGACTCTTAAATCGAAAGCAATGGAGTTCCATATTTTCGGGCCTTGAAACTTGGTTGATTTTTGGCATCGTGAAGTGGTAAATTTTTCGACGCAAGAACTGTTTAATGTTTTGGATCTACTTTGGCAATTGTGTATATACCTATCTTGAAGGTCTAAAAAGGTTTGAGATTCGAGAAGAATAAGATTGATCATTGCGTTGATGCATAAATTTTGAGACTTTAAAAGCATATACGCGCATATCGTTAATTTTACGTATTTCGAATCTGTGAAAGTGAGGAGTGGTGGATGCTTTTTGATTGCAATTGGAAATAATACGAACAGCCTTGTTTTATAATCGAAGTTTAGTTAGGTATTCAGTGCAACCTTGTAGGGCTGTTCCATGAGACGATGAGGTTGGATCAGGGTAGAATAAAGGAAAAGTAAAGTCGAGGAAGGAAATATAAAACGAACTTTGCTGAAAATACCCACAGCTCTGGCAAGTTTGTTTTTTATCATTTGAATATGTGATAGAAGTTTTTTTTTTTCTGTCAGCAATCACCCCAAGAACTTGAATGAATTTGCTCCTGAAAGTCAGTTGAAGATCATTAAGCCTGTATAAAACTTTCAGATAAACAGGGGTTTCAATAAGTTTAGTAGGGATATAGATTATCACAGACTTTTTGGGATTAATTTGCAATTTGTTGGCATCACACCATCTCTTGAGATGATGCATTTCTGAGTTACAAGTTTGTTCAAAAAGGGGTTTCGATGAATTATTAACTACTAAGCATGCATCGTCAGCATACAGACGAGAATTGCAAGTTGTAGCATTTTGTAATTCATTCGCATATCTCAAAAGAGGTAAGGGTCCTGATACTGATCTTTGAAGATCGTCTCTAGCTATAGGTTTGCAGATAGAGTTAGCATTGCTGGCAAAAACAACCTGATATCAGAAGAAAAGGGAGTTTTGAAAAAAAGATAAAGCAAGTCCACGAATACCATAGTGATGATAAAGCTTGCGAAGCAGAGTTTTGTGGGACACAGTGTCGAATGCTTTTCGGAATTTCCATGAGTGGCACTCCAGTATGTCGTTTGCTTTGAATCTCATTGTTCCAACATCAAGCAGTGCGTGTAAAACGCTACATTTTTCTCTGAAGTTGTTTTGAAAACAATAAGATGATGTATAAAACATTTCTGCCAGTACTATTTTTTAGATATGGACGAATGTTCGGAGAGGCCGTGCGGCTCTGCTGCTGCTGCTGCTGATTGCACTAACACGATAGGAAGTTTTTCCTGCGCTTGTAACGCTGGATTTGCATTCGATGGAAATACTTGTTCAGGTATTTGCGGTACTTCTCAATAAAATTTGTTGTTCAATGAAAGCATTAACTGTGAAAGTGCTGTTGTTGTAAGAAAAGTCTTCTACTGCCAGGGGTGGATCCAAAAAAATTTGGTGCGGGAGATGCAGTTTTGGATTAGGTTGAATGTTAGCTGAATGTAAAGATGTTAAACCCGAAAAAGAGCGTAAATAAGCTCTTTTTAGAAAATGAGTCCATATATTATTATTATTATTATTACGTATTATTATTAAAGGGCGGTAGTGCCAGAGAAGACTGACCAGGTTCAATCCTCACTGGCACATTGTGTAAACCATTATTTAGGCCCATTACTACTTTCACCGCTTTTTCGTTCATTCAATATTTCAATTTACTACTGGCCGTATTCAGCAAGTTTTCCGGCCTGCTGTAAATACTTTGCCAGTAGGTTTATATTTAGGTTTTCGACCACCGACTTTACTGTGTTTTTTTCTTTACCAAAAACCTTCTTTCGCAGGGCTTGGTTGTAAGTGCATTCTCCAACATGGTGATTTGGAGTTTCGTCTTCCAGGTTACATTTTGGACATGCCGATGATACGTAATGTCCCATGGTGCACCTGTGTTTCTGTAAGTTGCAGTGGCCTGACAGGACTTGCAACACTTCATTTATTCTAGATCTTTTGAGCCTCAAAAGTCGTTGACTTAACTTGGGCGAAGCCCATCCTTCATCTTCTTTTGTTCTCAAGCAGTCTTTTCGTTCTATCCAAGATGTTCACCATCTTTTGACACTCCAATCCTTTATTGCAGCGGATGGAAATGAAAGGTTCAGGCCCCGAGCAGTTTAATGCTGATCCTGATTTAGCTGAGATATCCGCCTTTTCATTTCCTTGGATGCCGGTGTGGCCCGGCGTCCATGCAATAATGACGTCATTGTCTTTACCCAGTATATTCAGGTTTTTGATGCACGTTAATACTGTGATAGATTTCGCAATACTATTTTCGATTGCCAGAATTGCTGCTTGGCTATCCACTAAAATTATAATTTTTTCATTTACAATTCTATCCATGATCAGTTTCTTTGCTACTTCAGCTATAGCAAAGACTTCTGCCTGGAAGACAGTACTATATCTTCCCAGAGGGAAAAAATTTTGATCTGTTTGAGAGCTGATGCGTATTCTATGTAAAAACTCGCACCAGTTCTTCCATTTAACTTGGATCCGTCAGTGTAGCATCTGATTATGCTTGGTTCTAAAGCATTCTCATACTGCACTGCGTCCTTGCGTTCCATAACGAGGCGATTGTACTGTTTTCCAAACATTTTTGTTTTAGTTATTAGGTCTGCTGGCGTACTCAGCAAAGGCAAGTTTTCCTTGGCTTCATTGTATACATCATGTGTCCATGTAAGAGGAGTATATTCACAACTTTTTAGCTCCAAATTTTGACATTTTTTAAGCGTATTGTTTTTGGAAAAGTTAAATTTGAAGCAAATAGGGAAACAATAATGATTCTAGGGGGATCCGGGGGCATGCTACCTCGGAAATTTTTTGAAAATTTACATACTGTAATGAACATTTTAGCGCTTTTCGAACAGTTTAACGCAAATTTTGTTCTTTTGCCTCTATGTAATTAGTCCTTCACCAAACATATCTAACGTCAAAAAAAAGTTGAACATTTTTACTCAGCTTTCTATAATCGCGAGCGCAAGAAAATTCATCGTCTGAAAAAACAAAAACATTGAACATTTTTGCTTTACAAAGTAATAGCTCGTCTTTCTTGTAGCGATCATGTAAAGATGCATGCTTTGTAAGCACAAATTGTTTAAACCTACGAAAATCTCTGTATATTGCTGTAGTCAGAGTTGGGCAGTACCGCGGTACAAAAGTACCGCGATACTGCGTACCGCGATACCGCGTACCGCGGTACAAAAGTACCGCGATACTGCAACGCGGTATTTTTTGTACCGATATCGGTACCGTCGACACTTTTTAAAAAATGTACCGTTTTTGGTACCGTCGTTACTTTTTCGACTGTTTTTCTCGATATTTTAGTAACTCTTTTGAATAAACTTAAGAGAGCAAGAGCGGAAAATTTTCCAGAATTTTTGAAAAGTATCGCGAAACCGCGTTGTCGTAGATCAGAGGTCGGCAACCACCGGGCTGCGGCCCCGTGCCAGTCTGTGCGAAGTTTGTCACTGGTCCGTATGCGTTTTCAGAATAACTGCTTTGAATTTGAAACATTTTTGTAACGTTAGACGCAATTTTCGGACGTTTTTTTAAATACTGGATGACCCAGTATGGCAAATTCATTCAAAATCATAAAATTGACGAAATTATAAAGGCAAATATTTTGATTTCAACAGCGATTAATTGATTATGCTGTCATTTTATCGTTAATTTTGCGTAAACCAAATAGCGCTAGGTTAATTCAGTGTGTAAGACGCCTAATGGCGTTGCGGCATTTGAAACCTTTAATTACACACTTTTCCCTCTGTCTTGCGACCTAATTTCGCTGCAGCAAAGTTGTCGGATAATACGTATCGCGCTGAGACAAAACATTTAGTCTTTTGCAGACAAAACGACTTTACGGTACTTTTGAGGCAATCATGAAATGAGACAGATAAAACTGTTTATCATCGCTTCAGTCTTTGAAATAGCGATTCAGATCGAAGAACTTGCCACGAAATTCTGACTCCAAGGAGGTTTACAGTACAATAAGATTCAGACAAATTTAGCTTACTGTTATTCCGTTCCCAGTCAGTCCGAAAAAAGCCCCCCAAAAAAATCAAATCTTCATTATACTCGCCGTAATACCCCGAAGCGTGTATCGCGGTGGTTTTCAAACTTTGCGTTTCCACGCCTCCCTTAAGAATAGTCGTTACCACTCGCGCCTCTCCTAAGAATAGTCTAGCACGAAAGTTTTCAGTTACCATTCGCGCCTACCTTAAAAATAGTCCTCGCCTCCCTGGGGATGAGCGCCTCCCAGTTTGAAAAACGCTGATGTATCGAGCTTGTGGGGTCCATCTCCGCGGGTTGTGACAAACTTTTCTGCTCTCCTGAGCGAGTTTCTGATGATGATACTCCTTATACCTAGCCTCATAGCTAATGCAAGACATCAGCAGATTAAGTCATGTTGCCATACATGAGAATGCTTGTTTTAATGAGCGTGCCGCTGTCGCCTTGTTGATATAACAAACGTGTTCGCTTGCAGTATCAAGATTCGCGCGCGAATACTATTTAGATCTTACACTATAGCACCAGATGCGACAAAAGGCTTGATAAAGTTTTAATTTCGTTGCTTTGCAAGACGTAAACCAAAGCAAAAATTAATTTTTAAGAAAAAAGTTTTCGATTGAAAAGTACCGAAAATCGGTACCGAGTAACGATATCGTCGTTACTTTTTTGAATATGCATTGTTATCGGTACCGACGGTACTTTTTTAGCAAAGTATAGGTACCGATATCGTCCTTACTTTTAAAGTACCGAGTGCCCAGCTCTGGCTGTAGTTTACATTGGCTTTCCTGTAAACGCTGACTAAAATTACTATTCCGTTTTGCTATGAAAAGTCTACTTTCAAGTAGAGCTTCGCTTTTTTCCATCTTAACCTAGCCCATGTGTTTCGCCAATCACTATTACCTATGTGGGTCGCTGGCGACCCGGGGATTAAAAACCATTGCTATAGATTGCAATTCGTACGTTTTTTTGTTTTTTTTTTCAAAAACGCTGATGAAATAAGTCAAGAGGTTGCATCTTCACTGTCATTAACCCTCAACGATCATGTTTTAGCATAAACAGACTGAATTTTTAGAATTTCAATAAAGCGTTTTTTCTATTGTGCGACTATTCTCGAAGTTAAGACGTACAGTACGATCAGTGACGATTCCGGCACTCGGGCTACTCGGGCTGAGCCCGAGTTACAAAATGATGACAGAGGCGACTCCGGCACTCGGGCTACTCGGGCTGAGCCTAAGTTGCGAAATGATGGAAGGCTTGTTATTATTCAAATTTTAAAAAATAAGCTTAAAGCTTTTTTTAACTTAATTCGTATCAAGTTCGTTGAAAGAAACAGTCATCGTAAAAAACAACGAAGTGTGCGGTGGCAGTTGCGTTTTTCGCTCAACGATTTGTCTAGCCATAAGCTCTCGCTAGAGGAAAATAGCCCGAGCCGTATTGCGGAGAAAAGAAAGAGACAAACGAGACAAAAGCCTTTTTCCTTATTACAACTTACTCGGGCTCGATCGCATTTGCCTGAGTCAGACAATGCAAACGTTTGTTACGTTGTTTCACACAATTCTTTCCTTAACTTGTTTGTGGAACTCGGGCCCTCGAGAAATAGCCCGAGCTACAATTGGAGAGAGGAATAGAAAAAAGATTTCGTAAGACGCCTGCCATCATCCTGCCATGTAGTAAATGCAGGCTTTTTGTTTGGTCATAAATGTCTGCTCCTCTGTGGCTCACAATGGATAGCTGATAACAAAGAGCTACACAACAAACTCAGTATGAGTTTGCCATCAAATTAAGAAGATTAAACTTTATGTATGAATGAAAGTATTTTGCAACAATTTAACTGTTATGTAAGTTGCTGTTTTATTGCTTTTTTTACCGTTTTTTTAACACTGTTTATGTCGAGCCCGAGTAGCCATAACAAGCTAGAGTCGCCACTGAGTACGATAATACTCTGCTAACTAATAAGACCAAAGAATTGATTTATGTATTATTGTACCAGCAGGAAGAAAAAAAAATAATTGTAACAAATGCAGTTTTTAGGGATGCCTAAGCAATGGCAGCGATAATTCTAAGGCACGAAAGTGACGCGGTACAGTAATGGCATAAAGCTGCGACTTGGTTATGCTTGATACCACATTACCCATCGCATTGCGTGCGCACTGCACAAACCATCTGTTTGGCAATCGAGAGAAGACGTTCAAATGTGGCTTCGCCGTCTTTTTTACGTTTCCACTGTGATTGTGATATGTAGCTGACTGAGAATAGTCGGTGATAATTTTGTAACCACATTTCCGCAATTATAATTTTGTTAGCAGCTTTTGGAAGTTGTTTCATTTGCTCTGGATGCTTTGATTTGTAGAAATGTGGCAAACTTTGGCTCTCGTTTTATAATCTTCATCATCATCAAAGCGTGGGTTTACTGTGATTTACTCAAACTCATTATGGCAAAAATAGCTGAATGAAAAAAGAAGCTTTGTCTGATGAGCCAATTAGGCTAACCACAAAGAAATTCGTGTTGAAATTAGTGCACATCAATCAGATACACCCAACTAACAAATACGATGACACCCAACTGCTCTAAGGTCCCTTCTTGCACAGTTTCCAAATGATGGACAGCAACCTGCTTAAGCAAATCTTCACTAGTGACAAGAAAAAGCATACCTCGATTATGGATGTATTTTGTAGCCCCAATATAGCCTTGCGGTGGTTTGACTAAGATGCTATCCGCGAATTCTGGATGATGAGGAGGACGAGTGGTAACCCACACACGGCCATTTTTATATTGAAATCAGTTTTTAGGTGAAAGATCGTTCATCCTATCGACAGTGGGGTCGTTACTATTACTTTCGACCCTACTGCTTTCATTCAAGTCATTTTCTGCGATTGTCATTGGTCACTTGTCATAATCTCACTCTGGCTCTGATTGCATTATGGATGTTGACAGCGGATGAATCATGATCGATACTTGTGTGAGCTGTGCTAACGATTTTAGAATGATGCTTAGTCAATGTCATCATCTTTTCATATTCATTTTCAATGGTGGTTTGATGATCTGAAACCTTTTCTCCCAATCTGACAAACCTGCGGATCCAATATTGACCTGCGGCTCTTGCTGCATTCAATATCATTTAACATTAAGAATAACTTGCAATATTACTGTAAGAGCACGTGAATTCTTTTGCTAGATTCATCATTGCATAAAAACATTGCGTTTATGGTACGTAAGACCGGTCTTAAGACCACTTTTTAAGGTCTTGGTCTTGGCTAAACGGTCTTGGTCTTGACCATTTGCGGTCTTGGTCTTAAGACCGAATGAACTAAAAAGCATCTAGTAAGTAATCCTGTACAGCTGGAAAAAGTATCCAACAGCGTGTATGTGATTGTGTTGTTCCTATTTCTTTCAATATTCTGTATATATTTTGCCCGTTTTGTTTGTTGTTATAGAAAAATAGCGATAAGTGATAAACTGTTAATTCTCATTCCATTTTTAAGGTTTTGGTTTTGAAAAAAAAATCAAAGGTCTTGGTCTTGACAAAAACGGTCTTGGTCTTGAAAAATTTACAAGATCTTTGTTTTGTAGGTGATGGTCTTCACTACATCACTGCTAGAGACCCACATAGGCGCTTAAGGGTTAACTGTTCAAGAATCCGATTGTCACAATTCGGGTGCATGATATTTTTCAACTCGAATGAGTTAAAGGTGTTAATTGATTTTTTGTAGCGAGGGCTACCGCAGTAGCGAATTGGGGCTCGTCGGTAAAGATGTGAATGCGAATCCAGGCCATAAGCGCACTCAGGGTTTCAGTTTGGTGCCAAGGGGCCATTCATTTACATTTTTCATACGGTACCTTAGCCATTGGAAGTGCTAGGTTCCGGTTTCATTTTCTGATGAATTTATTGCGTAGAAACGCGGGGCTGTCAGTTGCCAATATCGTAGGGGAAAGTGAGGACCCTTGAGCCACTTTTTGTACAATCGTTTCTACGTTGAGTTTTGAACGAGCTATAAAGTTGGAATTTTAAAGGAATATGCTCTTTTGCACTCCGATGATGCCATGTGTTTGTTGAAGTGATAACTTTAACACGTTGGCTGATATTGATCCTCAAATGGATGTGGCTCAAGGGTCCACACAGAAAAAAAAGTAAGAACCCTTGAGCCACTACACTTGTTCCCATAAACCACAATAAAGATGAAGCATAAAACGTCGTTTACTCGCTGTTTGCACAAATTTAGTCAAAAATACTGTAAAAGAATAAAAACACATTAATGATTCTACGATCAAATTTGGATTAAAAAAAAATTAAAAAATATCCAGCTTGATCTTTTAGTGATGAACATTAGGCAAGATGTAGACCTATTTGGCTGCAAAAAAATGATGTCTGATGTCGCACGATTCACTGAACTTGTTGAAGGTTTAGGTGTAACAGGTGCTGAAGACGCAGACGCAAAAACAACTAAATATTTATCTTGCAAAGACTCATGAGCCATGGCTCAAAGGTCGACACTTTTGGTGGCTCATGGCTTCACACTGCAACCTGTCTGTATATAAAATTTCATTCTCTTCAATATGGTTACAGAAAAATTTGATCTCAGTGCGTAGATATATACCCTAATATGACTCATTACCACTGCTAAATGCACAAGAATTTACCAATGTTACTTTATGCTCAAAGATCGACAAATTTATACCCCTAAAAGTTACTTTTTTGTAGCAAAAACAAACGAACCAACGCAACTCCTCCAAACGTGTTTACTTCTCACTTATCGTTTCTGATCATGCGTAACCAACCTAGTGTTGCCAAAACAAGTTGATAAAAAATCTAAAACACTTTTCTACGGAAAGCTGGAGGGGGTGGTTCATGGGACCAACATGATCATGGGTCCGCACTTTCCCCTACTTGTATAAACTTTAAAAAGGACAAGAAGGATGATGCAATCTTCCCAATTGTACAGTACAGATTCAGTTGTTGGTTTAACTGCAGGTTTTCTTTTCATTGCGAAAAAGCTTAGAAGCTGCCCAGTGCCTGCCACTTGTTTGCCATTTTGAAATTGGGAATCCCTTGTATTCCTTTTCCAATTTCCTCACGGACTGGGGAAACGGTGTCGAATTTCGAGAAATGTCGTTGCATTATTGTAAGTATTATGTTTAGACGTGGACGAGTGTTTGAGTGGACAGTGCGACTCTGATATTAGTACTTGTACGAACACGGATGGAAGTTATTTCTGTGCATGTAAAGTTGGATTTACAGGCGATGGATTAAATTGTTCAGGTAATAATCATATATTTTGCATATTTTAGTCTAATGAATATATATACATATGTGGAAACTTTGACTCACAGAAAGGTTTGATGGAAGAGGGCAAATTAATCGAAGCCAGATATTGGTATTTTGTGGTAATGTTTTGAGCTTATTTCAGATTAGAGTTGGTCAAAAAGGATGGGAGCAGTGCCCCTGTCCTCCTGGCTACACCACTGGCTCTTTGCTCAAATTTGCAATGTCGCTAAAGACTCTAGGTTGAAGAAGGGTTTTTAGATTGTAAAAGTAATTTCAAAATACAAACATTTTAAATGGCAAGGTTGAGCAACTTTGCTTTTGAAACCTTTCGTTCAACACACTTGCAGAAAAGTGTTCAGTAAGTGTTGAAAGCTCTGTCATGTATGTGTGGTGTTTAGGGGCCTAGTTTCACTATGGTTTATCGATTTTACTTGGTGCGGATCAGACGAAACCCTTCAAAAACACAAGTAGTCAATAGTCATAAATCATTGGCTTTCCAATGACTCATCTCATTTTAGCTTCTAAGAAGTTAACCCTAAAAACGAACGTTATATGTAAGCAAAGTCATATTGTCAACGTGTCTCATACAATTTTTGAACTGATTGAAAGAACTGTGAAATGCTTGAACATAGTTGGCTAAAACACTCAGCCATACTAGATGTAGCTTCGACTATTCCATTGTATTCCAGAAATGTTTGTGCCGGCTGGTTAAAGCTAGAGAATCTTTTTTTTTTTTTTTTGCTCAAACGTGTGCCCAAAATAGTTTTGTGTTTTGTCGTATTTTAATCATTTTTGGAAAGAGATTTAATGAAAGTTCATCTTTTGAAAGTAAAAGAAAAATAGTACAGTTTTGCTTTATAACAAATAGCTCCGCTTTCTCGCAGCTTGACTACCGTGTAATGATACATGCTTTATAGTACCATATTTTCTAAATTATCGAAATCGGAAAGATGATGCATAAAACATTTCTGTAAGTAATTTTTTTTAGACATGGACGAATGTTCGGAGAGGCCGTGCGGCTCTGCTGCTGCTGCTGATTGCACTAACACGATAGGAAGTTTTTCCTGCGCTTGTAACGCTGGATTTGCATTCGATGGAAATATTTGTTCAGGTATTTGCGGTACTTCTCAATAAAATTTGTTGTTCAATGAAAGCATTAACTGTGAAAGTGCTTTTGGAAAAATTTGGTGGGGGAGATGCAGTTTTGAATTAGGTTGAATGTTCACTGAATGTAAAGATGTTAAACCCGAAAAAGAGCGTAAGTAAGCCCTTTTTGGAAAATGTGTCCGTGCAAGGGGTGTATATTCACTACTTTTTAGCTCCAAATTTTGACATTTTTTAAGCGTATAGTTTTTGGAAAAGTTAAATTTGAAGCAAATAGGGAAACAATAATGATTCTAGGGGGGTCCGCGGGCATGCACCTCCGGAAATTTTTTGAAAATTTACATACTGTAATGGGCATTTTAGCGTTTTTCGAACAGTTTGTGTTACAGCAATCTGTCTTATTATCACGTTTTAATTTGGAAACACTGCGTTTTTGTTCTAACGTGCTTACAAATTTCTCGAATTGTATTTTGAGTTTGCAAGTTAAGTCAGCCGACGTGTTTTATGTTACTAGCTATGATTCAGTTGCAGTGTTTTCCATAAGTTGTTAGTTTAATATAAACTGTGTTAAGTTGTAACAATATTTTCTATATATTTAGAAAAGTGAATAATTAATGAAATCATAGATTAATTTATTGTATTTCAAGTTTGGAGTCTGGAGCCGCTATCAGCTGTAAGTGTTGCGATTCATAATTGTAATGCGGTGTATTGATAAGTGATTTATTTATTTTGTTTTATGTAATGTAGAAAAAACGGACATTGTTGGATAAAGAGGAATTAAACAATATTCAATCTCCGATGATGTGCAGTTTTTTATCAGCGATAAGAATTTAAAATCAGATTCCTACGGAGGCTCTAACAAGTTCAATAACGCCTCTACATCAGTTTTTTAGCTGCTGCTTATCAATTAGCAATAAAAGTCGATTTTCTAAGTGAAAAAGCTCAAAATGACTACCAAACAAAGATCAGATGGTGGTGGGGGAGAAGACCCAACTACAAATTTTGCCCCACAAGCAACCATAAGTTCAATAACTACAAGATCAATGGCTAAGCAACAAGTTCAAGCTATGCCAGAAACCTCTGGTCAACCAAAGTCTACGAGTAAATCCACGAAAACTTCAATCACAGAAACAACTAGCTTGTCAGTAAGATCTCGTCAAACAAATCTAACAGCTTCTAAATCATCAATATCAAGCGCTAAGCGAAAATTAGCCGTGATAGAAACCCGTTTAAATGCGCAAAGAGAGATCGATGAACTCAAACGAAAACACGCCCAAGATCGGCTCGATTTTGAAGAAGAATTAATCAAACACAAGCATGCTCAAGCTGCGGCAAATGCATTTGCCGAAAAGCAAGAATTTGATATGCAAAGACTGCGCGAAGAAAAGGAATTGCTTTACCAACAACAATTATCTCAAGCACGGCTAGAAGCAGAATTGAAAGAAGCTATCGCTGAGCTTTCGGTCCATCAATTGCCATCAAACGAAGAGTCAAATCAACAAGAAATTAATGCAAATATATGCGCGCCAAATGCGATTGATTACAACGCGCCGTTAAATGTGATTGCGCAAAATGCTTTAAATGTCAACGACATGTCGACAAATGCAAATGTCGTTTGTTCAAATATCAACACATTAGGTGCACCTGTACGTGCAATAGATTTCACAAACACACATGCGACTGAGCGTATCACAAGTAATACACAAAATTTTGTACCAAGTGTTGTAAAATGTGTTGCACAAACTAGGCCTACTGATGTTCAGTGTAATTATGGTGTTTCTTTTGTACATCCTCGTGCAATGTTTTCAAATGACGTGCCCTTAACTAGTCAAGCTGAATCGAACCAGTCACCTTTCTTACCTTTCCGAGGCGCAGGTGCCATTAACCCTGCAAATTCACAGACTAATACCAGTTCTCGGGTTGCTTTTGAAACTCCAGGTTTAAAGCAAGTTACGGAGGGTGTAGGTAGTGGTACTATTGTTGGGCAACTACTTCCCTCTTTTGAAATTAAACCTTCTGTTTTTGATGGAAATTCTGAGGCGTACTATAATTTTACTAATGTTTTTGATTCATTGATTGACAATCAAATTAGTGATCCTAAACTCAAATTGTTTTACCTACTGCAATTCACTAAAGGGGTAGCTCGCACACTTATCCAAGGTTGTCAATACATGCCTCCTGACGTTGGGTAAGCTGCTGCCAAATGTTTGCTCAGAGATCATTTTGGACAAAAGCTTCAAGTGGCAACTGCTTGCATAAATTCTGTGACAAATGGTCCAGTACTCAATAAAAAGAACATCAGTGATATCCTTGAGTTTTCTGCCAAATTAACCGCATGCCAGTATACTTTGTCTGGAATGAACTACTTGCATAAAATGGACAATATTGACATTATTAGAAAGCTAACCAAGCGTTTTCCCCCTCAGTGGATGTCAAGCTGGGAGCACAACGTTGATCAGATTCTTCATGTACAAAAAAGGGAAATTGGCATATCTGATATGAGTACGTTTGTGACTACTAAAACTAGGGAATGTACAAACTTTGTTACCCAACCAGTTAATTACTGCTGTGAAACGAATGCAAATCCTAACGCATCAGCTAAGCGAGTCGCAAAATCCTTCGGCATGCAGACAAAAACCACCTCCGTTGCTGTGAATAAACGATGCCACTTGTGTGATGGACCACATAATCTGAATCAGTGCCAGCAGTTTAGAAACCAAACTTACGACGAAAGACGCGCCTTTGTCGAAAAAGAAACTCTTTGCTTTTGTTGCTTGAATAAAGGACATTGGTCAAATAAATGCGATCGCAAAAATCCTTGTCGTCACGACGGATGCAAGGGAAAGTACACAACGTTACTGCATCCGTCTTCAAAAGACCTTTCGAAATGGAATGACGCACTTGACGAAAATAATCAGCAGCGTAATCTCGGTCATAACCAAAAGGATAATGGCGATCAGGCTCTAAAATGTAAGACTGGGCTAGTAAGATCAAAGGCGCCCTCTTCTGGTATGCTGCCAGTGATACCCGTCAAGGTTCGTTTGAAAGGCACAAAAACGCTCGTTGAAACAAAAGCCTTGTTTGATAAAGGTAGCACTAACTCGTTTATTACTGCTGAATTATTAAACAAAATCGGTGTTTACACATGCCCTGAAATAAATGTTAACACTGCTACTCTGAACTGTAAAACCCAAGATTATAAACGAGTGAAAGTCGTAAGAGATGTGGTGCTGTTTGACTACTCAGAGACAAACTCAGTTCTGCTTGCGCCTTTGTTATCGACGGATAGTTTACCCATATCGGCATCTGATACCGTGTCTCAAGAAGATTTGAAGAACTTTCCTGAATTTTCGGACATTGTGGTTCCACATGTGGAATGCGAAGTAGGACTGTTGATTGGTAATGACAACCTGCGCGCCTCCCAACCGCTAAAAATTATAACAGCTTTAGGAGGAAGTTATGCTGTTAAAACTGTTGCAGGGTGGATCACGTATTGTGCAAATTGGAGAAAGTCTACCTTGTCAAAAAGCTTCTTTTCCAAGCTTTCTGCTCCGGATTTATGTACATTATGTTATGATATTAAGGACTCGACCGTTAACCCCAAAAAGGAATTGTCAGTGGAACAATCAAGATTTCTCAAATCTGTATGTGCCAGTATTCGACATTTAAGTAATTTGCATCATGAAATTGACTTGCCCGTTCGTTATGAAAACCTTCACATGCCACAAAACAAGGATTTGGTTGTTCAACGAGCTATGCACTTAAAACACAGGTTCAAGGGAGAGACTAAATTTAAACAAGATTACCAAGATTTTATGAGAAGCTTGTTTGAAAAGGGCTATGCCGAGGAAGTAGCGGACATACAAGTACCAGAAGGCAAAGTTTGGTATTTGCCACACCACGGAGTATATCATCCGGATAAGCCAAACAAGCTCCGCGTAGTGTTTGATGCATCAGCTAAGTTTCAAGGAGTATCTTTAAACGAAGTCCTTCTTCCAGGTCCTGATTTAACCAGCAATTTAATTAGTGTGTTGTTTCGATTTCGCCGTGAACAAGTCGCACTGCAGGGGGATATTCAATCAATGTTCCATCAAATATATGTTCCGGTTAAAGATCGCGATTTGTTCAGATTTGTTTGGTGGAAAGGTGGAATTACAGACGACGCTTTGATTGATTATCGAATGACTGTCTATCCCTTTGGAACTGTTTGCTCGCCATCATGCGCAAATTTTGCTCTTAGGCACGCTGCTGATGTCCACATTTCGGAATTTTCTGATTCAACTGTAAATGCTGTGCATAACTGCTTTTGTGTGGATGATTTTCTCACTTCTGTGTCGTCGGTAAAAGAAGCTCAAATGCTTGTTCGTGAACTGTGTAAATTACTAAAATTAGGTGGTTTTATAATTAACCGATGGATCAGTAATGATCGAGAGGTTATGAGCTCGATTCCCAAAACCGAGTGGTCCAAAAATGCAAAGAACCTAAATTTATCTCTCGACGAATTACCACTTGAACGAGCTCTAGGCCTTTATTGGGATGTACAAACTGATAATTTGCGTTTCAAAATCAACGAAAATCGTAAACCTGCCACAAGGCGAGGTATTTTGTCAACGATTAACTCAGTTTACGATCCATTGGGTTTTGGTATACCCTTTCTGCTGCCCATGAAATTGTTGTTGCAAAGACTCTGTAAATTGAAATTGGACTGGGATGAGGATATTCCAAATGCTGAGAGATTAAAGTGGACATTGTGGCTATCCGAACTGCCTTCCCTGAGTGCTTTCAAAGTACCGAGATGCTACAAAGCTGCAGATTTAAAAAAAATAAAGTGCGCCACTTTGCATCCTTTTTGCGACGCATCCGAACAAGCATATGACGTAGTATCATATTTACGTTACGTAGATGAAGAGAATGAAGTTCACTGTTGCTTGGTGTTTGCTAAAGGAAGACTAGCTCCAATTAAGACTCTGACAATTCCGAGACTTGAGTTATCTGCCGCTTTACTTGCTGCAAATGTTGATAAACTTTTGCAAGATGAATTGCATATTGCCGAATTATCACCCAAGTCTGTGTTTTGGACTGACAGCACAACTGTTTTGCAATATCTCCACAATGAAACGAAGGCATTTCATACTTTCGTGGCAAACCGAATTCGGCAAATAAAGGACATTTCTGATGTTGTTCAGTGGTACTATGTTCCCTCTGTTTTAAATGTCGGTGATGATACCACGAGAGGAATGTCTATCACTGACTTTCTGCATTCCGAGCGTTGGAAGCGAGGACCAAACTTTTTGTGGAAAGTAGAATCTGTCTGGCCGACACAACCTATGCTTAAGCCGGAACTTAATAGTGAAGACCCCGAAGTGAAAACAACGGATACTGTTTGCAATGCTGTATCTTGTCAAAACATTGATCATTATATAAATGAGCTGACTCGGCGCTGTTCTTCGTGGTAGAAATTGAAAAGAGTTTGTTGCTAGATTTTAAGAGCAAAGAACAGATTCAAAGCTTTGATTACCAAAACATTCGCATGATAAAAATACGTTTATTCAAAGCGTTATTATGCCAGAAGAAATGGAAGTTGCCCAAAGATTGATTTTGAATTACGTGCAATTGCAGCATTACGCTAACGAAATGGCCGATCTTGCGAAAAGTAAGGCTATTAAAAGGTCAAGTAGTCTGCTAAAGTTAGACCCTTTTTTGCAAAACAGAGTACTGTGTGTAGGTGGTCGCCTGAGTAAATCAAATCTGCCTCATCGTGTCAAGCATCCAGTTATTTTACCTAACGATGGGTTTGTTTCTGATTTAATTATTCGTGACGCTCATGTGGCAACAGGTCGCAGTGGACGACAACAAACTCTTGCTTATATTCGAGAAAGTTTTTGGCTAATCAAAGCAAGCTCTTCTGTTCGCAAAGCAATTGCAAATTGTGTGACTTGTCGAAAATTGTTTGGACAGCCCAATACGCAAAAAATGGCTGATCTTCCTGCTGATAGGATTGTAACTGATAAACCACCGTTTACGTTTGTTGGACTCGACTGCTTTGGCAACTTTTTCGTTAAGCAAGGCCGTAGTCGTGTCAAAAGATATGGTGTGGTGTTTTCGTGCCTAGTAACTAGAGCTGTGCACATCGAAGTGATTCATAGCATGGACACATCTTCGTTCATAAATGCTTTGCGTCGTTTCATTGCCCGTCGAGGCCAAGTCGAAGAATTTAGATCAGATAATGGCACTAATCTGGTAGGTGGCGAAAGAGAGCTGCAACAAAGCATTAAGAATTGGAATCAAGCTCAGATTCACTCGAATTTGCTGCAAAAGAATATCAAGTGGAAATTCAATATTCCACTTGCTTCCCATCACGGAGGAGCTTGGGAAAGGCAAATTCGTTCCATTAAAAAGGTGTTTGCTGGAGTTTGCTCGGAACAACTGCTAACAGATGAAGCGCTTTCAACAGTTTTGTGCGAAGTAGAATGCATCTTAAATTCTCGTCCGCTAACCACGGTTTCAAAGGATCCTCAAGATTTGGAGCCTTTAACTCCAAATCATCTGTTACTGATGAAAAATGACCACATTCTGCTTCCTGGGTTGTTGACCGTAATGATCTGTACAGCCGAAAAAGATGGAGACAAGTTCAGTATTTAGTCAACCTGTTTTGGACCCGCTGGACAAAAGAGTATTTTCCTTTGCTTCAAGAACGAGCAAAATGGAACCAAATTAAGCCGAATCTAAAATGTGGTGACATCGTGCTTCTTGTGGACTCATCACCAAGAAATAACTCGATGTTAGGAAGAGTCTTGGAAACCCTTTCAAGCGGGAATAAGCTCGTAAGAAGTGCAATCGTCCAAACTCAACATGGAATTTTTGAGAGGCCTATCACTAAATTATGTCTTGTTGTTGCTCGGGAAGATATGGGTTCGGTTCCTCGGGTGTAGGGATTTTCAATTGTAACTTTAGTTCTGGTGGTCTGTGATTTGTGTGTTAAACATTAAGTGTCTTTCCTGCACACGCTCACTAATGCTTAAGGTGGTGGGTGTGTTACAGCAATCCGTCTTATTATCACGTTTTAATTTGGAAACACTGCGTTTTTGTTTTAACGTGCTTACAAATTTCTCGAATTGTATTTTGAGTTTGCAAGTTAAGTCAGCCGACGTGTTTTATGTTACTAGCTATGATTCAGTTGCTGTGTTTTCCATAAGTTGTTAGTTTAATATAAACTGTGTTAAGTTGTAACAATATTTTCTATATATTTAGAAAAGTGAATAATTAATGAAATCATAGATTAATTTATTGTATTTCAAGTTTGGAGTCTGGAGCCGCTATCAGCTGTAAGTGTTGCGATTCATAATTGTAATGCGGTGTATTGATAAGTGATTTATTTATTTTGTTTTATGTAATGTAGAAAAAACGGACATTGTTGGATAAAGAGGAATTAAACAATATTCAATCTCCGATGATGTGCAGTTTTTTATCAGCGATAAGAATTTAAAATCAGATTCCTACGGAGGCTCTAACAAGTTCAATAACGCCTCTACAGTTTGTAACGCAAATTCTGTTCTTTTGCCCCTATGTAATTAGTCCTTCACCAAACATATTGCATTTTGTTCGAACATTTTCGATTTATGTGTGGCTAAAGATTTGTTTGTACTAAATACGATTTTAATCCGATTTGTTGTCGTACGAAAGTTGGTAGAAATATCTTCCACACAACTCGAAACCCAAACAGTTTTGCTTTTTATCAGTTATTATGTAAAGCACCTTACGATTGTTTTGTAAAATGCCGTGTAAAGTAACGTAGTTTTACATCATAACATCTAACTGTTTTGTGGCCTACGTTACCTTACGTACGAAAAGTCGCATCGGATTCTGTGTAAACACACCTTAAGGCGTAAGAATTATCGTTAAATCGAAGAGGTTCAAAACATTGTTGAAATTGGCTGGAGGGAAGATGCCCCCCTGGATCCGCCACTGGCTACCGTATTTTTTGAATAAAAACCGCATCGGACAAAACCGTTATTTACTGATACAAGAAAACAAGGCAAACAAAACTAACCAGATGCAACAAAAACAACTCAAACATTGCACGATTTATGGTTTTATTGCGATCTAGCATTTAACCCTTTCTCCGTTTGATTTTGTCGAGTGTTTTGAACAGAAGCGAGAGGAATTGCAGCAATTGGATTAACGGTAGAGTGTACACGTGATGACCTACTGTTAATGTTTCGCAAAAGAGACAATATAATAGCAGCTTGATTTCGTGTGTGCGCTTTCATATCATTTATGGTCGATTAGCTGGAATGCTCACTGGAAACCAACTTTAGGACGTAAACGTTCATATAAAAAAATTGAATTCGCCCATGAATAAAAGCTGCACAAAATGTTCAGAAGTAAAAAATAGTAGCTGCGGCTAGAGATGAGCCGACTGCCGAGTCGAGTCCGAGTACTCGGCCGAGTATTGAGGCATTTTCATTACTAGGACTCGGCCAAGTATTAATTGATACTCGGCCGATTATTTTTAAAGCATTCATTTTATGCGGCCCGCGGGCACTTACAGTAGAATAGACCTTGGAAATTAGGACATCTGCGGACGTGGTGATATTTTTGCTCTTCACTTGATTTTGAGTTGATATTTTGACGTCGCAGATACTCAGACTCGGTTTTGGACTCGCCGAGTAATGTCGTGAATATTCGTTATTCGGCAAGTCCGAGTAATTTTCCTTGAGGCACATCCTTAGCCGCGACTTGCATTCAAGAAAATACATTATACATTTGCTGTGTCAAATGTGCAATGACGTAGAAGACGGTAGACTTAACTGCAGGGCATCGAAAGAGCAAAACATTTTGAAATACACAATTTTAAGTTGACAAGCGGGGTAATTTTTTTCTCAAAACGTTTTATTTGGCTCACTTTCGGAAAAATCTTCAAAAGTTAGAAAAAGCTCTTCTTTCTGGAGTACATGTAGTGTTAGCATTTTTTTTTTGCATTTAATTGTTTCTAGCGATTTAACCTGGAAAGTGTCAGTTAGTCACATTGTTGTTTTAGTGGATAACATGTTTACAGTGCATCTGATTTCAGTTGGTACAAAGTTGCAAAAACTAAGCATGAACGCTCTGAGCCTGGAAAGTCATTGTTAATGAATCTGTTACTGCTTTTGCGCTCGTAAAATCTACGTTAAAATAAAATGTAAAAGCGCAAGTATGTTCACACAACTTCAGACAAGGAACACGGTTTCGACCTTTCAGGTTTTATCAGTGCATTTGGTTAGACCGACATTTTCTCGAGGCAATTTGTATGCACGGGAAAGATATTAACCTGTGGTTTGTAACTGCATTAGTTAAAGAACCCACAAAATCTTCTCTGCGCAGTTACCACTGTTTCAATCATTCAGGTCATATCAGTGCAGTTGGGGTGATCGATGTTTATTGCACTCAAGGCAATGTATAAAAAAAATGCTTTCTTGAGAATGCTTGAGAAAAAAATTTTGCTTGTGGTTTGTAGCTATACCAGTTACAAACACTTGCAAATTAGACCAGTCACAAGAAAAACCAGTCACAAGAAAAAGACCAGTCACAAGAAAAACCCTCAAAAGAGGGTTTTCTTGTGACTGGTCTAGTTTGCAAGTGTTCAAAAGTGCTCAACCCTCAAGTGCTCAACCCTCAAAACAGGGCTTTGGCAGGTTCTTGTAACTGGTCAAGTTACAAACAACACGCAAAAAAACTGCTCGGGCATACATATTGATTTGAGTAAATATTGGTCAAGCCAACTGCATATTGATTTGAGTAAATATTGGTCAAGCCAACTGCACTGATGAGATCTATACGGTTGAAATTGTGTTTACTGTCTGCAGTTATATAGTTTGAAATACTTTTGACTATAGCTCAACTAAACCATCAGTCAGCTTAACTACAATAGACGTAGCTTCGGACAATTCCAGAAATTTTTATGTTTGGTGATGGCCATGGAATTACCTCTTCGCTCTAACGACAAAAAAAAGTTGAACATTTTTACTCAGCTTTCTCTTATCGCGATCGCAAGAAAATTCATTGTCTGGAAAAACAATAAACATTGAACATTTTTGCTTTAGGAAGTAATAATTCGTCTTTCTTGTAATGATCATGTAAAGATGCATGCTTTGTAAGCACAAATTGTTTAAACCTACGAAAATTTCTGTATATTGCTGTAGTTTACATTGGCTTTCCTGTAAATGCAAGATTTTTGATTTATAGATGTAAAATTGAAAAAACCAAACCAAATACCGGTATCATGTTATTTATAAGTACCCTTACTTTGCAAAAAAAAAACAACAGAATATTTGATTGCTAAACGTAATGGGGATTTGAAAAAACATTTTCGAAAATGGAATATCTATTGAATTGTACTACTCTTGTACCTGTATGTACTTAACGACGTTATTTTGTAACGCCTTAATTATTAGACTTTGAAAATGGTATAGTGTTGTTTTCGTGTTGATACCCATTTTATTATTACTGTTTGCAACAATAAAAATAAAAAAATAAAAAAAAACGCTGACTGAAATTACTTTTCCGCTTTGCTATGAAAAATCTAGCTTTGCCATGAAAACAGCATTCCGCTTTGCTATGAAAACAGCTCAGATGGCCGAGTGGTATAGAGCGTCTGTCTTTTCAGCTGTAGACTCGGGTTTGATTCCCAGTCGGGTCAAACCAATGACTTGAAAATTAGCATTCACAGCTTCCCTGCTTGACGCTCAGCATTAAAGGGGCAGTGTGGAGAACAAGCCGGCAAGTTTACTTGTTGTGCCACTTAGCGGGATTCCCCCACCTTGGTGTGGTAGACAGATGGCTGACAACTCCTAAGCGAGCTCGTATAGCGCTTTGATCGCTTTCTCGGGATAGGGGGATAAATATGCAACTAACTAACTATCTTCTTTCAAGGACAGCGCCGCTTTTTTCCATCTTAACCTACGCCCATGTGTTTCGCCAAACACTATTACCTATGTGGGTCGCTAGCGACTCGGGGGTTAAAATCCATTGCTATAGGTTGCAATTCGTGCGTTTTTACTTTCAAAAACGCTGATGAAATAAGTCAAGAAGTTGCATGTTCACTGTCATGGATCTTCAACGATCATGTTTTAGCATAAACAGACTGAATTTTAGAATTTCAATGAAACGTTTTTTTTATTGTGCGACTATTCTCGAAGTTAAGACGTACAGTACGATAATACTCTGCTAACTAATAAGACCAAAGAATTGATTTAATGTTTTATTGTACCAGCAGGAACAAAAAAATAATTGTAACAAATGCAGTTTTTAGAGATGCCTAAGCAATGGCAACGATAATTCTGAGGCACGAGAGTGACGCCGTACAATAATGGCATAAAGCTGCGACTTGGTTATGATTGATATCACATTAGGGTGCGGTGAAAAACAAAAATTTTTAAATTTTAAGAAAAAGGGTGTCTGAAATGTTGGCATAGGATTCAAAAACGGGTTCTATGATATTTTTCAGTTGTTGCCCCCCTAACTATCCATGCAACCTGGGGGGTATTGAACGCAGAGGGTCAAAACTGCCATAACTTTTGATCTGAAAGTCTTAGAAAGCTAATTATGGGCTCTATCCATTCAGAAGCGGCATGTTCCTATCTGTGTTAAAAATAAAGTTTGAGCTGAAACCAACAGAACTTTAGCTATTCTCAAAAAACAACTTTTTGGTTCAACTTTACTTCCCGCAACTAACATAATTCTAAAACATATGACAATATGCTTTAACTCTAATAAATACTAGTATACAAAGGTGTTAATGAATTGTACTCCTACAGATGGTATGGCTGAACAATATTTTATCACCTTTCTCAGTAGAGCTTTTGGAGTAGCCAAATTTGATAGATATAGCTACCAGCTGCGCTATTTATAAAGGCTAGAAATAATATTAGTTTTACTTTAAAAGTGCTTTTTTTTTGAAGCGAAAGCTAACAGTTGTGCTATGTTTAGGCTTATAGGCTACATATAACATTATTAAGTATCGTTTAAAAGTGCTTTTGCTTTGATTTGAACCCTGCAGTCATGAAAAGAAGAAGTCAAGCTGTAAAAAAACTAAGGTTTTGCACTCAGAGACAGTTTTTAGAGATGTAAAAAAATTTGAATCTGGCTTTTTGCCTACAAAGAAAAATGTCATTGAAAGAACTCTGAATGAAGACAACTTTTTGAAAAAATCTGCTGCTATTAAAGTAGCTAAGAAATTAATTGAGCTGTGGAATTGGTGCAACATTTACACCACCCACCATGAAAGTGAAGCTGAAAGGATTTGTGGGATGACGAACGAATTCAGCAAGCTGTTTCGATACCCAAAATCAAAGCGAAATGGAAAAAGTTACAAATCAAAAGAAACTATGTTTTTAAAAGACATGGACAGTTTGTTTGATATAATTTGCTCTGATCAAACTACAAGAAGTAAGTTGGAAAAACAACATGGAATAAAAATGACAGGAAAAGAATTCAGTTTTTATGAAGACCAAAAGTATACAAGAAAACAGAAATGTTTATCAGTTGTTGAACCTTTAACAGATGCTGAAGTCAAATTTAAAAAAAGGTATGGATTTGTATCGCAGCTCAGTGACTCACCAACTGTTTATACCGGCAGTGAAGCCCATTCATCTCTTTCTTCATCGCATGAAAGTGAATCAATCACGTCAACATTATCTGAATGTTCATCATCAGAAGAAGACTTTTACTCGAAGATTACACCACTGGCAGAAAGCCAAGCAAATCAAAATCGAAAAAGTTGGCCAAAGTCAGCACAACTGTGTGAACGCTACTTGATTTCTGATAGAGTAGGAGCAGCGATAGCAAACAGTGCTCTTGAAGACGTTGGGTTTATCAAACGTTTATCATCTACCCATCTACTCTAAGTTAAGAAGAGAACCGCAAAAGTTCAGGATCCAAATTAGTCAGAAAGAAACAGAGTTTTTTCAACAAGTTGATGCAGTTTTTTTTGATGGCAGAAAAGATTCCACATTGACCCTAACTAAAGAATCGAATGGGAAAACCTATATGTCAACAAAATTGGAAGAACACTACGTTGTAGTTAGTGAACCGGAAGAGTTCTCTGTTACTCATTTTGCACCAGAAAATGGCAAATGCGTGACTCTTGCCAAACATTTACAAACTAGGAACAAAACATGAAAATAATCAGATGTGATGGAACATCTGTGAACACAGGGACCTCGAATGGGTGCATAGCAAACCTGGAACGTCATCTCGGTTGCCCTTTGCAATGGGTAGTTTGTCTGCTTCATTGCAATGAATTACCTCTTCGTCGCGTATTCCCTGTGATTGATGGAAATACAACAAGTCCAGACAGTTTTTCTGGGCCTATTGGAAGAGAAATTGGCAGTGCAGTTTGGGAATGGCCTATTGCTAATTTTCAGCCAATGCCATTGTCCAATTTTGTGACATTACCGGATGATGTCATAGAAGATTTAAGTACGGACCAGTTGTATGCTTATCGAATTTGCTGGGCAGTCGTTTTGGGAGAGGCAAATCAAGATCTCCAACTAATGGAAGTGGGACCAATTGTTCATTCCCGGTGGCTGACCTTGGGGTGTAGAATTCTTCGCAAATGTGTTTCAACTTCATCACCTTCAAAAAAACTTCAAGATTTGGCAGAGTTCTGCATGAAAATTTACTTCTCATCATGGTTTGACATCAAACTAAACAACAAAATATCAGATGGAAGCCCAAATTTTTTCAGAATGGTACAACAGATTAGCACATTTTCCAACCAACAAGTGAGAGAAGAATCTCAAAAAGTTCTGCTAAGAAATTCCGTTTTTGGTCACCCAGAAAACATACTGCTTGCAATGCTTTGTGATGGCGATGATAATGTACGCAGAATTGATCTAAACAAAGTAAGAGCAATACGACCTCGCCACACTTCTAAGCAATGCAATGCAGATGAAAAAGACATGATGACTGAGAAGGCTGAGTCATTTGAAAATGGTGTTCGTAAACTTATTTCGCCACAGCTGAATTTCAAAGCTGAGGTTTATTATGGACTTTCAGATTTGGAAATTGAAAGTGTCACTGAACCACCTGGTGTAAAGAACATCAGTGATGAAAATTTGAAAGAACTATACGACATGCCATTAAAACTGAAGCACCCATGCCATAACCAAAAGATGCAAAGGCACGTGAAATTAGTCACCGAAGCAGCTGGAGCAGTAGCTGGTTTTGACAGACGAGATGGTCTAATTCGCCAGCGGATTCGGTCAAGAAAACTAATGAAAATTTTTTTATACAAAGCATCACTATGCACTAACCGATTAACTTAAACAGCTACCGTACTATTGAATGACGGTTTTGAAATTGTTTTGTTCTTAAATGCATACGGTACTTGTGTTGTGCTGAAATAATACTTTAATAATTGATGTGTTAAGAGTATATTCTGGTTGAGTTGTAAACTAGAGAAAACAAAATGAATCGAAAATGTGTTTTTTGAGAATAACTAAAATTCTGTTGGTTCCAGAGCGAATTTTGCTGTCAACACAGATAGGTACGTGTCCCTTCTGAATTGATAAAGCCCAAAATTATCTTTCTATGACCTTCAGATCAAAAGTTATGGCACTTTTGTCAGTTTTGACCCCCTGCGTTCAAACCTCCCCAAGTTGCACGGACTGTTAGGGGGCAACAACTGAAAAATATCATAGAACCCGTTTTTCAGTCCTATGCCAGCATTTCAGACACCCTTTTTTTTGAAATGCAAAATTTTTTGTTTTTCACTGCACCCTAATACCACATTACCCATCGCATTGCGTGCGCACTGCACAAACCATTTGTTTGGCAATCAAGAGAAGACGTTCAAATGTGGCTTCGCCGTCTTTTTTACGTTTCCACTGTGACTGTGATATGTAAATAAATAAATAAATAACTGAGATTATTTTGAAATTATATTGAACAGAAAATTCAACGGTAATTGAGGGAGACTGCGAAATGAGCTTGCGCTCTTCGAGTCAGCAGCCACCCAACTTCGAGTCAGCAGCCACCCAAAATGTGGCTGACTGAGAATAGTCGGTGATAATTTTGTAACTACATTTCCGCAATTATAATTTTGTTAGCAGCTTTTGGAAGTTGTTTCATTTGCTCTGGATGCTTTGATTTGTAGAAATGTGGCAAACTTTGGCTCTCGTTTTATAATCTTCATCATCATCAAAGCGTGGGTTTACTGTGATTTACTCAAACTCATTATGGCAAAAATAGCTGAATGAAAAAAGAAGCTTTGTCTGATGAGCCAATTAGGCTAACCACAGATAACCAACAAAAAAATTCGTGTTGAAATTAGTGCACATCAATCAGATACACCCAACCAACAAATATGATGGCACCCAACTGCTCTAAGGTCCCTTCTTGCACAGTTTCCAAATGATGGACAGCAACCTGCTTAAGCAAATCTTCACTAGAGACAAGAAAAAGCATACCTCGATTGTGGATGTATTTTGTAGCCCCAATATAGCCTTGCGGTGGTTTGACTAAGATGCTATCCGCGAATTCTGGATGATGAGGAGGACGAGTGGTAACCCACACACGGCCATTTTTATATTGAAATCAGCTTTTAGGTGAAAGATCGTTCATCCTATCGACAGTGGGGTCGTTACTATTACTTTCGACCCTACTGCTTTCATTCAAGTCATTTTCTGCGATTGTCATTGGTCACTTGTCATAATCTCACTCTGGCTCTGATTGCATTGTGGATGTTGACAGCGGATGAATCATGATCGATGCTTGTGTGAGCTGTGCTAACGATTTTAGAATGATGCTTAGTCAATGTCATCATCTTTTCATATTCATTTTCAATGGTGGTTTGATGATCTGAAACCTTTTCTCCCAATCTGACAAACCTGTGTATCCAATATTGAACTGCGGCTTTTGCTGCATTCAATATCATTTAACATTAAGAATAACTTGCAATATTACTGTAAGAGCACGTGAATTCTTTTGCTAGATTCATCATTGCATAAAAACATTGCGTTTATGGTACGTAAGACCGGTCTTAAGACCACTTTTTAAGGTCTTGGTCTTGGCTAAATGGTCTTGGTCTTGACCATTTGCGGTCTTGGTCTTTAGACCGAATGAACTAAAAAGCATCTAGTAAGTAATCCTGTACAGCTGGAAAAAGTATCCAACAGCATGTATGTGATTGTGTTGTTCCTATTTCTTTCAATATTCTGTATATATTTTGCCCGTTTTGTTTGTTGTTATAGAAAAATAGCGATAAGTGATAAACTGTTAATTCTCATTCCATTTTTAAGGTTTTGGTTTTGAAAAAAAAATCAAAGGTCTTGGTCTTGACAAAGACGGTCTTGTTCTTGAAAAATTTACAAGGTCTTGGTCTTCACTACATCAGTGCTAGAGACCCACATAGGCGCTTAAGGGTTAACTGTTCAAGAATCCGATTGTCACAATTCGGATGCATGATATTTTTCAACTCGAATGAGTTAGAGGTGTTAATTGATTTTTTGTAGCGAGGGCTACCGCAGTAGCGAATTGGGGCTCGTCGGTAAAGATGTGAATGCGAATCCAGGCCATAAGCGCACCCAGGGTTTCAGTTTGGTGCCAAGGGGCCATTCATTTACATTTTTCATACGGTACCTTAGTCATTGGAAGTGCTAGGTTCCGGTTTCATTTCTGATGAATTTATTGCGTAGAAACGCGGGGCTGTCAGTTGCCAATATCGTACTTGTATAAACGTTAAAAAGGACAAGAAGGATGATGCAATCTTCCCAATTGTACAGTACAGATTCAGTTGTTGGTTTAACTGCAGGTTTTCTTTTCATTGCGAAAAAGCTTAGAAGCTGCCCAGTGCCCGCCACTTGTTTGCCATTTTGAAATTGGGAATCCCTTGTATTCCTTTTCCAATTTCCTCACGGACCGGGGAAACGGTGTCGAATTTCGAGAAATGTCGTTGCATTATTGTAAGTAATATGTTTAGACGTGGACGAGTGTTTGAGTGGACAGTGCGACTCTGATATTAGTACTTGTACGAACACGGATGGAAGTTATTTCTGTGCATGTAAAGTTGGATTTACAGGCGATGGATTAAATTGTTCAGGTAATAATTATATATTTTGCATATTTTAGTCTAATCAATATATATATATGTGGAAACTTTGGCACACAGAAAGGTTTGACGGAAGAGGGCAAATTAATCGAAGCCAGATATTGGTATTTTGTGGTAATGTTTTGAGCTTATTTCAGATTAGAGTTGGTCAAAAAGGATGGGAGCAGTGCCCCTGTCCTCCTGGCTACACCACTGGCTCTTTGCTCAAATTTGCAATGTCGCTAAAGACTCTAGGTTGAAGAAGGGTTTTTGGATTGTAAAAGTAATTTCAAAATACAAACATTTTAAATGGCAAGGTTGAGCAACTTTGCTTTTGAAACCTTTCGTTCAACACACTTGCAGAAAAGTGTTCAGTAAGTGTTGAAAGCTCTGTCATGTATGTGTGGTGTTAAGGGGCCTAGTTTCACTATGGTTTATCGATTTTACTTGGTGCGGATTAGACGAAACCCTTCAAAAACACAAGTAGTCAATAGTCATAAATCATTGGCTTTCCAATGACTCATCTCATTTTAGCTTCTAAGAAGTTAACCCCAAAACGAACGTTATATGTAAGCAAAGTCATATTGTCAAAGTGTCTCTTAGATTTTTTGAACTGATTGAAACAACTGTGAAATGCTTGAACATAGTTGGCTAAAACACTCCGCCATACTAGATGTAGCTTCGACTATTCCATTGTATTCCAGAAATGTTTGTGCCGGCTGGTCAAAGCTAGAGAATCTTTTCATATTTTGCTCAAACGTGTGCCCAAAATAGTTTTGTGTTTTGTCGTATTTTAATCATTTTTGGAAAGAAATTTAATGAAAGTTCATCTTTTGAAAGTAAAAGAAAAATAGTACAGTTTTGCTTTACAACAAATAGCTCCGCTTTCTCGCAGCTTGACTACCGTGTAATGATACATGCTTTATAGTACCATATTTTCTAAATTATCGAAAACTCCAGCTAAATACTGTACGGTAGGCTACTGTAGTTTGCTATCTTCGTCAAACAACGCGTATTCTTTCCCAGTAAACGTTTCGCTTTTGCTGTTATACTTTAAGTAGAGCAGGTTTTTGCATCGGAACTGTAGGACTGTATTCGATTGCCCGATTGCCACAATCAGGGTGAATCATATTTTTCAACTTAAGTGAATTGGAGGTGTTAGCTCGTTCTCTACCTGGGGTCATACATGGTACCAGCTAAGTATAGTGGGTAGTTTTATCGTGTAACCGTAGCTTTGTTGCGTATCTCGCAACCATATTATCGTTCTATTGGTTTCATTTTGCTGAGCTGTTTTTGAGCAAAGTTTGAAAAGTATCTATGTCTAAGCTCTGAGCAATATTTTACCTGAAACTACTACAGCGAGGTTTCTGATTTTTGTGGCACATATTTGTTGTGGCACCTCCTACTGACATGATTTATAATAAAAATCCTGAGAAAATGCTGATTTTACTTGGAGTATGGATGTTAAGCAAACTTATTGTGCAAATTGTGATAAAAGCACCAAATTTTCAGGAAAGTCAACACAGGGTATAAGATGAATTTTCAGATGTGTGGCCATCGCGAATTAGACCTTTGAGGGCCGAAAGGGGGACCAAATTTGAATTCACTCAACGACACCTAGTGGCCAAACAGAAACATGTTGTTTTACATCAGTTTTGGGAGGGATATTATTGCATTGACCAATCCCACACTTTGTTTGAAGAAAATTTACACCCTACCGTTTGTTGGTTTTGTTTAAAGCTGATGGTTCTGATTGCTGACGTACTACTGTACAAATCACCACACCAATGGCTTGTCTTCACGATGTTGATATTATAGTTGTAGACAGTGAACAACGATGAAAAGTAGTAGTAACTTATTCTAAACGGCAAACATAAATTATGATAAAGTAACGCAAAACGACTTAACTTATACGAGCGCTATACATGAGCTTATGGCATGATTAATTAATAAATCAAAAACAATAGGCAGTAAATTATAACTGAGGTATACATTACGACAATATTGGCTTTGCTTAAATCAAACCATTAACCCACTCACCAATTTGATTTTGAACCATATATAGACACGGGGAAGTAGCTTGATAGAAGTAGAGATAATAAATCCAACTTACGATCAAATCTCGCAATATTCCTACGACCGTGTAAACAGCTAAACAAAGAACCACGCCCTATGCGTTTCTTGCTTTACATACTGTATATCAGGGCTTCCAAATCAAAAAATAAAAGGCACATACAAGCGAAAAATTAATGAACCAAATCCAACTAATCCATTCCCAACGAAACGTGCATGAAACTTGGAGCGCCGCGCTAGATAACAGATGGGAAAATAAAATTTACAAGAAAACTCCGAACTCAAGAATAAATCTAACACCGTTCGCTTAGAAGCCGTGACGTCACATATGACGTCACACTTTCGTGGTGAATATGCATTTAAACTAAATTAGAACACATAATTGCAAATCTAAACTCATAGATAGCAACCGCAAAATTTTAAACATCAAAACATTTTTACATATAAAACATCAAGGGTACGCTTTTTACGTCATTATAGCACGATTGTCCAGGTTAAAGGCTTGTTTTAATGATTGCTATCGTAACCGAAAAACATTGTAGTCTGGGTTTTGTAATTTATGGTTTTACGTCAGCTTTGCCTTCTATTTGTTTTTCACTTGTTACATGACACAGGAATGCTACTCCCGAGATCTGACACTGAAACACCACGCACTGTGCTTAGATTTTAAAATACTTGAAGTACCGGCGTAAACGGGGCAGTTTTGGCCAGTAATGTCTTTCACTCTGTAGACCGATTAGGCATAAGACCTTTTTGCAATGCTCTTTCGTAGTTATCCTCAGTGGGCCTTTCGTGCGCAGAAATAAGAATTTGAGTGAGTGAGTTTGTTTAGAGATAAACTGGCGGGAATTTCTGTTCTGCTCTTTTCCCCAAAAAAGTTGCTGGCTGATTACGCCATTGGCCGTGCGTGTTCCTCATCATCGTCATGGGCAAGTGCGGTCCTTGTAAATTTGAGAACTAATGTCAGTGCTACAGGTTTTCATAAGGTTATTGATACGGCGCTTTTTACAATTTTGTTGAATCCCTTGATAATAATATGTTAGCTGAAAAAAGGCGAACCTCATTCGAACATTTTTTGCTCTCGTATGTGCTTTGCGTAGCGTAGCGACATTGTGAGAGCGAATATTTTAACCAAATTTGCCAAACAAATTAAACCCAATAACTTCTCATATGCCGCAGAAACGGTTGATAGCGTACATAATGAACAAAAGCAATCACTACCGGTATATTTTTTGAAAAGTCTTTTGCAAATAGGTATTGCCTATAAAAGTTCCATCATTTCAGATTTCGTAAAATTTTTCATTTCGTAATATTAAGTGATTTCAAAGTGACGTTAAATCCTTAAAAAGATTTAAAATAATACCACGTTTGCAAAAAATACATGCATAAATGTAATCCAGTGTCGTTTTCATCAGAAAGCTCAACGCGCGTCCAGAAATTTCCCTAATTACGCTAATTCGCTAAACACTAAGTTCTTTGCACTAATAGGTTGAATTTGAATCTGATGCATACGATTTTAAGCGATATAATTATATTTTATTGAGAATTAGTCGTTTTGGCTTTTGCGATTTAAGTTTTAGTGATTTTGATGAGTTTATGCTTATGGCAAAATCAGTATGTTTGTAATAATTACCTGGACTGTCCAGGGCACACAAATAGGTAAATGCGATGCTGGTTCGTTTTGGCTTTTGCGATTTGAGTTTTAGTGATTTTGATGAGTTTATGCTTACGGCAAAATCAGTATGCTTGCTTACGGCAAAATCAAAATCAGTAATCCGATTGTCACAATTCGGATGCATGATATTTTTTAACTCGAATGAGTTAGAGGTGTTAATTGATTTTTTGTAGCGAGGGCTACCGCAGTAGCGAATTGGGGCTCGTCGGTAAAGATGTGAATGCGAATCCAGGCCATAAGCGCACCCAGGGTTTCAGTTTGGTGCCAAGGGGCCATTCATTTACATTTTTCATACGGTACCTTAGCCATTGGAAGTGCTAGGTTCCGGTTTCATTTTCTGATGAATTTATTGCGTAGAAACGCGGGGCTGTCAGTTGCCAATATCGTACTTGTATAAACTTTAAAAAGGACGAGAAGGATGATGCAATCTTCCCAATTGTACAGTACAGATTCAGTTGTTGGTTTAACTGCAGGTTTTCTTTTTATTGCGAAAAAGCTTAGAAGCTGCCCAGTGCCCGCCACTTGTTTGCCATTTTGAAATTGGGAATCCCTTGTATTCCTTTTCCAATTTCCTCACGGACTGGGGAAACGGTGTCGAATTTCGAGAAATGTCGTTGCATTATTGTAAGTAATATGTTTAGACGTGGACGAGTGTTTGAGAGGACAGTGCGACTCTGATATTAGTACTTGTACGAACACGGATGGAAGTTATTTCTGTGCATGTAAAGCTGGATTTACAGGCGATGGATTAAATTGTTCAGGTAATAATCATATATTTTGCATATTTTAGTCTAATAAATATATATATATGTGGAAACTTTGGCACACAGAAAGGTTTGACGGAAGAGGGCAAATTAATCGAAGCCAGATATTGGTATTTTGTGGTTATGTTTTGAGCTTATTTCAGATTAGAGTTGGTCAAAAAGGATGGGAGCAGTGCCCCTGTCCTCCTGGCTACACCACTGGCTCTTTGCTCAAATTTGCAATGTCGCTAAAGACTCTAGGTTGAAGAAGGGTTTTTAGATTGTAAAAGTAATTTCAAAATACAAACATTTTAAATGGCAAGGTTGAGCAACTTTGCTTTTGAAACCTTTCGTTCAACACACTTGCAGAAAAGTGTTCAGTAAGTGTTGAAAGCTCTGTCATGTATGTGTGGTGTTAAGGGGCCTAGTTTCACTATGGTTTATCGATTTTACTTGGTGCGGATCAGACGAAACCCTTCAAAAACACAAGTAGTCAATAGTCATAAATCATTGGCTTTCCAATGACTCATCTCATGTTAGCTTTTAAGAAGTTAACCCCAAAACAAACGTTATATGTAAGCAAAGTCATATTGTCAACGTGTCTCATACAATTTTTGAACTGATTGAAAGAACTGTGAAATGCTTGAACATAGTTGGCTAAAACACTCCGCCATACTAGATGTAGCTTCGACTATTCCATTGTATTCCAGAAATGTTTGTGCCGGCTGGTTAAAGCTAGAGAATCTTTTTATATTTTGCTCAAACGTGTGCCCAAAATAGTTTTGTGTTTTGTCGCATTTTAATCATTTTTGGAAAGAAATTTAATGAAAGTTCATCTTTTGAAAGTAAAAGAAAAATAGTACAGTTTTGCTTTACAACAAATAGCTCCGCTTTCTCGCAGCTTGACTACCGTGTAATGATACATGCTTTATAGTACCATATTTTCTAAATTATCGAAAACTCCAGCTAAATACTGTACGGTAGGCTACTGTAGTTTGCTATCTTCGTCAAACAACGCGTATTCTTTCCCAGTAAACGTTTCGCTTTTGCTGTTATACTTTAAGTAGAGCAGGTTTTTGCATCGGAACTGTAGGACTGTATTCGATTGCCCGATTGCCACAATCAGGGTGAATCATATTTTTCAACTTAAGTGAATTGGAGGTGTTAGCTCGTTCTCTACCTGGGGTCATACATGGTACCAGCTAAGTATAGTGGGTAGTTTTATCGTGTAACCGTAGCTTTGTTGCGTATCTCGCAACCATATTTTAGCCTCAGACAGGCGAGTATGTGCTTTTAAGTTTGTGTTATAAATTTCATTGCGTTTGAACATTGTACCAATATCGTTCTATTGGTTTCATTTTGCTGAGCTGTTTTTGAGCAAAGTTTGAAAAGTATCTATGTCTAAGCTCTGAGCAATATTTTACCTGAAACTACTACAGCGAGGTTTCTGATTTTTGTGGCACATGTTTGTTATGGCACCTGCTACTGACATGATTTATAATAAAATTCCTGGGAAAATGCTGATTTTACTTGGAGTATGGATGTTAAGCAAACTTATTGTGCAAATTGTGATAAAAGCACCAAATTTTCAGGAAAGTCAACACAGGGTATAAGATGAATTTTCAGATGTGCGGCCATCGCGAATTTGACCTTTGAGGGCCGAAAGGGGGACCAAATTTGAATTCACTCAGCGACACCTAGTGGCCAAACAGAAACATGTTGTTTTACATCAGTTTTGGGAGGGATATTATTGCATTGATCAATCCCACACTTTGTTTGAAGAAAATTTACACCCTACTTTTTGTTGGTTTTGTTTAAAGCTGATGGTTCTGATTGCTGACGTACTACTGTACAAATCACCACACCAATGGTTTGTCTTCACGATGTTGATATTATAGTTGTAGACAGTGAACAACGATGAAAAGTAGTAGTATTCTAAACGGCAAACATAAATTTTGATAAAGTAACGCAAAACGACTTAACTTATACGAGCGCTATACATGAGCTTATGGCATGATTAATTAATAAATCAAAAACAATAGGCAGTAAATTATAACTGAGGTATACATTACGACAATATTGGCTTTGCTTAAATCAAACCATTAACACACTCATCAATTTGATTTTGAACCATATATAGACACGGGGAAGTAGCTTGATAGAAGTAGAGATAATAAATCCAACTTACGATCAAATCTCGCAATATTCCTACGACCGTGTAAACAGCTAAACAAAGAACCACGCCCTATGCGTTTCTTGCTTTACATACTGTATATCAGGGCTTCCAAATCAAAAAATAAAAGGCACATACAAGCGAAAAATTAATGAACCAAATCCAACTAATCCATTCCCAACGAAACGTGCATGAAACTTGGAGCGCCGCGCTAGATAACAGATGGGAAAATAAAATTTACAAGAAAACTCCGAACTCAGGAATAAATCTAACACCGTTCGCTTAGAAGCCGTGACGTCACATATGACGTCACACTTTCGTGGTGAATATGCATTTAAACTAAATTAGAACACATAATTGCAAATCTAAACTCATAGATAGCAACCGCAAAATTTTAAACATCAAAACATTTTTACATATAAAGCATCAAGGGTACGCTTTTTACGTCATTATAGCACGATTGTCCAGGTTAAAGGCTTGTTTTAATGATTGCTATCGTAACCGAAAAACATTGTAGTCTGGGTTTTGTAATTTATGGTTTTACGTCAGCTTTGCCTTCTATTTGTTTTTCACTTGTTACATGACACAGGGATCCTACTCCCGAGATCTGACACTGAAACACCACGCACTGTGCTTAGATTTTAAAATACTTGAAGTACCGGCGTAAACGGGGCAGTTTTGGCCAGTAATGTCTTTCACTCTGTAGACCGATTAAACATAAGACCTTTTTGCAATGCTCTTTCGTAGTTATCCTCAGTGGGCCTTTCGTGCGCAGAAATAAGAATTTGAGTGAGTGAGTTTGTTTAGAGATAAACTGGCGGGAATTTCTGTTCTGCTCCTTTCCCCAAAAAAGTTGCTGGCTGATTACGCCATTGGCCGTGCGTGTTCCCCATCATCGTCATGGGCAAGTGCGGTCCTTGTAAATTTGAGAACTAATGTCAGTGCTACAGGTTTACATAAGGTTATTGATACGGCGCTTTTTACAATCTTGTTGAATCCCTTGATAATAATATGTTAGCTGAAAAAAGGCGAACCTCATTCGAACATTTTTTGCTCTCGTATGTGCTTTGCGTAGCGTAGCGACATTGTGAGAGCGAATATTTTAACCAAATTTGCCAAACAAATTAAACCCAATAACTTCTCATATGCCGCAGAAACGGTTGATAGCGTACATAATGAACAAAAGCAATCACTACCGGTATATTTTTTGAAAAGTCTTTTGCAAATAGGTATTGCCTATAAAAGTTCCATCATTTCAGATTTCGTAAAATTTTTCATTTCGTAATATTAAGTGATTTCAAAGTGACGTTAAATCCTTAAAAAGATTTAAAATAATACCACGTTTGCAAAAAATACATGCATAAATGTAATCCAGTGTCGTTTTCATCAGAAAGCTCAACGCGCGTCCAGAAATTTCCCTAATTACGCTAATTCGCTAAACACTAAGTTCTTTGCACTAATAGGTTGAATTTGAATCTAATGCATACGATTTTAAGCGATATAATTATATTTTATTGAGAATTAGTCGTTTTGGCTTTTGCGATTTAAGTTTTAGTGATTTTGATGAGTTTATGCTTATAGCAAAATCAGTATGTTTGTAATAATTACCTGGACTGTCCAGGGCACACAAATAGGTAAATGCGATGCTGGTTCGTTTTGGCTTTTGCGATTTGAGTTTTAGTGATTTTGATGAGTTTATGCTTACGGCAAAATCAGTATGCTTGCTTACGGCAAAATCAAAATCAGTAATCCGATTGTCACAATTCGGATGCATGATATTTTTTAACTCGAATGAGTTAGAGGTGTTAATTGATTTTTTGTAGCGAGGGCTACCGCAGTAGCGAATTGGGGCTCGTCGGTAAAGATGTGAATGCGAATCCAGGCCATAAGCGCACCCAGGGTTTCAGTTTGGTGCCAAGGGGCCATTCATTTACATTTTTCATACGGTACCTTAGCCATTGGAAGTGCTAGGTTCCGGTTTCATTTTCTGATGAATTTATTGCGTAGAAACGCGGGGCTGTCAGTTGCCAATATCGTACTTGTATAAACTTTAAAAAGGACAAGAAGGATGATGCAATCTTCCCAATTGTACAGTACAGATTCAGTTGTTGGTTTAACTGCAGGTTTTCTTTTTATTGCGAAAAAGCTTAGAAGCTGCCCAGTGCCCGCCACTTGTTTGCCATTTTGAAATTGGGAATCCCTTGTATTCCTTTTCCAATTTCCTCACGGACTGGGGAAACGGTGTCGAATTTCGAAAAATGTCGTTGCATTATTGTAAGTAATATGTTTAGACGTGGACGAGTGTTTGAGAGGACAGTGCGACTCTGATATTAGTACTTGTACGAACACGGATGGAAGTTATTTCTGTGCATGTAAAGCTGGATTTACAGGCGATGGATTAAATTGTTCAGGTAATAATCATATATTTTGCATATTTTAGTCTAATAAATATATATATATGTGGAAACTTTGGCACACAGAAAGGTTTGACGGAAGAGGGCAAATTAATCGAAGCCAGATATTGGTATTTTGTGGTTATGTTTTGAGCTTATTTCAGATTAGAGTTGGTCAAAAAGGATGGGAGCAGTGCCCCTGTCCTCCTGGCTACACCACTTGCTCTTTGCTCAAATTTGCAATGTCGCTAAAGACTCTAGGTTGAAGAAGGGTTTTTGGATTGTAAAAGTAATTTCAAAATACAAACATTTTAAATGGCAAGGTTGAGCAACTTTGCTTTTGAAACCTTTCGTTCAACACACTTGCAGAAAAGTGTTCAGTAAGTGTTGAAAGCTCTGTCATGTATGTGTGGTGTTAAGGGGCCTAGTTTCACTATGGTTTATCGATTTTACTTGGTGCGGATCAGACGAAACCCTTCAAAAACACAAGTAGTCAATAGTCATAAATCATTGGCTTTCCAATGACTCATCTCATGTTAGCTTTTAAGAAGTTAACCCCAAAACAAACGTTATATGTAAGCAAAGTCATATTGTCAACGTGTCTCATACAATTTTTGAACTGATTGAAAGAACTGTGAAATGCTTGAACATAGTTGGCTAAAACACTCCGCCATACTAGATGTAGCTTCGACTATTCCATTGTATTCCAGCACAAATTGTAAGCACATATTGTAAGCATGCTTTGTAAGCACAAATTGTTTAAACCTACGAAAATTTCTGTATATTGCTGTAGTTTACATTGGCTTTCCTGTAAATGCAAGATTTTTGATTTATAGATGTAAAATTGAAAAAACGAAACCAAATATCATGTTATTTATAAGTACCCTTAATTTGCAAAAAAAAACAACAGAATATTTGATTGCTAAACGTAATGGGGATTTGAAAAAACATTTTCGAAAATGGAATATCTATTGAATTGTACTACTCCTGTACCTGTATGTACTTAACGACGTTATTTTGTAACGCCTTAATTATTAGACTTTGAAAATGGTATAGTGTTGTTTTCGTGTTGATACCCATTTTATTATTACTGTTTGCAACAATAAAAAAATAAAAATAAAAATGAAAAAAAACGCTGACTGAAATTACTTTTCCGCTTTGCTATGAAAAATCTAGCTTTGCCATGAAAACAGCATTCCGCTTTGCTATGAAAACAGCTCAGATGGCCGAGTGGTATAGAGCAGTGGTTTTCAACCGTTTTCAAGTCCCGGACCCCTAAGTTAAGCTATTTGTTGTTGCGGACCCCATACAAATTAACACAAATAGACACGATTTTAGAATTGTTATTGAAAGTAATGTGAGTCAAAATCAAAGGCTACCTTCACCAGGGATGCCTTTTTGTTACCGCTTGCCAAAAGCTATCCATTTGAGCATATGATGGGCGGCACTTATTTTTTCAAGTAAAAATTTTAACTGCACAAAACACGACTGGCTGCTCACGCAAGAACAGCTCAATTTTTGGCGTTGGCTTTGATAACAAGTTGTATTTTGGGGAAGGACCAATATTGTTTATTTACTCATCCTTTTTCTTCTTTCGGCTTTTCCCTATTTGAGGTCGTCTCACCGCGAAAGTCTTCTCCTTCGGTCAACTTCGTCTCTCTCTCTCTCTTGCTCCAACCATCTCCATGTCTTCTCTCACCAAACCCATCCATCTTCTCTTTGACTTTCCTCGCTTTCTTTTACCAAATTGTTTATTTACTCATAATTACAAATTTATCTCGGAAACTCCATTAACATTGACAGCGCTGCCTGTAAATAATTGCGTCTCTGAGCTTCTTGATCTGCAGGCTGTTGGTGTAGCTATTCTAGAATAGAGCTTGGTGCCGAGACGCTGTATATAGAGTAGATGCGCGTCAGGGCTGCGAACTCGAACTTGAACTCGAAAGAACTCGATCATTTTGCCAAACTCGAACTTGAACTTGAACTCGAAAAAATATTTTTTCTGAACTCGAACTTGAACTCGCATAAAACTGTTCGAGTTCATTAAAAAAATAGTTAAATTTTTGAAAAGAAATAAAAGATCACTACGAAATATAGTTTGTTGTTCAAGTAGTCACAATCGGTGTAAATTGAAGTTATGATTTTACCAATAGAAAAGCTGCATGTCGTTTATTTGTTCATGCCATTGCGACCTACAAAGTCCAGGGCTGCGAACTCGAACTTGAACTCGAACTCGCCGAACTCGAAAAATAAAATTCTTAGAACTCGAACTTGAACTTGCAAATATCTCTTAAACTTGAACTTGAATTCGGTTAAAAATCGATCGAGTTTGCAGCCCTGATGCGCGTATAATCTTTTTGATGCGAAAGTCTAACACGAATTTGGTACCCACATAACTGCGCATGGAGACAGAAGGCGTACGCACTAGCTGGATGTTTTGCAGAAAGCCCTAGCCAAAAAAAACATCCCAGTCTCTCTGCAGTACCACTACTTCAGGCGTATCGGGGGTGTTTTTTCTTAAATCAAACGCTTATTACTAGCGGCAAAAGATCGTATTCAGTGCTTGACCTTCTTAAATCACGTTTAGATCGTTTCACGTCACTGCTGGTATATTTCACACACATTATTAGTAGCATCAAGAGTTTATAAACAAGTTTGAAAAAGTGGAGTAGGCTACTGTATTGCGAAGCCCGTGTAACTTCGTAGTTATACGGATTTTGTTGCATCGCAGTGAAGAAAAAATAAATATTGGAATTTACTAACACTTCAAATGTTTCTGCGGGCGATTGGGCGTTTCTGACTGACTGGCTGGATCCGGGCCGCAGATTGACGACGCCTAACCTTAGCTATGCAAATTTTGGCACAATGAATTTGATATCTGGATCAAAATTTGTGAATGCAAGGCGTCAATTATTATGCAGTAACAAACGATTTTTCGCTTTTGTTTTAATGTGTGGAAGCACTGGAAGCATTTTCAACTAGGTATGATTTTGTGAAAGGCAAAATTGTATCATTGCAGGCAATAGTTCCAAGTGTGGAAGCATTTATCTATCGTTTTTCTATCCAGAATTTGACATGCCGATAACCATTCCTAAGTAAAAAAGTTTCAGCTCCAGCTGTTGGTTGCAAATTAAGCAGTGCCTCCTTATGCGTGAGTTTGCAGAGTTTCAATGATTCAGTCTTACCAAAAAAGGTCGAAAGAAGTTGCTTGGGCCCTAGAACTACCAGTGCCTATTTCATATTCTCATATCGTTCTGAAAAAGATCATTTTTTGAAATGCATTAATATTATTAAACCCCGGTACTTCAATAAACTTCCCTATTTTTGATGAAATTTTCAACACTTTGGCGGACCCCTTGCGGACCCTTTAGACCTAGCGGCCCCCTTAAAGTCATTCGCGGACCACTTGGGGGTCCGCGGACCCCAGGTTGAAAACCACTGGTATAGAGCGTCTGTCTTTTCAGCTGTAGACTCGGGTTTGATTCCCAGTCGGGTCAAACCAATGACTTGAAAATTAGAGAATTAGCATTCACAGCTTCCCTGCTTGACGCTCAGCATTAAAGGGGCAGTGTGGAGAACAAGCCGGCAAGTTTACTTGTTGTGCCACTTAGCGGGATTCCCCCATCTTGGTGTGGTAGACAGATGGCTGGCAACTCCTAAGCGAGCTCGTATAGCGCTTTGATCGCTTTCTCGTGATAGGGGGATAAATATGCAACTAACTAACTATCTTCTTTCAAGGACAGCGCCGCTTTTTTCCATCTTAACCTACGCCCATGTGTTTCGCCAAACACTATTACCTATGTGGGTCGCTAGCGACTCATGGGTTAAAATCCATTGCTATAGGTTGCAATTCGTGCGTTTTTACTTTCAAAAACGCTGATGAAATAAGTCAAGAAGTTGCATGTTCACTGTCATGGATCTTCAACGATCATGTTTTAGCATAAACAGACTGAATTTTAGAATTTCAATGAAACGTTTTTTTTATTGTGCGACTATTCTCGAAGTTAAGACGTACAGTACGATAATACTCTGCTAACTAATAAGACCAAAGAATTGATTTAATGTTTTATTGTACCAGCAGGAACAAAAAAATAATTGTAACAAATGCAGTTTTTAGAGATGCCTAAGCAATGGCAACGATAATTCTGAGGCACGAGAGTGACGCCGTACAATAATGGCATAAAACTGCGATTTGGTTATGATTGATATCACATTAGGGTGCGGTGTAAAACAAAAATTTTTAAATTTTAAGAAAAAGGGTGTCTGAAATGTTGGCGTAGAATTCAAAAACGGGTTCTATGATATTTTTCAGTTGTTGCCTCCCTATCTATCCATGCAACCTGGGGGGTATTGAACGCAGAGGGTCAAAACTGCCATAACTTTTGATCTGAAAGTCTTAGAAAGCTAATTATGGGCTCTATCCATTCAGAAGCGGCATGTTCCTATCTGTGTTAAAAATAAAGTTTGAGCTGAAACCAACAGAACTTTAGCTATTCTCAAAAAACAACTTTTTGGTTCAACTTTACTTCCCGCAACTAACATAATTCTAAAACATGTGACAATATGCTTTAACTCTAATAAATACTAGTATACAAAGGTGTTAATGAATTGTACTCCTACAAATGGTATGGCTGAACAATATTTTATCACCTTTCTCAGTAGAGCTTTTGGAGTAGCCAAATTTGATAGATATAGCTACCAGCTGCGCTATTTATAAAGGCTAGAAATAATATTAGTTTTACTTTAAAAGTGCTTTTTTTTTGAAGCGAAAGCTAACAGTTGTGCTATGTTTAGGCTTATAGGCTACATATAACATTATTAAGTATCGTTTAAAAGTGCTTTTGCTTTGATTTGAACCCTGCAGTCATGAAAAGAAGAAGTCAAGCTGTAAAAAAACTAAGGTTTTGCACCCAGAGACAGTTTTTAGAGATGTAAAAAAATTTGAATCTGGCTTTTTGCCTACAAAGAAAAATGTCATTGAAAGAACTCTGAATGAAGACAACTTTTTGAAAAAATCTGCTGCTATTAAAGTAGCTAAGAAATTAATTGAGCTGTGGAATTGGTGCAACATTTACACCACCCACCATGAAAGTGAAGCTGAAAGGATTTGTGGGATGACGAACGAATTCAGCAAGCTGTTTCGATACCCAAAATCAAAGCGAAATGGAAAAAGTTACAAATCAAAAGAAACTATGTTTTTAAAAGACATGGACAGTTTGTTTGATATAATTTGCTCTGATCAAACTACAAGAAGTAAGTTGGAAAAACAACATGGAATAAAAATGACAGGAAAAGAATTCAGCTTTTATGAAGACCAAAAGTATACAAGAAAACAGAAATGTTTATCAGTTGTTGAACCTTTAACAGATGCTGAAGTCAAATTTAAAAAAAGGTATGGATTTGTATCGCAGCTCAGTGACTCACCAACTGTTTATACCGGCAGTGAAGCCCATTCATCTCTTTCTTCATCGCATGAAAGTGAATCAATCACGTAAACATTATCTGAATGTTCATCATCAGAAGAAGACTTTTACTCGAAGATTACACCACTGGCAGAAAGCCAAGCGAATCAAAATCGAAAAAGTTGGCCAAAGTCAGCACAACTGTGTGAACGCTACTTGATTTCTGATAGAGCAGGAGCAGCGATAGCAAACAGTGCTCTTGAAGACGTTGGGTTTATCAAACGTTTATCATCTACCCATCTACTCTAAGTTAAGAAGAGAACCGCAAAAGTTCAGGATCCAAATTAGTCAGAAAGAAACAGAGTTTTTTCAACAAGTTGATGCAGTTTTTTTTGATGGCAGAAAAGATTCCACATTGACCCTAACTAAAGAATCGAATGGGAAAACCTATATGTCAACAAAATTGGAAGAACACTACGTTGTAGTTAGTGAACCGGAAGAGTTCTCTGTTACTCATTTTGCACCAGAAAATGGCAAATGCGTGACTCTTGCCAAACATTTACAAACTAGGAACAAAACATGAAAATAATCAGATGTGATGGAACATCTGTGAACACAGGGACCTCGAATGGGTGCATAGCAAACCTGGAACGTCATCTCGGTTGCCCTTTGCAATGGGTAGTTTGTCTGCTTCATTGCAATGAATTACCTCTTCGACGCGTATTCCCTGTGATTGATGGAAATACAACAAGTCCAGACAGTTTTTCTGGGCCTATTGGAAGAGAAATTGGCAGTGCAGTTTGGGAATGGCCTATTGCTAATTTTCAGCCAATGCCATTGTCCAATTTTGTGACATTACCGGATGATGTCATAGAAGATTTAAGTACGGACCAGTTGTATGCTTATCGAATTCGCTGGGCAGTCGTTTTGGGAGAGGCAAATCAAGATCTCCAACTAATGGAAGTGGGACCAATTGTTCATTCCCGGTGGCTGACCTTGGGGTGTAGAATTCTTCGCAAATGTGTTTCAACTTCATCACCTTCAAAAAAACTTCAAGATTTGGCAGAGTTCTGCATGAAAATTTACTTCTCATCATGGTTTGACATCAAACTAAACAACAAAATATCAGATGGAAGCCCAAATTTTTTCAGAATGGTACAACAGATTAGCACATTTTCCAACCAACAAGTGAGAGAAGAATCTCAAAAAGTTCTGCTAAGAAATTCCTTTTTTGGTCACCCAGAAAACATACTGCTTGCAATGCTTTGTGATGGCGATGATAATGTACGCAGAGTTAAGAGCAATACGACCTCGCCACACTTCTAAAGCAATGCAATGCAGATGAAAAAGACATGATGACTGAGAAGGCTGAGTCATTTGAAAATGGTGTTCGTAAACTTATTTCGCCACAGCTGAATTTCAAAGCTGAGGTTTATTATGGACTTTCAGATTTGGAAATTGAAAGTGTCACTGAACCACCTGGTGTAAAGAACATCAGTGATGAAAATTTGAAAGAACTATACGACATGCCATTAAAACTGAAGCACCCATGCCATAACCAAAAGATGCAAAGGCACGTGAAATTAGTCACCGAAGCAGCTGGAGCAGTAGCTGGTTTTGACAGACGAGATGGTCTAATTCGCCAGCGGATTCGGTCAAGAAAACTAATGAAAATTTTTTTATACAAAGCATCACTATGCACTAACCGATTAACTTAAACAGCTACCGTACTATTGAATGACGGTTTTGAAATTGTTTTGTTCTTAAATGCATACGGTACTTGTGTTGTGCTGAAATAATACTTTAATAATTGATGTGTTAAGAGTATATTCTGGTTGAGTTGTAAACTAGAGAAAACAAAATGAATCGAAAATGTGTTTTTTGAGAATAACTAAAATTCTGTTGGTTCCAGAGCAAATTTTGCTGTCAACACAGATAGGTACGTGTCCCTTCTGAATTGATAGAGCCCAAAATTATCTTTCTATGACCTTCAGATCAAAAGTTATGGCACTTTTGTCAGTTTTGACCCCCTGCGTTCAAACCTCCCCAAGTTGCACGGACTGTTAGGGGGCAACAACTGAAAAATATCATAGAACCCGTTTTTCAGTCCTATGCCAGCATTTCAGACACCCTTTTTTTTGAAATGCAAAATTTTTTGTTTTTCACTGCACCCTAATACCACATTACCCATCGCATTGCGTGCGCACTGCACAAACCATTTGTTTGGCAATCAAGAGAAGACGTTCAAATGTGGCTTCGCCGTCTTTTTTACGTTTCCACTGTGACTGCGATATGTAAATAAATAAATAAATAACTGAGGTTATTTTGAAATTATATTGAACAGAAAATTCAACGGTAATTGAGAGAGACTGCGAAGTGAGCTTGCGCTCTTCGAGTCAGCAGCCACCCAACTTCGAGTCAGCAGCCACCCAAAATGTGGCTGACTGAGAATAGTCGGTGATAATTTTGTAACTACATTTCCGCAATTATAATTTTGTTAGCAGCTTTTGGAAGTTGTTTCATTTGCTCTGGATGCTTTGATTTGTAGAAATGTGGCAAACTTTGGCTCTCGTTTTATAATCTTCATCATCATCAAAGCGTGGGTTTACTGTGATTTACTCAAACTCATTATGGCAAAAAAGGCTGAAAAAAGAAGCTTTGTCTGATGAGCCAATTAGGCTAACCACAGATAACCAACAAAAAAATTCGTGTTGAAATTAGTGCACATCAATCAGATACACCCAACCAACAAATATGATGGCACCCAACTGCTCTAAGGTCCCTTCTTGCACAGTTTCCAAATGATGGACAGCAACCTGCTTAAGCAAATCTTCACTAGTGACAAGAAAAAGCATACCTCGATTATGGATGTATTTTGTAGCCCCAATATAGCCTTGCGGTGGTTTGACTAAGATGCTATCCGCGAATTCTGGATGATGAGGAGGACGAGTGGTAACCCACACACGGCCATTTTTATATTGAAATCAGTTTTTAGGTGAAAGATCGTTCATCCTATCGACAGTGGGGTCGTTACTATTACTTTCGACCCTACTGCTTTCATTCAAGTCATTTTCTGCGATTGTCATTGGTCACTTGTCATAATCTCACTCTGGCTCTGATTGCATTGTTAAGAATAACTTGCAATATTACTGTAAGAGCACGTGAATTCTTTTGCTAGATTCATCATTGCACAAAAACATTGCGTTTATGGTACGTAAGACCGGTCTTAAGACCACTTTTTAAGGTCTTGGTCTTGGCTAGAACGGTCCTGGTCTTAACCATTTGCGGTCTTGGTCTTAAGACCGAATGATTTAAAAAGCATCTAGTAAGTAATCCTGTACAGCTAGAAAAAGTATCCAACAGCATGTATGTGATTGTGTTGTTCCTATTTCTTTCAATATTCTGTATATATTTTGCCCGTTTTGTTTGTTGTTATAGAAAAATAGCGATAAGTGATAAACTGTTAATTCTCATTCCATTTTTAAGGTTTTGGTTTTGAAAAAAAAATCAAAGGTCTTGGTCTTGACAAAGACGGTCTTGTTCTTGAAAAATTTACAAGGTCTTGGTCTTCACTACATCAGTGCTAGAGACCCACATAGGCGCTTAAGGGTTAACTGTTCAAGAATCCGATTGTCACAATTTGGGTGCATGATATTTTTCAACTCGAATGAGTTAGAGGTGTTAATTGATTTTTTGTAGCGAGGGCTACCGCAGTAGCGAATTGGGGCTCGTCGGTAAAGATGTGAATGCGAATCCAGGCCATAAGCGCACCCAGGGTTTCAGTTTGGTGCCAAGGGGCCATTCATTTACATTTTTCATACGGTACCTTAGCCATTGGAAGTGCTAGGTTCCGGTTTCATTTTCTGATGAATTTATTGCGTAGAAACGCGGGGCTGTCAGTTGCCAATATCGTACTTGTATAAACTTTAAAAAGGACAAGAAGGATGATGCAATCTTCCCAATTGTACAGTACAGATTCAGTTGTTGGTTTAACTGCAGGTTTTCTTTTTATTGCGAAAAAGCTTAGAAGCTGCCCAGTGCCTGCCACTTGTTTGCCATTTTGAAATTGGGAATCCCTTGTATTCCTTTTCCAATTTCCTCACGGACTGGAGAAACGGTGTCGAATTTCGAGAAATGTCGTTGCATTATTGTAAGTAATATGTTTAGACGTGGACGAGTGTTTGAGTGGACAGTGCGACTCTGATATTAGTACTTGTACGAACACGGATGGAAGTTATTTCTGTGCATGTAAAGCTGGATTTACAGGCGATGGATTAAATTGTTCAGGTAATAATCATATATTTTGCATATTTTAGTCTAATGAATATATATACATATGTGGAAACTTTGGCACACAGAAAAGTTTGACGGAAGAGGGCAAATTAATCGAAGCCAGATATTGGTATTTTGTGGTAATGTTTTGAGCTTATTTCAGATTAGAGTTGATCAAAAAGGATGGGAGCAGTGCCCCTGTCCTCCTGGCTACACCACTTGCTCTTTGCTCAAATTTGCAATGTCGCTAAAGACTCTAGGTTGAAGAAGGGTTTTTAGATTGTAAAAGTAATTTCAAAATACAAACATTTTAAATGGCAAGGTTGAGCAACTTTGCTTTTGAAACCTTTCGTTCAACACACTTGCAGAAAAGTGTTCAGTAAGTGTTGAAAGCTCTGTCATGTATGTGTGGTGTTAAGGGGCCTAGTGTCAGTATGGTTTATCGATTTTACTTGGTGCGGATCAGACGAAACCCTTCAAAAACACAAGTAGTCAATAGTCATAAATCATTGGCTTTCCAATGACTCATCTCATGTTAGCTTTTAAGAAGTTAACCCCAAAACAAACGTTATATGTAAGCAAAGTCATATTGTCAACGTGTCTCATACAATTTTTGAACTGATTGAAAGAACTGTGAAATGCTTGAACATAGTTGGCTAAAACACTCCGCCATACTAGATGTAGCTTCGACTATTCCATTGTATTCCAGAAATGTTTGTGCCGGCTGGTTAAAGCTAGAGAATCTTTTTATATTTTGCTCAAACGTGTGCCCAAAATAGTTTTGTGTTTTGTCGCATTTTAATCATTTTTGGAAAGAAATTTAATGAAAGTTCATCTTTTGAAAGTAAAAGAAAAATAGTACAGTTTTGCTTTACAACAAATAGCTCCGCTTTCTCGCAGCTTGACTACCGTGTAATGATACATGCTTTATAGTACCATATTTTCTAAATTATCGAAAACTCCAGCTAAATACTGTACGGTAGGCTACTGTAGTTTGCTATCTTCGTCAAACAACGCGTATTCTTTCCCAGTAAACGTTTCGCTTTTGCTGTTATACTTTAAGTAGAGCAGGTTTTTGCATCGGAACTGTAGGACTGTATTCGATTGCCCGATTGCCACAATCAGGGTGAATCATATTTTTCAACTTAAGTGAATTGGAGGTGTTAGCTCGTTCTCTACCTGGGGTCATACATGGTACCAGCTAAGTATAGTGGGTAGTTTTATCGTGTAACCGTAGCTTTGTTGCGTATCTCGCAACCATATTTTAGCCTCAGACAGGCGAGTATGTGCTTTTAAGTTTGTGTTATAAATTTCATTGCGTTTGAACATTGTACCAATATCGTTCTATTGGTTTCATTTTGCTGAGCTGTTTTTGAGCAAAGTTTGAAAAGTATCTATGTCTAAGCTCTGAGCAATATTTTACCTGAAACTACTACAGCGAGGTTTCTGATTTTTGTGGCACATGTTTGTTATGGCACCTGCTACTGACATGATTTATAATAAAATTCCTGGGAAAATGCTGATTTTACTTGGAGTATGGATGTTAAGCAAACTTATTGTGCAAATTGTGATAAAAGCACCAAATTTTCAGGAAAGTCAACACAGGGTATAAGATGAATTTTCAGATGTGCGGCCATCGCGAATTTGACCTTTGAGGGCCGAAAGGGGGACCAAATTTGAATTCACTCAGCGACACCTAGTGGCCAAACAGAAACATGTTGTTTTACATCAGTTTTGGGAGGGATATTATTGCATTGATCAATCCCACACTTTGTTTGAAGAAAATTTACACCCTACTTTTTGTTGGTTTTGTTTAAAGCTGATGGTTCTGATTGCTGACGTACTACTGTACAAATCACCACACCAATGGTTTGTCTTCACGATGTTGATATTATAGTTGTAGACAGTGAACAACGATGAAAAGTAGTAGTATTCTAAACGGCAAACATAAATTTTGATAAAGTAACGCAAAACGACTTAACTTATACGAGCGCTATACATGAGCTTATGGCATGATTAATTAATAAATCAAAAACAATAGGCAGTAAATTATAACTGAGGTATACATTACGACAATATTGGCTTTGCTTAAATCAAACCATTAACACACTCATCAATTTGATTTTGAACCATATATAGACACGGGGAAGTAGCTTGATAGAAGTAGAGATAATAAATCCAACTTACGATCAAATCTCGCAATATTCCTACGACCGTGTAAACAGCTAAACAAAGAACCACGCCCTATGCGTTTCTTGCTTTACATACTGTATATCAGGGCTTCCAAATCAAAAAATAAAAGGCACATACAAGCGAAAAATTAATGAACCAAATCCAACTAATCCATTCCCAACGAAACGTGCATGAAACTTGGAGCGCCGCGCTAGATAACAGATGGGAAAATAAAATTTACAAGAAAACTCCGAACTCAGGAATAAATCTAACACCGTTCGCTTAGAAGCCGTGACGTCACATATGACGTCACACTTTCGTGGTGAATATGCATTTAAACTAAATTAGAACACATAATTGCAAATCTAAACTCATAGATAGCAACCGCAAAATTTTAAACATCAAAACATTTTTACATATAAAGCATCAAGGGTACGCTTTTTACGTCATTATAGCACGATTGTCCAGGTTAAAGGCTTGTTTTAATGATTGCTATCGTAACCGAAAAACATTGTAGTCTGGGTTTTGTAATTTATGGTTTTACGTCAGCTTTGCCTTCTATTTGTTTTTCACTTGTTACATGACACAGGGATCCTACTCCCGAGATCTGACACTGAAACACCACGCACTGTGCTTAGATTTTAAAATACTTGAAGTACCGGCGTAAACGGGGCAGTTTTGGCCAGTAATGTCTTTCACTCTGTAGACCGATTAGGCATAAGACCTTTTTGCAATGCTCTTTCGTAGTTATCCTCAGTGGGCCTTTCGTGCGCAGAAATAAGAATTTGAGTGAGTGAGTTTGTTTAGAGATAAACTGGCGGGAATTTCTGTTCTGCTCCTTTCCCCAAAAAAGTTGCTGGCTGATTACGCCATTGGCCGTGCGTGTTCCCCATCATCGTCATGGGCAAGTGCGGTCCTTGTAAATTTGAGAACTAATGTCAGTGCTACAGGTTTACATAAGGTTATTGATACGGCGCTTTTTACAATTTTGTTGAATCCCTTGATAATAATATGTTAGCTGAAAAAAGGCGAACCTCATTCGAACATTTTTTGCTCTCGTATGTGCTTTGCGTAGCGTAGCGACATTGTGAGAGCGAATATTTTAACCAAATTTGCCAAACAAATTAAACCCAATAACTTCTCATATGCCGCAGAAACGGTTGATAGCGTACATAATGAACAAAAGCAATCACTACCGGTATATTTTTTGAAAAGTCTTTTGCAAATAGGTATTGCCTATAAAAGTTCCATCATTTCAGATTTCGTAAAATTTTTCATTTCGTAATATTAAGTGATTTCAAAGTGACGTTAAATCCTTAAAAAGATTTAAAATAATACCACGTTTGCAAAAAATACATGCATAAATGTAATCCAGTGTCGTTTTCATCAGAAAGCTCAACGCGCGTCCAGAAATTTCCCTAATTACGCTAATTCGCTAAACACTAAGTTCTTTGCACTAATAGGTTGAATTTGAATCTAATGCATACGATTTTAAGCGATATAATTATATTTTATTGAGAATTAGTCGTTTTGGCTTTTGCGATTTAAGTTTTAGTGATTTTGATGAGTTTATGCTTATAGCAAAATCAGTATGTTTGTAATAATTACCTGGACTGTCCAGGGCACACAAATAGGTAAATGCGATGCTGGTTCGTTTTGGCTTTTGCGATTTGAGTTTTAGTGATTTTGATGAGTTTATGCTTACGGCAAAATCAGTATGCTTGCTTACGGCAAAATCAAAATCAGTAATCCGATTGTCACAATTCGGATGCATGATATTTTTTAACTCGAATGAGTTAGAGGTGTTAATTGATTTTTTGTAGCGAGGGCTACCGCAGTAGCGAATTGGGGCTCGTCGGTAAAGATGTGAATGCGAATCCAGGCCATAAGCGCACCCAGGGTTTCAGTTTGGTGCCAAGGGGCCATTCATTTACATTTTTCATACGGTACCTTAGCCATTGGAAGTGCTAGGTTCCGGTTTCATTTTCTGATGAATTTATTGCGTAGAAACGCGGGGCTGTCAGTTGCCAATATCGTACTTGTATAAACTTTAAAAAGGACAAGAAGGATGATGCAATCTTCCCAATTGTACAGTACAGATTCAGTTGTTGGTTTAACTGCAGGTTTTCTTTTCATTGCGAAAAAGCTTAGAAGCTGCCCAGTGCCCGCCACTTGTTTGCCATTTTGAAATTGGGAATCCCTTGTATTCCTTTTCCAATTTCCTCACGGACTGGGGAAACGGTGTCGAATTTCGAAAAATGTCGTTGCATTATTGTAAGTAATATGTTTAGACGTGGACGAGTGTTTGAGAGGACAGTGCGACTCTGATATTAGTACTTGTACGAACACGGATGGAAGTTATTTCTGTGCATGTAAAGCTGGATTTACAGGCGATGGATTAAATTGTTCAGGTAATAATCATATATTTTGCATATTTTAGTCTAATAAATATATATATATGTGGAAACTTTGGCACACAGAAAGGTTTGACGGAAGAGGGCAAATTAATCGAAGCCAGATATTGGTATTTTGTGGTTATGTTTTGAGCTTATTTCAGATTAGAGTTGGTCAAAAAGGATGGGAGCAGTGCCCCTGTCCTCCTGGCTACACCACTTGCTCTTTGCTCAAATTTACAATGTCGCTAAAGACTCTAGGTTGAAGAAGGGTTTTTGGATTGTAAAAGTAATTTCAAAATACAAACATTTTAAATGGCAAGGTTGAGCAACTTTGCTTTTGAAACCTTTCGTTCAACACACTTGCAGAAAAGTGTTCAGTAAGTGTTGAAAGCTCTGTCATGTATGTGTGGTGTTAAGGGGCCTAGTTTCACTATGGTTTATCGATTTTACTTGGTGCGGATCAGACGAAACCCTTCAAAAACACGAGTAGTCAATAGTCATAAATCATTGGCTTTCCAATGACTTATCTCATGTTAGCTTTTAAAAAGATAACCCCAAAACGAACGTTATATGTAAGCAAAGTCATATTGTCAACGTGTCTCATACAATTTTTGAACTGATTGAAAGAACTGTGAAATGCTTGAACATAGTTGGCTAAAACACTCCGCCATACTAGATGTAGCTTCGACTATTCCATTGTATTCCAGAAATGTTTGTGCCGGCTGGTTAAAGCTAGAGAATCTTTTTATATTTTGCTCAAACGTGTGCCCAAAATAGTTTTGTGTTTTGTCGTATTTTAATCATTTTTGGAAAGAAATTTAATGAAAGTTCATCTTTTGAAAGTAAAAGAAAAATAGTACAGTTTTGCTTTACAACAAATAGCTCCGCTTTCTCGCAGCTTGACTACCGTGTAATGATACATGCTTTATAGTACCATATTTTCTAAATTATCGAAAACTCCAGCTAAATACTGTACGGTAGGCTACTGTAGTTTGCTATCTTCGTCAAACAACGCGTATTCTTTCCCAGTAAACGTTTCGCTTTTGCTGTTATACTTTAAGTAGAGCAGGTTTTTGCATCGGAACTGTAGGACTGTATTCGATTGCCCGATTGCCACAATCAGGGTGAATCATATTTTTCAACTTAAGTGAATTGGAGGTGTTAGCTCGTTCTCTACCTGGGGTCATACATGGTACCAGCTAAGTATAGTGGGTAGTTTTATCGTGTAACCGTAGCTTTGTTGCGTATCTCGCAACCATATTTTAGCCTCAGACAGGCGAGTATGTACTTTTAAGTTTGTGTTATAAATTTCATTGCGTTTGAACATTGTACCAATATCGTTCTATTGGTTTCATTTTGCTGAGCTGTTTTTGAGCAAAGTTTGAAAAGTATCTATGTCTAAGCTCTGAGCAATATTTTACCTGAAACTACTACAGCGAGGTTTCTGATTTTTGTTGCACATGTTTGTTATGGCACCTCCTACTGACATGATTTATAATAAAATTCCTGAGAAAATGCTGATTTTACTTGGAGTATGGATGTTAAGCAAACTTATCGTGCAAATTGTGATAAAAGCACCAAATTTTCAGGAAAGTCAACACAGGGTATAAGATGAATTTTCAGATGTGCGGCCATCGCGAATTTGACCTTTGAGGACCGAAAGGGGGACCAAATTTGAATTCACTCAGCGACACCTAGTGGCCAAACAGAAACATGTTGTTTTACATCAGTTTTGGGAGGGATATTATTGCATTGACCAATCCCACACTTTGTTTGAAGAAAATTTACACCCTACCGTTCGCTTAGAAGCCGTGACGTCTTATATGACGTCACACTTTCGTGGTGAATATGCATTTAAACTAAATTAGAACACATAATTGCAAATCTAAACTCATAGATAGCAACCGCAAAATTTTAAACATCAAAACATTTTTACATATAAAACATCAAGGGTACGCTTTTTACGTCATTATAGCACGATTGTCCAGGTTAAAGGCTTGTTTTAATGATTGCTATCGTAACCGAAAAACATTGTAGTCTGGGTTTTGTAATTTATGGTTTTACGTCAGCTTTGCCTTCTATTTGTTTTTCACTTGTTACATGACACAGGAATGCTACTTCCCAGATCTGACACTGAAACACCACGCACTGTGCTTAGATTTTAAAATACTTGAAGTACCGGCGTAAACGGGGCAGTTTTGGCCAGTAATGTCTTTCACTCTGTAGACCGATTAAACATAAGACCTTTTTGCAATGCTCTTTCGTAGTTATCCTCAGTGGGCCTTTCGTGCGCAGAAATAAGAATTTGAGTGAGTGAGTTTGTTTAGAGATAAACTGGCGGGAATTTCTGTTCTGCTCCTTTCCCCAAAAAAGTTGCTGGCTGATTACGCCATTGGCCGTGCGTGTTCCCCATCATCGTCATGGGCAAGTGCGGTCCTTGTAAATTTGAGAACTAATGTCAGTGCTACAGGTTTACATAAGGTTATTGATACGGCGCTTTTTACAATCTTGTTGAATCCCTTGATAATAATATGTTAGCTGAAAAAAGGCGAACCTCATTCGAACATTTTTTGCTCTCGTATGTGCTTTGCGTAGCGTAGCGACATTGTGAGAGCGAATATTTTAACCAAATTTGCCAAACAAATTAAACCCAATAACTTCTCATATGCCGCAGAAACGGTTGATAGCGTACATAATGAACAAAAGCAATCACTACCGGTATATTTTTTGAAAAGTCTTTTGCAAATAGGTATTGCCTATAAAAGTTCCATCATTTCAGATTTCGTAAAATTTTTCATTTCGTAATATTAAGTGATTTCAAAGTGACGTTAAATCCTTAAAAAGATTTAAAATAATACCACGTTTGCAAAAAATACATGCATAAATGTAATCCAGTGTCGTTTTCATCAGAAAGCTCAACGCGCGTCCAGAAATTTCCCTAATTACGCTAATTCGCTAAACACTAAGTTCTTTGCACTAATAGGTTGAATTTGAATCTAATGCATACGATTTTAAGCGATATAATTATATTTTATTGAGAATTAGTCGTTTTGGCTTTTGCGATTTAAGTTTTAGTGATTTTGATGAGTTTATGCTTATAGCAAAATCAGTATGTTTGTAATAATTACCTGGACTGTCCAGGGCACACAAATAGGTAAATGCGATGCTGGTTCGTTTTGGCTTTTGCGATTTGAGTTTTAGTGATTTTGATGAGTTTATGCTTACGGCAAAATCAGTATGCTTGCTTACGGCAAAATCAAAATCAGTAATCCGATTGTCACAATTCGGATGCATGATATTTTTTAACTCGAATGAGTTAGAGGTGTTAATTGATTTTTTGTAGCGAGGGCTACCGCAGTAGCGAATTGGGGCTCGTCGGTAAAGATGTGAATGCGAATCCAGGCCATAAGCGCACCCAGGGTTTCAGTTTGGTGCCAAGGGGCCATTCATTTACATTTTTCATACGGTACCTTAGCCATTGGAAGTGCTAGGTTCCGGTTTCATTTTGTGATGAATTTATTGCGTAGAAACGCGGGGCTGTCAGTTGCCAATATCGTACTTGTATAAACTTTAAAAAGGACAAGAAGGATGATGCAATCTTCCCAATTGTACAGTACAGATTCAGTTGTTGGTTTAACTGCAGGTTTTCTTTTTATTGCGAAAAAGCTTAGAAGCTGCCCAGTGCCCGCCACTTGTTTGCCATTTTGAAATTGGGAATCCCTTGTATTCCTTTTCCAATTTCCTCACGGACTGGGGAAACGGTGTCGAATTTCGAAAAATGTCGTTGCATTATTGTAAGTAATATGTTTAGACGTGGACGAGTGTTTGAGAGGACAGTGCGACTCTGATATTAGTACTTGTACGAACACGGATGGAAGTTATTTCTGTGCATGTAAAGCTGGATTTACAGGCGATGGATTAAATTGTTCAGGTAATAATCATATATTTTGCATATTTTAGTCTAATGAATATATATATATATGTGGAAACTTTGGCACACAGAAAGGTTTGACGGAAGAGGGCAAATTAATCGAAGCCAGATATTGGTATTTTGTGGTTATGTTTTGAGCTTATTTCAGATTAGAGTTGGTCAAAAAGGATGGGAGCAGTGCCCCTGTCCTCCTGGCTACACCACTTGCTCTTTGCTCAAATTTGCAATGTCGCTAAAGACTCTAGGTTGAAGAAGGGTTTTTGGATTGTAAAAGTAATTTCAAAATACAAACATTTTAAATGGCAAGGTTGAGCAACTTTGCTTTTGAAACCTTTCGTTCAACACACTTGCAGAAAAGTGTTCAGTAAGTGTTGAAAGCTCTGTCATGTATGTGTGGTGTTAAGGGGCCTAGTTTCACTATGGTTTATCGATTTTACTTGGTGCGGATCAGACGAAACCCTTCAAAAACACAAGTAGTCAATAGTCATAAATCATTGGCTTTCCAATGACTCATCTCATGTTAGCTTTTAAGAAGTTAACCCCAAAACAAACGTTATATGTAAGCAAAGTCATATTGTCAACGTGTCTCATACAATTTTTGAACTGATTGAAAGAACTGTGAAATGCTTGAACATAGTTGGCTAAAACACTCCGCCATACTAGATGTAGCTTCGACTATTCCATTGTATTCCAGCACAAATTGTAAGCACATATTGTAAGCATGCTTTGTAAGCACAAATTGTTTAAACCTACGAAAATTTCTGTATATTGCTGTAGTTTACATTGGCTTTCCTGTAAATGCAAGATTTTTGATTTATAGATGTAAAATTGAAAAAACGAAACCAAATATCATGTTATTTATAAGTACCCTTAATTTGCAAAAAAAAACAACAGAATATTTGATTGCTAAACGTAATGGGGATTTGAAAAAACATTTTCGAAAATGGAATATCTATTGAATTGTACTACTCCTGTACCTGTATGTACTTAACGACGTTATTTTGTAACGCCTTAATTATTAGACTTTGAAAATGGTATAGTGTTGTTTTCGTGTTGATACCCATTTTATTATTACTGTTTGCAACAATAAAAAAATAAAAATAAAAATGAAAAAAAACGCTGACTGAAATTACTTTTCCGCTTTGCTATGAAAAATCTAGCTTTGCCATGAAAACAGCATTCCGCTTTGCTATGAAAACAGCTCAGATGGCCGAGTGGTATAGAGCAGTGGTTTTCAACCGTTTTCAAGTCCCGGACCCCTAAGTTAAGCTATTTGTTGTTGCGGACCCCATACAAATTAACACAAATAGACACGATTTTAGAATTGTTATTGAAAGTAATGTGAGTCAAAATCAAAGGCTACCTTCACCAGGGATGCCTTTTTGTTACCGCTTGCCAAAAGCTATCCATTTGAGCATATGATGGGCGGCACTTATTTTTTCAAGTAAAAATTTTAACTGCACAAAACACGACTGGCTGCTCACGCAAGAACAGCTCAATTTTTGGCGTTGGCTTTGATAACAAGTTGTATTTTGGGGAAGGACCAATATTGTTTATTTACTCATTCTTTTTCTTCTTTCGGCTTTTCCCTATTTGAGGTCGTCTCACCGCGAAAGTCTTCTCCTTCGGTCAACTTCGTCTCTCTCTCTCTCTTGCTCCAACCATCTCCATGTCTTCTCTCACCAAACCCATCCATCTTCTCTTTGACTTTCCTCGCTTTCTTTTACCAAATTGTTTATTTACTCATAATTACAAATTTATCTCGGAAACTCCATTAACATTGACAGCGCTGCCTGTAAATAATTGCGTCTCTGAGCTTCTTGATCTGCAGGCTGTTGGTGTAGCTATTCTAGAATAGAGCTTGGTGCCGAGACGCTGTATATAGAGTAGATGCGCGTCAGGGCTGCGAACTCGAACTTGAACTCGAAAGAACTCGATCATTTTGCCAAACTCGAACTTGAACTTGAACTCGAAAAAATATTTTTTCTGAACTCGAACTTGAACTCGCATAAAACTGTTCGAGTTCATTAAAAAAATAGTTAAATTTTTGAAAAGAAATAAAAGATCACTACGAAATATAGTTTGTTGTTCAAGTAGTCACAATCGGTGTAAATTGAAGTTATGATTTTACCAATAGAAAAGCTGCATGTCGTTTATTTGTTCATGCCATTGCGACCTACAAAGTCCAGGGCTGCGAACTCGAACTTGAACTCGAACTCGCCGAACTCGAAAAATAAAATTCTTAGAACTCGAACTTGAACTTGCAAATATCTCTTAAACTTGAACTTGAATTCGGTTAAAAATCGATCGAGTTTGCAGCCCTGATGCGCGTATAATCTTTTTGATGCGAAAGTCTAACACGAATTTGGTACCCACATAACTGCGCATGGAGACAGAAGGCGTACGCACTAGCTGGATGTTTTGCAGAAAGCCCTAGCCAAAAAAAACATCCCAGTCTCTCTGCAGTACCACTACTTCAGGCGTATCGGGGGTGTTTTTTCTTAAATCAAACGCTTATTACTAGCGGCAAAAGATCGTATTCAGTGCTTGACCTTCTTAAATCACGTTTAGATCGTTTCACGTCACTGCTGGTATATTTCACACACATTATTAGTAGCATCAAGAGTTTATAAACAAGTTTGAAAAAGTGGAGTAGGCTACTGTATTGCGAAGCCCGTGTAACTTCGTAGTTATACGGATTTTGTTGCATCGCAGTGAAGAAAAAATAAATATTGGAATTTACTAACACTTCAAATGTTTCTGCGGGCGATTGGGCGTTTCTGACTGACTGGCTGGATCCGGGCCGCAGATTGACGACGCCTAACCTTAGCTATGCAAATTTTGGCACAATGAATTTGATATCTGGATCAAAATTTGTGAATGCAAGGCGTCAATTATTATGCAGTAACAAACGATTTTTCGCTTTTGTTTTAATGTGTGGAAGCACTGGAAGCATTTTCAACTAGGTATGATTTTGTGAAAGGCAAAATTGTATCATTGCAGGCAATAGTTCCAAGTGTGGAAGCATTTATCTATCGTTTTTCTATCCAGAATTTGACATGCCGATAACCATTCCTAAGTAAAAAAGTTTCAGCTCCAGCTGTTGGTTGCAAATTAAGCAGTGCCTCCTTATGCGTGAGTTTGCAGAGTTTCAATGATTCAGTCTTACCAAAAAAGGTCGAAAGAAGTTGCTTGGGCCCTAGAACTACCAGTGCCTATTTCATATTCTCATATCGTTCTGAAAAAGATCATTTTTTGAAATGCATTAATATTATTAAACCCCGGTACTTCAATAAACTTCCCTATTTTTGATGAAATTTTCAACACTTTGGCGGACCCCTTGCGGACCCTTTAGACCTAGCGGCCCCCTTAAAGTCATTCGCGGACCACTTGGGGGTCCGCGGACCCCAGGTTGAAAACCACTGGTATAGAGCGTCTGTCTTTTCAGCTGTAGACTCGGGTTTGATTCCCAGTCGGGTCAAACCAATGACTTGAAAATTAGAGAATTAGCATTCACAGCTTCCCTGCTTGACGCTCAGCATTAAAGGGACAGTGTGGAGAACAAGCCGGCAAGTTTACTTGTTGTGCCACTTAGCGGGATTCCCCCATCTTGGTGTGGTAGACAGATGGCTGGCAACTCCTAAGCGAGCTCGTATAGCGCTTTGATCGCTTTCTCGTGATAGGGGGATAAATATGCAACTAACTAACTATCTTCTTTCAAGGACAGCGCCGCTTTTTTCCATCTTAACCTACGCCCATGTGTTTCGCCAAACACTATTACCTATGTGGGTCGCTAGCGACTCATGGGTTAAAATCCATTGCTATAGGTTGCAATTCGTGCGTTTTTACTTTCAAAAACGCTGATGAAATAAGTCAAGAAGTTGCATGTTCACTGTCATGGATCTTCAACGATCATGTTTTAGCATAAACAGACTGAATTTTAGAATTTCAATGAAACGTTTTTTTTATTGTGCGACTATTCTCGAAGTTAAGACGTACAGTACGATAATACTCTGCTAACTAATAAGACCAAAGAATTGATTTAATGTTTTATTGTACCAGCAGGAACAAAAAAATAATTGTAACAAATGCAGTTTTTAGAGATGCCTAAGCAATGGCAACGATAATTCTGAGGCACGAGAGTGACGCCGTACAATAATGGCATAAAACTGCGATTTGGTTATGATTGATATCACATTAGGGTGCGGTGTAAAACAAAAATTTTTAAATTTTAAGAAAAAGGGTGTCTGAAATGTTGGCGTAGAATTCAAAAACGGGTTCTATGATATTTTTCAGTTGTTGCCTCCCTATCTATCCATGCAACCTGGGGGGTATTGAACGCAGAGGGTCAAAACTGCCATAACTTTTGATCTGAAAGTCTTAGAAAGCTAATTATGGGCTCTATCCATTCAGAAGCGGCATGTTCCTATCTGTGTTAAAAATAAAGTTTGAGCTGAAACCAACAGAACTTTAGCTATTCTCAAAAAACAACTTTTTGGTTCAACTTTACTTCCCGCAACTAACATAATTCTAAAACATGTGACAATATGCTTTAACTCTAATAAATACTAGTATACAAAGGTGTTAATGAATTGTACTCCTACAAATGGTATGGCTGAACAATATTTTATCACCTTTCTCAGTAGAGCTTTTGGAGTAGCCAAATTTGATAGATATAGCTACCAGCTGCGCTATTTATAAAGGCTAGAAATAATATTAGTTTTACTTTAAAAGTGCTTTTTTTTTGAAGCGAAAGCTAACAGTTGTGCTATGTTTAGGCTTATAGGCTACATATAACATTATTAAGTATCGTTTAAAAGTGCTTTTGCTTTGATTTGAACCCTGCAGTCATGAAAAGAAGAAGTCAAGCTGTAAAAAAACTAAGGTTTTGCACCCAGAGACAGTTTTTAGAGATGTAAAAAAATTTGAATCTGGCTTTTTGCCTACAAAGAAAAATGTCATTGAAAGAACTCTGAATGAAGACAACTTTTTGAAAAAATCTGCTGCTATTAAAGTAGCTAAGAAATTAATTGAGCTGTGGAATTGGTGCAACATTTACACCACCCACCATGAAAGTGAAGCTGAAAGGATTTGTGGGATGACGAACGAATTCAGCAAGCTGTTTCGATACCCAAAATCAAAGCGAAATGGAAAAAGTTACAAATCAAAAGAAACTATGTTTTTAAAAGACATGGACAGTTTGTTTGATATAATTTGCTCTGATCAAACTACAAGAAGTAAGTTGGAAAAACAACATGGAATAAAAATGACAGGAAAAGAATTCAGCTTTTATGAAGACCAAAAGTATACAAGAAAACAGAAATGTTTATCAGTTGTTGAACCTTTAACAGATGCTGAAGTCAAATTTAAAAAAAGGTATGGATTTGTATCGCAGCTCAGTGACTCACCAACTGTTTATACCGGCAGTGAAGCCCATTCATCTCTTTCTTCATCGCATGAAAGTGAATCAATCACGTAAACATTATCTGAATGTTCATCATCAGAAGAAGACTTTTACTCGAAGATTACACCACTGGCAGAAAGCCAAGCGAATCAAAATCGAAAAAGTTGGCCAAAGTCAGCACAACTGTGTGAACGCTACTTGATTTCTGATAGAGCAGGAGCAGCGATAGCAAACAGTGCTCTTGAAGACGTTGGGTTTATCAAACGTTTATCATCTACCCATCTACTCTAAGTTAAGAAGAGAACCGCAAAAGTTCAGGATCCAAATTAGTCAGAAAGAAACAGAGTTTTTTCAACAAGTTGATGCAGTTTTTTTTGATGGCAGAAAAGATTCCACATTGACCCTAACTAAAGAATCGAATGGGAAAACCTATATGTCAACAAAATTGGAAGAACACTACGTTGTAGTTAGTGAACCGGAAGAGTTCTCTGTTACTCATTTTGCACCAGAAAATGGCAAATGCGTGACTCTTGCCAAACATTTACAAACTAGGAACAAAACATGAAAATAATCAGATGTGATGGAACATCTGTGAACACAGGGACCTCGAATGGGTGCATAGCAAACCTGGAACGTCATCTCGGTTGCCCTTTGCAATGGGTAGTTTGTCTGCTTCATTGCAATGAATTACCTCTTCGACGCGTATTCCCTGTGATTGATGGAAATACAACAAGTCCAGACAGTTTTTCTGGGCCTATTGGAAGAGAAATTGGCAGTGCAGTTTGGGAATGGCCTATTGCTAATTTTCAGCCAATGCCATTGTCCAATTTTGTGACATTACCGGATGATGTCATAGAAGATTTAAGTACGGACCAGTTGTATGCTTATCGAATTCGCTGGGCAGTCGTTTTGGGAGAGGCAAATCAAGATCTCCAACTAATGGAAGTGGGACCAATTGTTCATTCCCGGTGGCTGACCTTGGGGTGTAGAATTCTTCGCAAATGTGTTTCAACTTCATCACCTTCAAAAAAACTTCAAGATTTGGCAGAGTTCTGCATGAAAATTTACTTCTCATCATGGTTTGACATCAAACTAAACAACAAAATATCAGATGGAAGCCCAAATTTTTTCAGAATGGTACAACAGATTAGCACATTTTCCAACCAACAAGTGAGAGAAGAATCTCAAAAAGTTCTGCTAAGAAATTCCTTTTTTGGTCACCCAGAAAACATACTGCTTGCAATGCTTTGTGATGGCGATGATAATGTACGCAGAGTTAAGAGCAATACGACCTCGCCACACTTCTAAAGCAATGCAATGCAGATGAAAAAGACATGATGACTGAGAAGGCTGAGTCATTTGAAAATGGTGTTCGTAAACTTATTTCGCCACAGCTGAATTTCAAAGCTGAGGTTTATTATGGACTTTCAGATTTGGAAATTGAAAGTGTCACTGAACCACCTGGTGTAAAGAACATCAGTGATGAAAATTTGAAAGAACTATACGACATGCCATTAAAACTGAAGCACCCATGCCATAACCAAAAGATGCAAAGGCACGTGAAATTAGTCACCGAAGCAGCTGGAGCAGTAGCTGGTTTTGACAGACGAGATGGTCTAATTCGCCAGCGGATTCGGTCAAGAAAACTAATGAAAATTTTTTTATACAAAGCATCACTATGCACTAACCGATTAACTTAAACAGCTACCGTACTATTGAATGACGGTTTTGAAATTGTTTTGTTCTTAAATGCATACGGTACTTGTGTTGTGCTGAAATAATACTTTAATAATTGATGTGTTAAGAGTATATTCTGGTTGAGTTGTAAACTAGAGAAAACAAAATGAATCGAAAATGTGTTTTTTGAGAATAACTAAAATTCTGTTGGTTCCAGAGCAAATTTTGCTGTCAACACAGATAGGTACGTGTCCCTTCTGAATTGATAGAGCCCAAAATTATCTTTCTATGACCTTCAGATCAAAAGTTATGGCACTTTTGTCAGTTTTGACCCCCTGCGTTCAAACCTCCCCAAGTTGCACGGACTGTTAGGGGGCAACAACTGAAAAATATCATAGAACCCGTTTTTCAGTCCTATGCCAGCATTTCAGACACCCTTTTTTTTGAAATGCAAAATTTTTTGTTTTTCACTGCACCCTAATACCACATTACCCATCGCATTGCGTGCGCACTGCACAAACCATTTGTTTGGCAATCAAGAGAAGACGTTCAAATGTGGCTTCGCCGTCTTTTTTACGTTTCCACTGTGACTGCGATATGTAAATAAATAAATAAATAACTGAGGTTATTTTGAAATTATATTGAACAGAAAATTCAACGGTAATTGAGAGAGACTGCGAAGTGAGCTTGCGCTCTTCGAGTCAGCAGCCACCCAACTTCGAGTCAGCAGCCACCCAAAATGTGGCTGACTGAGAATAGTCGGTGATAATTTTGTAACTACATTTCCGCAATTATAATTTTGTTAGCAGCTTTTGGAAGTTGTTTCATTTGCTCTGGATGCTTTGATTTGTAGAAATGTGGCAAACTTTGGCTCTCGTTTTATAATCTTCATCATCATCAAAGCGTGGGTTTACTGTGATTTACTCAAACTCATTATGGCAAAAAAGGCTGAAAAAAGAAGCTTTGTCTGATGAACCAATTAGGCTAACCACAGATAACCAACAAAAAAATTCGTGTTGAAATTAGTGCACATCAATCAGATACACCCAACCAACAAATATGATGGCACCCAACTGCTCTAAGGTCCCTTCTTGCACAGTTTCCAAATGATGGACAGCAACCTGCTTAAGCAAATCTTCACTAGTGACAAGAAAAAGCATACCTCGATTATGGATGTATTTTGTAGCCCCAATATAGCCTTGCGGTGGTTTGACTAAGATGCTATCCGCGAATTCTGGATGATGAGGAGGACGAGTGGTAACCCACACACGGCCATTTTTATATTGAAATCAGTTTTTAGGTGAAAGATCGTTCATCCTATCGACAGTGGGGTCGTTACTATTACTTTCGACCCTACTGCTTTCATTCAAGTCATTTTCTGCGATTGTCATTGGTCACTTGTCATAATCTCACTCTGGCTCTGATTGCATTGTTAAGAATAACTTGCAATATTACTGTAAGAGCACGTGAATTCTTTTGCTAGATTCATCATTGCACAAAAACATTGCGTTTATGGTACGTAAGACCGGTCTTAAGACCACTTTTTAAGGTCTTGGTCTTGGCTAGAACGGTCCTGGTCTTAACCATTTGCGGTCTTGGTCTTAAGACCGAATGATTTAAAAAGCATCTAGTAAGTAATCCTGTACAGCTAGAAAAAGTATCCAACAGCATGTATGTGATTGTGTTGTTCCTATTTCTTTCAATATTCTGTATATATTTTGCCCGTTTTGTTTGTTGTTATAGAAAAATAGCGATAAGTGATAAACTGTTAATTCTCATTCCATTTTTAAGGTTTTGGTTTTGAAAAAAAAATCAAAGGTCTTGGTCTTGACAAAGACGGTCTTGTTCTTGAAAAATTTACAAGGTCTTGGTCTTCACTACATCAGTGCTAGAGACCCACATAGGCGCTTAAGGGTTAACTGTTCAAGAATCCGATTGTCACAATTTGGGTGCATGATATTTTTCAACTCGAATGAGTTAGAGGTGTTAATTGATTTTTTGTAGCGAGGGCTACCGCAGTAGCGAATTGGGGCTCGTCGGTAAAGATGTGAATGCGAATCCAGGCCATAAGCGCACCCAGGGTTTCAGTTTGGTGCCAAGGGGCCATTCATTTACATTTTTCATACGGTACCTTAGCCATTGGAAGTGCTAGGTTCCGGTTTCATTTTCTGATGAATTTATTGCGTAGAAACGCGGGGCTGTCAGTTGCCAATATCGTACTTGTATAAACTTTAAAAAGGACAAGAAGGATGATGCAATCTTCCCAATTGTACAGTACAGATTCAGTTGTTGGTTTAACTGCAGGTTTTCTTTTTATTGCGAAAAAGCTTAGAAGCTGCCCAGTGCCTGCCACTTGTTTGCCATTTTGAAATTGGGAATCCCTTGTATTCCTTTTCCAATTTCCTCACGGACTGGAGAAACGGTGTCGAATTTCGAGAAATGTCGTTGCATTATTGTAAGTAATATGTTTAGACGTGGACGAGTGTTTGAGTGGACAGTGCGACTCTGATATTAGTACTTGTACGAACACGGATGGAAGTTATTTCTGTGCATGTAAAGCTGGATTTACAGGCGATGGATTAAATTGTTCAGGTAATAATCATATATTTTGCATATTTTAGTCTAATGAATATATATACATATGTGGAAACTTTGGCACACAGAAAAGTTTGACGGAAGAGGGCAAATTAATCGAAGCCAGATATTGGTATTTTGTGGTAATGTTTTGAGCTTATTTCAGATTAGAGTTGATCAAAAAGGATGGGAGCAGTGCCCCTGTCCTCCTGGCTACACCACTTGCTCTTTGCTCAAATTTGCAATGTCGCTAAAGACTCTAGGTTGAAGAAGGGTTTTTAGATTGTAAAAGTAATTTCAAAATACAAACATTTTAAATGGCAAGGTTGAGCAACTTTGCTTTTGAAACCTTTCGTTCAACACACTTGCAGAAAAGTGTTCAGTAAGTGTTGAAAGCTCTGTCATGTATGTGTGGTGTTAAGGGGCCTAGTTTCACTATGGTTTATCGATTTTACTTGGTGCGGATCAGACGAAACCCTTCAAAAACACAAGTAGTCAATAGTCATAAATCATTGGCTTTCCAATGACTCATCTCATGTTAGCTTTTAAGAAGTTAACCCCAAAACAAACGTTATATGTAAGCAAAGTCATATTGTCAACGTGTCTCATACAATTTTTGAACTGATTGAAAGAACTGTGAAATGCTTGAACATAGTTGGCTAAAACACTCCGCCATACTAGATGTAGCTTCGACTATTCCATTGTATTCCAGAAATGTTTGTGCCGGCTGGTTAAAGCTAGAGAATCTTTTTATATTTTGCTCAAACGTGTGCCCAAAATAGTTTTGTGTTTTGTCGTATTTTAATCATTTTTGGAAAGAAATTTAATGAAAGTTCATCTTTTGAAAGTAAAAGAAAAATAGTACAGTTTTGCTTTACAACAAATAGCTCCGCTTTCTCGCAGCTTGACTACCGTGTAATGATACATGCTTTATAGTACCATATTTTCTAAATTATCGAAAACTCCAGCTAAATACTGTACGGTAGGCTACTGTAGTTTGCTATCTTCGTCAAACAACGCGTATTCTTTCCCAGTAAACGTTTCGCTTTTGCTGTTATACTTTAAGTAGAGCAGGTTTTTGCATCGGAACTGTAGGACTGTATTCGATTGCCCGATTGCCACAATCAGGGTGAATCATATTTTTCAACTTAAGTGAATTGGAGGTGTTAGCTCGTTCTCTACCTGGGGTCATACATGGTACCAGCTAAGTATAGTGGGTAGTTTTATCGTGTAACCGTAGCTTTGTTGCGTATCTCGCAACCATATTTTAGCCTCAGACAGGCGAGTATGTACTTTTAAGTTTGTGTTATAAATTTCATTGCGTTTGAACATTGTACCAATATCGTTCTATTGGTTTCATTTTGCTGAGCTGTTTTTGAGCAAAGTTTGAAAAGTATCTATGTCTAAGCTCTGAGCAATATTTTACCTGAAACTACTACAGCGAGGTTTCTGATTTTTGTGGCACATGTTTGTTATGGCACCTCCTACTGACATGATTTATAATAAAATTCCTGAGAAAATGCTGATTTTACTTGGAGTATGGATGTTAAGCAAACTTATCGTGCAAATTGTGATAAAAGCACCAAATTTTCAGGAAAGTCAACACAGGGTATAAGATGAATTTTCAGATGTGCGGCCATCGCGAATTTGACCTTTGAGGGCCGAAAGGGGGACCAAATTTGAATTCACTCAGCGACACCTAGTGGCCAAACAGAAACATGTTGTTTTACATCAGTTTTGGGAGGGATATTATTGCATTGACCAATCCCACACTTTGTTTGAAGAAAATTTACACCCTACCGTTCGCTTAGAAGCCGTGACGTCACATATGACGTCACAATTTCGTGGTGAATATGCATTTAAACTAAATTAGAACACATAATTGCAAATCTAAACTCATAGATAGCAACCGCAAAATTTTAAACATCAAAACATTTTTACATATAAAACATCAAGGGTACGCTTTTTACGTCATTATAGCACGATTGTCCAGGTTAAAGGCTTGTTTTAATGATTGCTATCGTAACCGAAAAACATTGTAGTCTGGGTTTTGTAATTTATGGTTTTACGTCAGCTTTGCCTTCTATTTGTTTTTCACTTGTTACATGACACAGGGATCCTACTCCCGAGATCTGACACTGAAACACCACGCACTGTGCTTAGATTTTAAAATACTTGAAGTACCGGCGTAAACGGGGCAGTTTTGGCCAGTAATGTCTTTCACTCTGTAGACCGATTAGGCATAAGACCTTTTTGCAATGCTCTTTCGTAGTTATCCTCAGTGGGCCTTTCGTGCGCAGAAATAAGAATTTGAGTGAGTGAGTTTGTTTAGAGATAAACTGGCGGGAATTTCTGTTCTGCTCCTTTCCCCAAAAAAGTTGCTGGCTGATTACGCCATTGGCCGTGCGTGTTCCCCATCATCGTCATGGGCAAGTGCGGTCCTTGTAAATTTGAGAACTAATGTCAGTGCTACAGGTTTACATAAGGTTATTGATACGGCGCTTATTACAATCTTGTTGAATCCCTTGATAGTAACATGTTAGCTGAAAAAAGGCGAACCTCATTCGAACATTTTTTGCTCTTGTATGTGCTTTGCGTAGCGTAGCGACATTGTGAGAGCGAATATTTTAACCAAATTTGCCAAACAAATTAAACCCAATAACTTCTCATATGCCGCAGAAACGGTTGATAGCGTACATAATGAACAAAAGCAATCACTACCGGTATATTTTTTGAAAAGTCTTTTGCAAATAGGTATTGCCTATAAAAGTTCCATCATTTCAGATTTCGTAAAATTTTTCATTTCGTAATATTAAGTGATTTCAAAGTGACGTTAAATCCTTAAAAAGATTTAAAACATTACCACGTTTGCAAAAAATACATGCATAAATGTAATCCAGTGTCGTTTTCATCAGAAAGCTCAACGAGCGTCCAGAAATTTCCCTAATTACGCTAATTCGCTGAACACTAAGTTCTTTGCACTAATGGGTTGAATTTGAATCTGATGCATACGATTTTAAGCGATATAATTTTATTTCATTGAGAATTAGTCGTTTTGGCTTTTGCGATTTAAGTTTTAGTGATTTTGATGAGTTTATGCTTATGGCAAAATCAGTATGTTTGTAATAATTACCTGGACTGTCCAGGGCACACAAATAGGTAAATGCGATGCTGGTTCGTTTTGGCTTTTGCGATTTAAGTTTTAGTGATTTTGATGAGTTTATGCTTACGGCAAAATCAGTATGCTTGCTTACGGCAAAATCAAAATCAGTAATCCGATTGTCACAATTCGGATGCATGATATTTTTCAACTCGAATGAGTTAGAGGTGTTAATTGATTTTTTGTAGCGAGGGCTACCGCAGTAGGGAATTGGGGCTCGTCGGTAAAGATGTGAATGCGAATCCAGGCCATAAGCGCACCCAGGGTTTCAGTTTGGTGCCAAGGGGCCATTCATTTACATTTTTCATACGGTACCTTAGCCATTGGAAGTGCTAGGTTCCGGTTTCATTTTCTGATGAATTTATTGCGTAGAAACGCGGGGCTGTCAGTTGCCAATATCGTACTTGTATAAACTTTAAAAAGGACAAGAAGGATGATGCAATCTTCCCAATTGTACAGTACAGATTCAGTTGTTGGTTTAACTGCAGGTTTTCTTTTTATTGCGAAAAAGCTTAGAAGCTGCCCAGTGCCCGCCACTTGTTTGCCATTTTGAAATTGGGAATCCCTTGTATTCCTTTTCCAATTTCCTCACGGACTGGGGAAACGGTGTCGAATTTCGAGAAATGTCGTTGCATTATTGTAAGTAATATGTTTAGACGTGGACGAGTGTTTGAGTGGACAGTGCGACTCTGATATTAGTACTTGTACGAACACGGATGGAAGTTATTTCTGTGCATGTAAAGCTGGATTTACAGGCGATGGATTAAATTGTTCAGGTAATAATCATATATTTTGCATATTTTAGTCTAATGAATATATATACATATGTGGAAACTTTGGCACACAGAAAAGTTTGACGGAAGAGGGCAAATTAATCGAAGCCAGATATTGGTATTTTGTGGTAATGTTTTGAGCTTATTTCAGATTAGAGTTGATCAAAAAGGATGGGAGCAGTGCCCCTGTCCTCCTGGCTACACCACTTGCTCTTTGCTCAAATTTGCAATGTCGCTAAAGACTCTAGGTTGAAGAAGGGTTTTTAGATTGTAAAAGTAATTTCAAAATACAAACATTTTAAATGGCAAGGTTGAGCAACTTTGCTTTTGAAACCTTTCGTTCAACACACTTGCAGAAAAGTGTTCAGTAAGTGTTGAAAGCTCTGTCATGTATGTGTGGTGTTAAGGGGCCTAGTTTCACTATGGTTTATCGATTTTACTTGGTGCGGATCAGACGAAACCCTTCAAAAACACAAGTAGTCAATAGTCATAAATCATTGGCTTTCCAATGACTCATTTCATTTTAGCTTTTAAAAAGATAACCCCAAAACGAACGTTATATGTAAGCAAAGTCATATTGTCAACGTGTCTCATACAATTTTTGAACTGATTGAAAGAACTGTGAAATGCTTGAACATAGTTGGCTAAAACACTCCGCCATACTAGATGTAGCTTCGACTATTCCACTGTATTCCAGAAATGTTTGTGCCGGCTGGTTAAAGCAAGAGAATCTTTTTATATTTTGCTCAAACGTGTGCCCAAAATAGTTTTGTGTTTTGTCGTATTTTAATCATTTTTGGAAAGAGATTTAATGAAAGTTCATCTTTTGAAAGTAAAAGAAAAATAGTACAGTTTTGCTTTACAACAAATAGCTCCGCTTTCTCGCAGCTTGACTACCGTGTAATGATACATGCTTTATAGTACCATATTTTCTAAATTATCGAAAACTCCAGCTAAATACTGTACGGTAGGCTACTGTAGTTTGCTATCTTCGTCAAACAACGCGTATTCTTTCCCAGTAAACGTTTCGCTTTTGCTGTTATACTTTAAGTAGAGCAGGTTTTTGCATCGGAACTGTAGGACTGTATTCGATTGCCCGATTGCCACAATCAGGGTGAATCATATTTTTCAACTTAAGTGAATTGGAGGTGTTAGCTCGTTCTCTACCTGGGGTCATACATGGTACCAGCTAAGTATAGTGGGTAGTTTTATCGTGTAACCGTAGCTTTGTTGCGTATCTCGCAACCATATTTTAGCCTCAGACAGGCGAGTATGTACTTTTAAGTTTTTGTTATAAATTTCATTGCGTTTGAACATTGTACCAATATCGTTCTATTGGTTTCATTTTGCTGAGCTGTTTTTGAGCAAAGTTTGAAAAGTATCTATGTCTAAGCTCTGAGCAATATTTTACCTGAAACTACTACAGCGAGGTTTCTGATTTTTGTGGCACATATTTGTTATGGCACCTCCTACTGACATGATTTATAATAAAAATCCTGAGAAAATGCTGATTTTACTTGGAGTATGGATGTTAAGCAAACTTATCGTGCAAATTGTGATAAAAGCACCAAATTTTCAGGAAAGTCAACACAGGGTATAAGATGAATTTTCAGATGTGCGGCCATCGCGAATTTGACCTTTGAGGGCCGAAAGGGGGACCAAATTTGAATTCACTCAGCGACACCTAGTGGCCAAACAGAAACATGTTGTTTTACATCAGTTTTGGGAGGGATATTATTGCATTGACCAATCCCACACTTTGTTTGAAGAAAATTTACACCCTACCGTTCGCTTAGAAGCCGTCACATCACATATGACGTCACAATTTCGTGGTGAATATGCATTTAAACTAAATTAGAACACATAATTGCAAATCTAAACTCATAGACAGCAACCGCAAAATTTTAAACATCAAAACATTTTTACATATAAAACATCAAGGGTACGCTTTTTACGTCATTATAGCACGATTGTTCAGGTTAAAGGCTTGTTTTAATGATTGCTATCGTAACCGAAAAACATTGTAGTCTGGGTTTTGTAATTTATGGTTTTACGTCAGCTTTGCCTTCTATTTGTTTTTCACTTGTTACATGACACTGGAATGCTACTCCCGAGATCTGACACTGAAACACCACGCACTGTGCTTAGATTTTAAAATACTTGAAGTACCGGCGTAAACGGGGCAGTTTTGGCCAGTAATGTCTTTCACTCTGTAGACCGATTAGGCATAAGACCTTTTTGCAATGCTCTTTCGTAGTTATCCTCAGTGGGCCTTTCGTGCGCAGAAATAAGAATTTGAGTGAGTGAGTTTGTTTAGAGATAAACTGGCGGGAATTTCTGTTCTGCTCCTTTCCCCAAAAAAGTTGCTGGCTGATTACGCCATTGGCCGTGCGTGTTCCCCATCATCGTCATGGGCAAGTGCGGTCCTTGTAAATTTGAGAACTAATGTCAGTGCTACAGGTTTACATAAGGTTATTGATACGGCGCTTATTACAATCTTGTTGAATCCCTTGATAGTAACATGTTAGCTGAAAAAAGGCAAACCTCATTCGAACATTTTTTGCTCTCGTATGTGCTTTGCGTAGCGTAGCGACATTGTGAGAGCGAATATTTTAACCAAATTTGCCAAACAAATCAAACCCAATAACTTCTCATATGTCGCAGAAACGGTTGATAGCGTACATAATGAACAAAAGCAATCACTACCGGTATATTTTTTGAAAAGTCTTTTGCAAATAGGTATTGCCTATAAAAGTTCCATCATTTCAGATTTCGTAAAATTTTTCATTTCGTAATATTAAGTGATTTCAAAGTGACGTTAAATCCTTAAAAAGATTTAAAACATTACCATGTTTGCAAAAAATACATGCATAAATGTAATCCAGTGTCGTTTTCATCAGAAAGCTCAACGCGCGTCCAGAAATTTCCCTAATTACGCCAATTCGCTAAACACTAAATTCTTTGCACTAATAGGTTGAATTTGAATCTGATGCATACGATTTTAAGCGATATAATTTTATTTCATTGAGAATTAGTCGTTTTGGCTTTTGCGATTTAAGTTTTAGTGATTTTGATGAGTTTATGCTTATGGCAAAATCAGTATGTTTGTAATAATTACCTGGACTGTCCAGGGCACACAAATAGGTAAATGCGATGCTGGTTCGTTTTGGCTTTTGCGATTTAAGTTTTAGTGATTTTGATGAGTTTATGCTTACGGCAAACTCAGTATGCTTGCTTACGGCAAAATCAAAATCAGTAATCCGATTGTCACAATTCGGATGCACGATATTTTTCAACTCGAATGAGTTAGAGGTGTTAATTGATTTTTTGTAGCGAGGGCTACCGCAGTAGGGAATTGGGGCTCGTCGGTAAAGATGTGAATGCGAATCCAGGCCATAAGCGCACCCAGGGTTTCAGTTTGGTGCCAAGGGGCCATTCATTTACATTTTTCATACGGTACCTTAGCCATTGGAAGTGCTAGGTTCCGGTTTCATTTCTGATGAATTTATTGCGTAGAAACGCGGGGCTGTCAGTTGCCAATATCGTACTTGTATAAACTTTAAAAAGGACAAGAAGGATGATGCAATCTTCCCAATTGTACAGTACAGATTCAGTTGTTGGTTTAACTGCAGGTTTTCTTTTTATTGCGAAAAAGCTTAGAAGCTGCCCAGTGCTCGCCACTTGTTTGCCATTTTGAAATTGGGAATCCCTTGTATTCCTTTTCCAATTTCCTCACGGACTGGGGAAACGGTGTCGAATTTCGAGAAATGTCGTTGCATTATTGTAAGTAATATGTTTAGACGTGGACGAGTGTTTGAGTGGACAGTGCGACTCTGATATTAGTACTTGTACGAACACGGATGGAAGTTATTTCTGTGCATGTAAAGTTGGATTTACAGGCGATGGATTAAATTGTTCAGGTAATAATTATATATTTTGCATATTTTAGTCTAATCAATATATATATATGTGGAAACTTTGGCACACAGAAAGGTTTGACGGAAGAGGGCAAATTAATCGAAGCCAGATATTGGTATTTTGTGGTAATGTTTTGAGCTTATTTCAGATTAGAGTTGGTCAAAAAGGATGGGAGCAGTGCCCCTGTCCTCCTGGCTACACCACTGGCTCTTTGCTCAAATTTACAATGTCGCTAAAGACTCTAGGTTGAAGAAGGGTTTTTGGATTGTAAAAGTAATTTCAAAATACAAACATTTTAAATGGCAAGGTTGAGCAACTTTGCTTTTGAAACCTTTCGTTCAACACACTTGCAGAAAAGTGTTCAGTAAGTGTTGAAAGCTCTGTCATGTATGTGTGGTGTTAAGGGGCCTAGTTTCACTATGGTTTATCGATTTTACTTGGTGCGGATCAGACGAAACCCTTCAAAAACACAAGTAGTCAATAGTCATAAATCATTGGCTTTCCAATGACTCATTTCATTTTAGCTTTTAAAAAGATAACCCCAAAACGAACGTTATATGTAAGCAAAGTCATATTGTCAACGTGTCTCATACATTTTTTGAACTGATTGAAAGAACTGTGAAATGCTTGAACATAGTTGGCTAAAACACTCCGCCATACTAGATGTAGCTTCGACTATTCCACTGTATTCCAGAAATGTTTGTGCCGGCTGGTTAAAGCAAGAGAATCTTTTTATATTTTGCTCAAACGTGTGCCCAAAATAGTTTTGTGTTTTGTCGTATTTTAATCATTTTTGGAAAGAGATTTAATGAAAGTTCATCTTTTGAAAGTAAAAGAAAAATAGTACAGTTTTGCTTTACAACAAATAGCTCCGCTTTCTCGCAGCTTGACTACCGTGTAATGATACATGCTTTATAGTACCATATTTTCTAAATTATCAAAATCGGAAAGATGATGCATAAAACATTTCTGTAAGTAATTTTTTTTAGACGTGGACGAATGTTTGGAGAGGCCGTGCGGCTCTTCTGCTGCTGCTGATTGCACTAACACGATAGGAAGCTTTTCCTGCGCTTGTAACGCTGGATTTGCATTCGATGGAAGTATTTGTTCAGGTATTTTTCGGTACTTCTCAATAAAATTTGTTGTTCAATGAAAGCATTAACTGTGAAAGTGCTTTTGGAAAAATTTGGTGGGGGAGATGCAGTTTTGAATTAGGTTGAATGTTAACTGAATGTAAAGATGTTAAACCCGAATAAGAGCGTAAGTAAGCCTTTTTTAGAAAATGTGTCCGTGCAAGGGGTGTATATTCACTACTTTTTAGCTCCAAATTTTGACATTTTTTAAGCGTATAGTTTTTGGAAAAGTTAAATTTGAATCAAATAGGGAAACAATAATGATTCTAGGGGGGTCCGCGAGCATGCACCTCCGGAAATTTTTTGAAAATTTACATACTGTAATGGGCATTTTAGCGTTTTTCGAACAGTTTGTAACGCAAATTCTGTTCTTTTGCCCCTATGTAATTAGTCCTTCACCAAACATATTGCATTTTGTTCGTACATTTTCGATTTATGTGTGGCTAAAGGTCTGTTTGCTCTAAATGCGATTTTAATCCGATTTGTTGTCGTACGAAAGTTGGTAGAAATATCTTCCACACAACTCGAAACCCAAACAGTTTTGCTTTTTATCAGTTATTATGTAAAGCACCTTACGATTGTTTTGTAAAATGCCGTGTAAAGTAACGTAGTTTTACATCATAACATCTAACTGTTTTGTGGCCTACGTTACCTTACGTACGAAAAGTCGCATCGGATTCTGTGTAAACACACCTTAAGGCGTAAGAATTATCGTTAAATCGAAGAGGTTCAAAACATTGTTGAAATTGGCTGGAGGGAAGATGCCCCCCTGGATCCGCCACTGGCTACCGTATTTTTTGAATGAAAACCGCATCGGACAAAACCGTTATTTACTGATGCAAGAAAACAAGGCAAACAAAACTAACCAGATGCAACAAAAACAACTCACACATTGCACGATTTATGGTTTTATTGCGATCTAGCAATTAACCCTTTCTCCGTTTGATTTTGTCGAGTGTTTTGAACAGAAGTGAGAGAAATTGCAGCAATTGGATTAACGGTAGAGTGTACTCGTGATGACCTACTGTTAATGTTTCGCAAAAGAGACAATATAATAGCAGCTTGATTTCGTGTGTGTGCTTTCATATCATTTATGGTCGATTAGCTGGAATGCTCACTGGAAACCAACTTTAGGACGTAAACGTTCATATAAAAAAATTGAATTCGCCCATGAATAAAAGCTGCACAAAATGTTCAGAAGTAAAAAATAGTAGCTGCGGCTAGAGATGAGCCGACTGCCGAGTCGAGTCCGAGTACTCGGCCGAGTATTAAGGCATTTTCATTACTAGGACTCGGCCAAGTATTAATTGATACTCGGCCGATTATTTTTAAAGCATTCATTTTATGCGGCCCGCGGGCAATTACAGTAGAATAGACCTTGGAAATTAGGACATCTGCGGACGTGGTGATATTTTTGCTCTTCACTTGATTTTGAGTTGATATTTTGACGTCGCAGATACTCAGACTCGGTTTTGGACTCGCCGAGTAATGTCGTGAATATTCATTATTCGGCAAGTCCGAGTAATTTTCCTTGAGGCACATCCTTAGCCGCGACTTGCATTCAAGAAAATACATTATACATTTGCTGTGTCAAATGTGCAATGACGTAGAAGACGGCAGACTTAACTGCAGGGCATCGAAAGAGCAAAACATTTTGAAATACACAATTTTAAGTTGACAAGCGGGGTAATTTTTTTCTCAAAACGTTTTATTTGGCTCACTTTCGGAAAAATCTTCAAAAGTTAGAAAAAGCTCTTCTTTCTGGAGTACATGTGGTGTTAGCATTTTTTTTTTTTTTTTTTGTATTTAATTGTTTTTAGCGATTTAACCTGGAAAGTGTCAGTTAGTCACATTGTTGTTTTAGTGGATAACATGTTTACAGTGCATCTGATTTCAGTTGGTACAAAGTTGCAAAAACTAAGCATGAACGCTCTCAGCCTGGAAAGTCATTGTTAATGAATCTGTTACTGCTTTTGCGCTCGTAAAATCTACGTTAAAATAAAATGTAAAAGCGCAAGTATGTTCACACAACTTCAGACAAGGAACACGGTTTCGACCTTTCAGGTTTTATCAGTGCATTTGGTTAGACCGACATTTTCTTGAGGCAATTTGTATACACGGGAAAGATATTAACCTGTGGTTTGTAACTGCATTAGTTAAAGAACCCACAAAATCTTCTCTGCGCAGTTACCACTGTTTCAATCATTCAGGCCATATCAGTGCAGTTAGGGTGATCGATGTTTATTGCACTCCAGGCAATGTATAAAAAAAATGCTTTCTTGAGAATGCTTGAGAAAAAAATTTTGCTTGTGGTTTGTAGCTATACCAGTTACAAACACTTGCAAACTAGACCAGTCACAAGAAAAACCAGTCACAAGAAAAAGACCAGTCACAAGAAAAACCCTCAAAAGAGGGTTTTCTTGTGACTGGTCTAGTTTGCAAGTGTTCAAAAGTGCTCAACCCTCAAGTGCTCAACCCTCAAAACAGGGCTTTGGCAGGTTCTTGTAACTGGTCAAGTTACAAACAACACGCAAAAAAACTGCTCGGGCATACATATTGATTTGAGTAAATATTGGTCAAGCCAATTGCATATTGATTTGAGTAAATTTTGGTCAAGCCAACTGCACTGATGAGATCTATACGGTTGAAATTGTGTTTACTGTCTGCAGTTATATAGTTTGAAATACTTTTGACTATAGCTCAACTAAAACATCAGTCAGCTTAACAACAATAAACGTAGCTTCGGACAATTCCAGAAATTTTTATGTTTGGTGATGGCCATGGAATTACCTCTTCGCTCTAACGTCAAAAAAAAGTTGAACATTTTTACTCAGCTTTCCCTTATCGCGATCGCAAGAAAATTCATCGTCTGGAAAAACAATAAGCATTGAACATTTTTGCTTTAGGAAGTAATAATTCGTCTTTCTTTTAACGATCATGTAAAGATGCATGCTTTGTAAGCACAAATTGTTTAAACCTACGAAAATTTCTGTATATTGCTGTAGTTTACATTGGCTTTCCTGTAAATGCAAGATTTTTGATTTATAGATAAAAAATTGAAAAAACCAAACCAAATATCATGTTATTTATAAGTACCCTTATTTTGAAAAAAAAAAAAACAACAGAATATTTGATTGCTAAACGTAATGGGGATTTGAAAAAACATTTTCGAAAATGGAATATCTATTGAATTGTACTACTCCTGTACCTGTATGTACTTAACGACGTTATTTTGTAACGCCTTAATTATTAGACTTTGAAAATGGTATAGTGTTGTTTTCGTGTTGATACCCATTTTATTATTACTGTTTGCAACAATAAAAATAAAAAAATAAAAAAAAATAAAACGCTGACTGAAATTACTTTTCCGCTTTGCTATGAAAAATCTAGCTTTGCCATGAAAACAGCATTCCGCTTTGCTATGAAAACAGCTTAGATGGCCGAGTGGTATAGAGCGTCTGTCTTTTCAGCTGTAGACTCGGGTTTGATTCCGAGTCGGGTCAAACCAATGACTTGAAAATTAGAGAATTAGCATTCACAGCTTCCCTGCTTGACGCTCAGCATTAAAGGGACAGTGTGGAGAACAAGCCGGCAAGTTTACTTGTTGTGCCACTTAGCGGGATATTCCCCCATCTTGGTGTGGTAGACAGATGGCTGACAACTCCTAAGCGAGCTCGTATAGCGCTTTGATCGCTTTCTCGTGATAGGGGGATAAATATGCAACTAACTAACTATCTTCTTTCAAGGACAGCGCCGCTTTTTTCCATCTTAACCTACGCCCATGTGTTTCGCCAAACACTATTACCTATGTGGGTCGCTAGCGACTCATGGGTTAAAATCCATTGCTATAGGTTGCAATTCGTGCGTTTTTACTTTCAAAAACGCTGATGAAATAAGTCAAGAAGTTGCATGTTCACTGTCATGGATCTTCAACGATCATGTTTTAGCATAAACAGACTGAATTTTAGAATTTCAATGAAACGTTTTTTTTATTGTGCGACTATTCTCGAAGTTAAGACGTACAGTACGATAATACTCTGCTAACTAATAAGACCAAAGAATTGATTTAATGTTTTATTGTACCAGCAGGAACAAAAAAATAATTGTAACAAATGCAGTTTTTAGAGATGCCTAAGCAATGGCAACGATAATTCTGAGGCACGAGAGTGACGCCGTACAATAATGGCATAAAGCTGCGATTTGGTTATGATTGATATCACATTAGGGTGCGGTAAAAAACAAAAATTTTTAAATTTTAAGAAAAAGGGTGTCTGAAATGTTGGCATAGGATTCGAAAACGGGTTCTATGATATTTTTCAGTTGTTGCCCCCCTAACTATTCATGCAACCTGGGGGGTATTGAACGCAGAGGGTCAAAACTGCCATAACTTTTGATCTGAAAGTCTTAGAAAGCTAATTATGGGCTCTATCCATTCAGAAGCGGCATGTTCCTATCTGTGTTAAAAATAAAGTTTGAGCTGAAACCAACAGAACTTTAGCTATTCTCAAAAAACAACTTTTTGGTTCAACTTTACTTCCCGCAACTAACATAATTCTAAAACATGTGACAATATGCTTTAACTCTAATAAATACTAGTATACAAAGGTGTTAATGAATTGTACTCGTACAGATGGTATGGCTGAACAATATTTTATCACCTTTCTCAGTAGAGCTTTTGGAGTAGCCAAATTTGATAGATATAGCTACCAGCTGCGCTATTTATAAAGGCTAGAAATAATATTAGTTTTACTTTAAAAGTGCTTTTTTTTGAAGCAAAAGCTAACAGTTGTGCTATGTTTAGGCTTATAGGCTACATATAACATTATTAAGTATCGTTTAAAAGTGCTTTTGCTTTGATTTGAACCCTGCAGTCATGAAAAGAAGAAGTCAAGCTGTAAAAAAACTAAGGTTTTGCACCCAGAGACAGTTTTTAGAGATGTAAAAAAATTTGAATCTGGCTTTTTGCCTACAAAGAAAAATGTCATTGAAAGAACTCTGAATGAAGACAACTTTTTGAAAAAATCTGCTGCTATTAAAGTAGCTAAGAAATTAATTGAGCTGTGGAATTGGTGCAACATTTACACCACCCACCATGAAAGTGAAGCTGAAAGGATTTGTGGGATGACGAACGAATTCAGCAAGCTGTTTTGATACCCAAAATCAAAGCGAAATGGAAAAAGTTACAAATCCAAAGAAACTATGTTTTTAAAAGACATGGACAGTTTGTTTGATATAATTTGCTCTGATCAAACTACAAGAAGTAAGTTGGAAAAACAACATGGAATAAAAATGACAGGAAAAGAATTCAGCTTTTATGAAGACCAAAAGTATACGAGAAAACAGAAATGTTTATCAGTTGTTGAACCTTTAACAGATGCTGAAATCAAATTTAAAAAAAGGTATGGATTTGTATCGCAGCTCAGTGACTCACCAACTGTTCATACCGGCAGTGAAGCCCATTCATCTCTTTCTTCATCGCATGAAAGTGAATCAATCACGTAAACATTATCTGAATGTTCATCATCAGAAGAAGACTTTTACTCGAAGATTACACCACTGGCAGAAAGCCAAGCAAATCAAAATCGAAAAAGTTGGCCAAAGTCAGCACAACTGTGTGAACGCTACTTGATTTCTGATAGAGCAGGAGCAGCGATAGCAAACAGTGCTCTTGAAGACGTTGGGTTTATCAAACGTTTATCATCTACCCATCTACTCTAAGTTAAGAAGAGAACCGCAAAAGTTCAGGATCCAAATTAGTCAGAAAGAAACAGAGTTTTTTCAACAAGTTGATGCAGTTTTTTTGATGGCAGAAAAGATTCCACATTGACCCTAACTAAAGAATCGAATAGGAAAACCTATATGTCAACAAAATTGGAAGAACACTACGTTGTAGTTAGTGAACCGGAAGAGTTCTCTGTTACTCATTTTGCACCAGAAAATGGCAAATGCGTGACTCTTGCCAAACATTTACAAACTAGGAACAAAACATGAAAATAATCAGATGTGATGGAACATCTGTGAACACAGGGACCTCGAATGGGTGCATAGCAAACCTGGAACGTCATCTCGGTTGCCCTTTGCAATGGGTAGTTTGTCTGCTTCATTGCAATGAATTACCTCTTCGTCGCGTATTCCCTGTGATTGATGGAAATACAACAAGTCCAGACAGTTTTTCTGGGCCTATTGGAAGAGAAATTGGCAGTGCAGTTTGGGAATGGCCTATTGCTAATTTTCAGCCAATGCCATTGTCCAATTTTGTGACATTACCGGATGATGTCATAGAAGATTTAAGTACGGACCAGTTGTATGCTTATCGATTTTGTTGGGCAGTCGTTTTGGGAGAGGCAAATCAAGATCTCCAACTAATGGAAGTGGGACCAATTGTTCATTCCCGGTGGCTGACCTTGGGGTGTAGAATTCTTCGCAAATGTGTTTCAACTTCATCACCTTCAAAAAAACTTCAAGATTTGGCAGAGTTCTGCATGAAAATTTACTTCTCATCATGGTTTGACATCAAACTAAACAACAAAATATCAGATGGAAGCCCAAATTTTTTCAGAATGGTACAACAGATTAGCACATTTTCCAACCAACAAGTGAGAGAAGAATCTCAAAAAGTTCTGCTAAGAAATTCCTTTTTTGGTCACCCAGAAAACATACTGCTTGCAATGCTTTGTGATGGCGATGATAATGTACGCAGAATTGATCTAAACAAAGTAAGAGCAATGCGACCTCGCCACACTTCTAAGCAATGCAATACAGATGAAAAAGACATGATGACTGAGAAGGCTGAGTCATTTGAAAATGGTGTTCGTAAACTTATTTTGCCACAGCTGAATTTCAAAGCTGAGGTTTATTATGGACTTTCAGATTTGGAAATTGAAATGAAAATTTGAAAATTAATATTTGAAAATTTGAAAGAACTATACGACATGCCATTAAAACTGAAGCACCCTTGCCATAACCAAAAGATGCAAAGGCACGTGAAATTAGTCACCGAAGCAGCTGGAGCAGTAGCTGGTTTTGACAGACGAGATGGTCTAATTCGCCAGCGGATTCGGTCAAGAAAACTAATGAAAATTTTTTTATACAAAGCATCACTATCCACTAACCAATTAACTTAAACAGCTACCGTACTATTGAATGACGGTTTTGAAATTGTTTTGTTCTTAAATGCATACGGTACTTGTGTTGTGCTGAAATAATACTTTAATAATTGATGTGTTAAGAGTATATTCTGGTTAAGTTGTAAACTAGAGAAAACAAAATGAATCGAAAATGTGTTTTTTGAGAATAACTAAAATTCTGTTGGTTCCAGAGCAAATTTTGCTGTCAACACAGATAGGTACGTGTCCCTTCTGAATTGATAGAGCCCAAAATTATCTTTCTATGACCTTCAGATCAAAAGTTATGGCACTTTTGTCAGTTTTGACCCCCTGCGTTCAAACCTCCCCAAGTTGCACGGACTGTTAGGGGGCAACAACTGAAAAATATCATAGAACCCGTTTTTCAGTCCTATGCCAGCATTTCAGACACCCTTTTTTTTGAAATGCAAAATTTTTTGTTTTTCACTGCACCCTAATACCACATTACCCATCGCATTGCGTGCGCACTGCACAAACCATTTGTTTGGCAATCAAGAGAAGACGTTCAAATGTGGCTTCGCCGTCTTTTTTACGTTTCCACTGTGACTGCGATATGTAAATAAATAAATAAATAACTGAAGTTATTTTGAAATTATATTGAACAGAAAATTCAACGATAATTGAGGGAGACTGCGAAGTGAGCTTGCGCTCTTCGAGTCAGCAGCCACCCAACTTCGAGTCAGCAGCCACCCAAAATGTGGCTGACTGAGAATAGTCGGTGATAATTTTGTAACTACATTTCCGCAGTTATAATTTTGTTAGCAGCTTTTGGAAGTTGTTTCATTTGCTCTGGATGCTTTGATTTGTAGAAATGTGGCAAACTTTGGCTCTCGTTTTATAATCTTCATCATCATCAAAGCGTGGGTTTACTGTGATTTACTCAAACTCATTATGGTAAAAATAGCTGAATGAAAAAAGAAGCTTTGTCTGATGAGCCAATTAGGCTAACCACAGATAACCAACAAAAAAATTCGTGTTGAAATTAGTGCACATCAATCAGATACACCCAACCAACAAATATGATGGCACCCAACTGCTCTAAGGTCCCTTCTTGCACAGTTTCCAAATGATGGACAGCAACCTGCTTAAGCAAATCTTCACTAGTGACAAGAAAAAGCATACCTCGATTATGGATGTATTTTGTAGCCCCAATATAGCCTTGCGGTGGTTTGACTAAGATGCTATCCGCGAATTCTGGATGATGAGGAGGACGAGTGGTAACCCACACACGGCCATTTTTATATTGAAATCAGTTTTTAGGTGAAAGATCGTTCATCCTATCGACAGTGGGGTCGTTACTATTACTTTCGACCCTACTGCTTTCATTCAAGTCATTTTCTGCGATTGTCATTGGTCACTTGTCATAATCTCACTCTGGCTCTGATTGCATTGTGGATGTTGACAGCGGATGAATCATCATCGGTACTTGTGTGAGCTGTGCTAACGCTTTTACATTGATGCTTAGTCAATGTCATCATCTTTTTATATTCATTTTCAATGGTGGTTTGATGATCTGAAACCTTTCCTCCTAATCTGACAAACCTGCGGATCCAATATTGACCTGCGGCTCTTGCTGCATTCAATATCATTTAACATTAAGAATAACTTGCAATATTACTGTAAGAGCACGTGAATTCTTTTGCTAGATTCATCATTGCATAAAAACATTGCGTTTATGGTACGTAAGACCGGTCTTAAGACCACTTTTTAAGGTCTTGGTCTTAGCTAGAACGGTCTTGGTCTTAACCATTTGCGGTCTTGATCTTAAGATCGAATGAACTAAAAAGCATCTAGTAAGTAATCCTGTACAGCTGGAAAAAGTATCCAACAGCATGTATGTGATTGTGTTGTTCCTATTTCTTTCAATATTCTGTATATATTTTGCCCGTTTTGTTTGTTGTTATAAAAAAATAGCGATAAGTGATAAACTGTTAATTCTCATTCCATTTTTAAGGTTTTGGTTTTGAAAAAAAAATCAAAGGTCTTGGTCTTGACAAAGACGGTCTTGTTCTTGAAAAATTTACAAGGTCTTGGTCTTCACTACATCAGTGCTAGAGACCCACATAGGCGCTTAAGGAATAACTGTTCAAGAATCCGATTGTCACAATTCGGGTGCATGATATTTTTTAACTCGAATGAGTTAGAGGTGTTAATTGATTTTTTGTAGCGAGGGCTACCGCAGTAGCGAATTGGGGCTCGTCGGTAAAGATGTGAATGCGAATCCAGGCCATAAGCGCACCCAGGGTTTCAGTTTGGTGCCAAGGGGCCATTCATTTACATTTTTCATACGGTACCTTAGCCATTGGAAGTGCTAGGTTCCGGTTTCATTTCTGATGAATTTATTGCGTAGAAACGCGGGGCTGTCAGTTGCCAATATCGTACTTGTATAAACTTTAAAAAGGACAAGAAGGGTGATGCAATCTTCCCAATTGTACAGTACAGATTCAGTTGTTGGTTTAACTGCAGGTTTTCTTTTTATTGCGAAAAAGCTTAGAAGCTGCCCAGTGCCCGCCACTTGTTTGCCATTTTGAAATTGGGAATCCCTTGTATTCCTTTTCCAATTTCCTCACGGACTGGGGAAACGGTGTCGAATTTCGAGAAATGTCGTTGCATTATTGTAAGTAATATGTTTAGACGTGGACGAGTGTTTGAGAGGACAGTGCGACTCTGATATTAGTACTTGTACGAACACGGATGGAAGTTATTTCTGTGCATGTAAAGTTGGATTTACAGGCGATGGATTAAATTGTTCAGGTAATAATCATATATTTTGCATATTTTAGTCTAATAAATATATATATATGTGGAAACTTTGGCACACAGAGGGGTTTGACGGAAGAGGGCAAATTAATCGAAGCCAGATATTGGTATTTTGTGGTAATGTTTTGAGCTTATTTCAGATTAGAGTTGGTCAAAAAGGATGGGAGCAGTGCCCCTGTCCTCCTGGCTACACCACTGGCTCTTTGCTCAAATTTGCAATGTCGCTAAAGACTCTAGGTTGAAGAAGGGTTTTTGGATTGTAAAAGTAATTTCAAAATACAAACATTTTAAATGGCAAGGTTGAGCAACTTTGCTTTTGAAACCTTTCGTTCAACACACTTGCAGAAAAGTGTTCAGTAAGTGTTGAAAGCTCTGTCATGTATGTGTGGTGTTAAGGGGCCTAGTTTCACTATGGTTTATCGATTTTACTTGGTGCGGATCAGACGAAACCCTTCAAAAACACAAGTAGTCAATAGTCATAAATCATTGGCTTTCCAATGACTCATCTCATTTTAGCTTCTAAGAAGTTAACCCCAAAACGAACGTTATATGTAAGCAAAGTCATATTGTCAACGTGTCTCATACAATTTTTGAACTGATTGAAAGAACTGTGAAATGCTTGAACATAGTTGGCTAAAACACTCAGCCATACTAGATGTAGCTTCGACTATTCCACTGTATTCCAGAAATGTTTGTGCCGGCTGGTTAAAGCTAGAGAATCTTTTTTTTCTTTTGCTCAAACGTGTGCCCAAAATAGTTTTGTGTTTTGTCGTATTTTAATCATTTTTGGAAAGAGATTTAATGAAAGTTCATCTTTTGAAAGTAAAAGAAAAATAGTACAGTTTTGCTTTACAACAAATAGCTCCGCTTTCTCGCAGCTTGACTACCGTGTAATGATACATGCTTTATAGTACCATATTTTCTAAATTATCGAAAACTCCAGCTAAATACTGTACGGTAGGCTACTGTAGTTTGCTATCTTCGTCAAACAACGCGTATTCTTTCCCAGTAAACGTTTCGCTTTTGCTGTTATACTTTTAAGTAGAGCAGGTTTTTGCATCGGAACTGTAGGACTGTATTCGATTGCCCGATTGCCACAATCAGGGTGAATCATATTTTTCAACTTAAGTGAATTGGAGGTGTTAGCTCGTTCTCTACCTGGGGTCATACATGGTACCAGCTAAGTATAGTGGGTAGTTTTATCGTGTAACCGTAGCTTTGTTGCGTATCTCGCAACCATATTTTAGCCTCAGACAGGCGAGTATGTACTTTTAAGTTTGTGTTATAAATTTCATTGCGTTTGAACATTGTACCAATATCGTTCTATTGGTTTCATTTTGCTGAGCTGTTTTTGAGCAAAGTTTGAAAAGTATCTATGTCTAAGCTCTGAGCAATATTTTACCTGAAACTACTACAGCGAGGTTTCTGATTTTTGTGGCACATATTTGTTGTGGCACCTCCTACTGACATGATTTATAATAAAATTCCTGAGAAAATGCTGATTTTACTTGGAGTATGGATGTTAAGCAAACTTATTGTGCAAATTGTGATAAAAGCACCAAATTTTCAGGAAAGTCAACACAGGGTATAAGATGAATTTTCAGATGTGCGGCCATCGCGAATTTGACCTTTGAGGGCCGAAAGGGGGACCAAATTTGAATTCACTCAGCGACACCTAGTGGCCAAACAGAAACATGTTGTTTTACATCAGTTTTGGGAGGGATATTATTGCATTGATCAATCCCACACTTTGTTTGAAGAAAATTTACACCCTACCGTTCGCTTAGAAGCCGTGACGTCACATATGACGTCACAATTTCGTGGTGAATATGCATTTAAACTAAATTAGAACACATAATTGCAAATCTAAACTCATAGATAGCAACCGCAAAATTTTAAACATCAAAACATTTTTACATATAAAACATCAAGGGTACGCTTTTTACGTCATTATAGCACGATTGTCCAGGTTAAAGGCTTGTTTTAATGATTGCTATCGTAACCGAAAAACATTGTAGTCTGGGTTTTGTAATTTATGGTTTTACGTCAGCTTTGCCTTCTATTTGTTTTTCACTTGTTACATGACACAGGGATGCTACTCCCGAGATCTGACACTGAAACACCACGCACTGTGCTTAGATTTTAAAATACTTGAAGTACCGGCGTAAACGGGGCAGTTTTGGCCAGTAATGTCTTTCACTCTGTAGACCGATTAGGCATAAGACCTTTTTGCAATGCTCTTTCGTAGTTATCCTCAGTGGGCCTTTCGTGCGCAGAAATAAGAATTTGAGTGAGTGAGTTTGTTTAGAGATAAACTGGCGGGAATTTCTGTTCTGCTCCTTTCCCCAAAAAAGTTGCTGGCTGATTACGCCATTGGCCGTGCGTGTTCCCCATCATCGTCATGGACAAGTGCGGTCCTTGTAAATTTGAGAACTAATGTCAGTGCTACAGGTTTACATAAGGTTATTAATACGGCGCTTTTTACAATCTTGTTGAATCCCTTGATAGTAACATGTTAGCTGAAAAAAGGCAAACCTCATTCGAACATTTTTTGCTCTCGTATGTGCTTTGCGTAGCGTAGCGACATTGTGAGAGCGAATATTTTAACCAAATTTGCCAAACAAATTAAACCCAATAACTTCTCATATGCCGCAGAAACGGTTGATAGCGTACATAATGAACAAAAGCAATCACTACCGGTATATTTTTTGAAAAGTCTTTTGCAAATGGGTATTGCCCACAAAAGTTCCATCATTTCAGATTTCGTAAAATTTTTCATTTCGTAATATTAAGTGATTTCAAAGTGACGTTAAATCCTTAAAAAGATTTAAAATATTACCATGTTTGCAAAAAATACATGCATAAATGTAATCCAGTGTCGTTTTCATCAGAAAGCTCAACGCGCGTCCAGAAATTTCCCTAATTACGCTAATTCGCTAAACACTAAGTTCTTTGCACTAATAGGTTGAATTTGAATCTGATGCATACGATTTTAAGCGATATAATTATATTTTATTGAGAATTAGTCGTTTTGGCTTTTGCGATATAAGTTTTAGTGATTTTGATGAGTTTATGCTTATGGCAAAATCAGTATGTTTGTAATAATTACCTGAACTGTCCAGGGCACACAAATAGGTAAATGCGATGCTGGTTCGTTTTGGCTTTTGCGATTTAAGTTTTAGTGATTTTGATGAGTTTATGCTTACGGCAAAACCAGTATGCTTGTAATAATTACCCGGACTGCCCAGGGCACACAAATTGGTAAATGCGATGCTGGTTGGGTTGATGGAAAAACAGCACATCTTATGTAGTTGACGGCGAGAGCTGTCTAGTCGTGAAGTAAACAGGCGGTACGGCGGCGAAGTGGCGTCGTTTGGCTGCCGAGCTGCTTTATTTTTGCACCTCGTCGAAATATTTTTGCACCTCGTCGAAATATTTGCACCTCTATCCAAGCAATTTAAAAAAATTATCATGCATAACGATTTTGCCCAAACATGAAGTCCATCAATAGCATTCAAATTTGAATTACGAAACTCAAAACGATTGATTTGGAACTTTTGAGTATTCTCTGCATGAACTAGAGACTAATTCGAGTCTTGCACATCACATTCAAATTTTTAGCCCGTTAGTGCATAGCGTCATCAGGGGTTCTTACTCAAACTATAATTTCTGGACGCGCGTTGAGCTTTCTGATGAAAACGACACTGGATCACTTTTATGAGTATTTTAATGCAAACGTAGTAATTCTTCAAAAAAAATTCTAAGATTCGATGTCACTTTGAAATCACTTAATTTTACGAAATGAAAAATTTTACGAAATCTGAAATGATGGAACTTTTGTAGGCAATACCTATTTGCAAAAGACTTTTCAAAAAATATACCGGTAGTGATTGCTTTTGTTCATTATGTACGCTATCAACCGTTTCTGCGGCATATGAGAAGTTATTGGGTTTAATTTGTTCGGCAAATTTGGTTAAAATATTCGCTCTCACAATGTCGCTACGCTACGCAAAGCACATACGAGAGCAAAAAATGTTCGAATGAGGTTCGCCTTTTTTCAGCTAACATGTTACTATCAAGAGATTCATCAGGATTGTAAAAAGTACGGAATCAATAAACTTTATGTAAACCTGTAGTACTGACATTAGTTCTCAAATTTTCGAGGACAGCACTAGCCTCATTGCCCATGACGATGATGGAGTAGATAGCAGCAGAGTCTTTTATTTCTGCACCGTCAACACAATAAAAGAATGTAACAAGATTAAGGAAATATAACGCAGTACAAGAAAAGGGAAGAAACAACAAAACGATTAACGTCACGGCGTGCAGGTACAGCAGGAGAAGGGGAGTCAACAGAATACAAGAGTTGCAACACCCAGTTATGGTGCGAGCACGGGCGGTGACGTAATCAGCCAGCAACTTTTTTGGGGGGAGGAGCAGAAGAGTAATTCCCGCCAGTTTATCTCCAAATAAACTCACTCACTCATTCTTATTTCAGCGCACGAAAGGCCCACCGAGGATAACTGCGAAAAAACTGTTGAAGCCGTGGGCTGCATGCTGATTTGAAAACAAGATGGAGACTTTTTCTTTTAGAAATCACAGTCCACGTGCGAATGCAATTTCCAAAATGAAAGGTTTTCACCTCGTTTTTTATTCCAATTTTGCACCGTTGGGGCTTATTTTGTTGAAAATCACTGCCATGCGTGATCTCTAAAGGAAAAAAAAGGTCTTCCGCTCAGTTCACGGTGGGAGTTTAAGTTTGGTTGGCAGGGCCAGAATAAAAGGACCGGTTGGCCGGATTTGACCCGCGGGCCGTAGTTTGCCCATGTCTGGTCTATAGAGAGAAAGACATTACTGGCCAAAACTTCCCCGCGTCGGGTCAAAATAGTCGCAAATCTCCACATTTACACCGGCACTTCAAGTATTTTAAAATCTAAGCACAGTGCGTGTTGTTTCAGTGTCAGATCTCGGAAGTAGCATCGTAGCATCCCTGTGTCATGTAACAAGTGAAAAACAAATAGAAGGCAAAGCTATAACGTAAAAACATAAATTACAAAACCCAGACTACAATGTTTTTGGATTGCGATAGCAATCATTAAAACGAACCTCCAACCTGGACAATTATACCATTGTGACGTAAAAAGCGTACCCTCGACGTTTTATATGTAAAAAAAGTTTTGAGTTCAAAATTTTGCGGTTGCTGTCTATGAATTTCGATTTGCATTTATGTGTTCTAATCAGGGTTGCGAATTCGAACTTGAACTCGCACTCGCTGGAACTCGATCGTTTTTGCCAAACTAGAACTTGAACTCGAAAAATAAAATTTTTTGAAGTCGAACTTAAAAAAAAAAACAATAAGAGTTCAAGTTCACTAATTGAGTGCTTTAAATTTATTGATTTAAATCTCTCAAAACGAACTTTACTTTTGATTTTTTGTTAAAGATTGAATGATTTAAAGATTTAATAATTACCAGTTTCGCTGCGTGTGCCTTTTTTCGCGCTTGGCAGTACTTATTATGAACGTGTGTTTCTAAAGTTATGGAGTGCGGAAATAAAACGAATTGATTGATTGATTGCCATTTTGGAATCGATACTGCATTATTTTGCATTTCATTCTGCGTTGTTTCATTGAAACTGTTTTATTGCGCCATAATTGGTGTTCCGAGAGATTTCAATCAAAACGAGGAGCAACGCAGTGGCCTGCTTCCCTGCTCCTGTTTCGTGTTAGGTGTTACTAAGTTAAGGTGTGGCTGTGGTTGGAATATTTTGAAGCTGAGTAGACCAGTAAACAGGTGAAGATAGTGTTAGGTATTAGTGGTAAGGTGCGAAAGTTTAATTTCGTAGAGTTCAATGCTGAGTCTGCTGCAGGGCTGTTGAGAGAAAATCCGGACCCCGGGGCAGAGATATCCAGACTTCGGGTCTACTGTGCAAAGCGGGTCCCGAAAATTTTGGTGGGGGTATGTAGTTTCAAATTCGGTTGAATCGTTACTAAATAGTAAATACAAACACGTTCAATGTTTAAATCCAAAAGGGCGTAAATAAGTCCTTTGAAAATGTTCCATGCCGGGCGTTTTCAGAATTTTTTTAAGGGGTGGGCATCAAAATTTGACATTTTTAAGCGTAGTTTTTCCGACGGAGTTACTTTGAAGCAAATCGAGGAACAAAAACAGCTCTTGTGGAGTTCGGGGACATATTCCCCCAAAATTTTTTTGAAACTTACATGTTATAATGGCCATTTTAGTGCTTTTTGAAAAATTTTTAAAACAAAATTCTTTAAGTTTTTGCCCCTAATTTTGAGTGCTTTACCAAATATGATGCATTTTGTTCGCGCATTTTCGATTTATGCATGCTTCAGGCCTTAGATTTATTGTTAGTGAGTATGTTAGTGAGTAAGGCATCAGTAAAAATACTATCAGTCATGTTGGCTTTTCAATTGCTTACCTGGTTTCAGCTCGGTATGAAGTTTAAAAAACCAAAACTGGGGTTATATACCTACAAAATGATTTTGTTAAAGCATCTGCTTCTGCTTTTGCACCAGTAAAAACATCTTGAAAAGATTATTGTTATCAACAGTAAATGTACCTTGAGACTAACGACTCACTTTTTTGTGCAAATACAACAAAGATAAGTTTTATTATTTTCACGTGTTGCGATTCATCTTTTGAAAGACATTGCTTTGCAATAATGGATGAGTGTGCAGGAAGCTAGTAATCATAAGAGGAGTCAAGGCTCTCCCTAGGTTTTTCGTTATGCCAGTACATATTAATAGTATTTCAAATCGTATAGATCAGAGGTTCTTAACCTGGGGCTTGCAAACCCCTGGGGGGTTTACAAGGGTATTTCTGAGGGTAGTTAGATGCAGGGGCGCTGTTGGCAAAAAACTCAGGGGCGAACGAGGGCGGGTTTGGACAATGAGAGGTCTCGGTGATCAATTTCTAAAAGAGTTTCATACGTCAGGAAGAGAGGAAGGCCAAAGCCCCTGTTTCCCTACCTGGTGATGCCACTGCTAGGAGAGCAGTCAAGGTTTCATACGTTGCTATGGTTTAACATCCCATAAGCCTACTAGAAAAAATGTGTGTTGATTGAAATTAGGGCGTGCATTTTGTTTGAATTCACGTTATTGCGACGCACCAATACGAAATCTACGGCTTTTGAACAGCTCAGATGGCCGAGTGGTAAGAGCGTTCGCCTCGGGAGCTGTAGACCTGGGTTTGATTCCAAGTTGGGTCAAACCAATGGCCTTAAAATTGGTATTCACAGCTTCCCTGCTTGACTTAAAGGTATAGTGTGAAGAACAAGCCGGTAAGTTTACTTCTTGTGCCGTTTGGAAAGGCACTTACGGGATTCCCCCATCTTGGTGTGGTGGACAGATGGCCGGCAACTCCTAAGCGAGCTCATACAGCGCATTGATTGCATTCTCGTGATAGGAGGATGAATATGCAACTAAATATACAAATGCGCAATATTTTTATCACTGAATATTGAAGTATGAATTCAAACAAAGAACCATTGTTTTGGGGTAAGCTTATTGGCGGTTCGGGTTGTTTTGCCACTCAGGGATACTTAACAAAGACGAGGTTAAGAAGTTTTAAGAACCCGTGCTCTCGATTTTTGACACACAAAATCTTTAAAGCAAGCATTTTTAGCACCTCCTAAAAACTTATGGTTTTGACTAAACCTCTATACCGACGAAGAAAACTTGTGATTGAGATAGCGCCACCTAACATCAATTTTTCATTTTCAGACATTGATGAATGTGCAGATATTAAAGCGACCGCATGCGGTGATTCCACTGAATGCAAGAACACGGTAGGAAGTTATATTTGCTCCTACACTGGCAGTTCTAGCGACGGAGATAAATCTTTCTCAAGTAAAAATAAAGGTACGTGACAGCGAGTGCTTCAAGTAAACGTCACATAGGCCGGTGGCGGCTGGTGAATAGGAGCTGCGGAGCTGCGAGCACCCCTATTTCATTTAGAACTACAAGGGTTTGAGCTCTAATAACAGGGGCTTGATAAGCGCAAAACTTTTTTGCAATAAAAACTGGTTATTGTAGACATGTGGCAATTAACACTGCTAATGCTGCAGAGACGTAATTGATATAAGCATGCTTTGTGGGCGGTAAGTAGTTGGGATGAAGTATTCATTTAGAATCTTCTAGTCTTATATCTCACTCTAGGCTGGAGGTTTTTTGAAATAAAGCAGAGTAAAATTGTAATTTCAAATCAGTTGCTTCTGAACCATATCTTACCTGGTAACTAGTGTAAGTCTGAATTCGAACCCAATATAGTTACCCTACATCCAATTACAATAGTGGTCCTATGTTTGCACTCCGAATATTACCGAAGTAGGCCCACGTTTTAACAATATGAGCAATTATACCATTACCGGTACTGCAACGCTTACATGCTTTTGCAGTCATGCGACATGCGATTCTGATGAAAGTGGCCGCAGTAGTGTCGATAAACCGTAAAATAAGCTAACAAAGGCGGTGGAAAAAATTGCTTTTCGTCTGTATACAAAAGGGGGCTATGCAAAACGCAATTGCAGGCCTAATGCAATTTTTGTTGGCCAACAATGTTGCATTTTGATATAGACTTGCACCTCCCCCGACAATATCTCCCCCTGCCCCCCGCCACTGGCGTAGGCCATTCTCAGACGACGGCCAAATACAATATCAATGAAATAATTAAACGCTGTTAGTGAACAATACAAGACAAACAACACGCATGCACTAAAACGTGTGCACTTTCCGCTTGTGTCGAGCAGCTGGCGGGAAAGATACGAACAATATTTTTGGAAGTCTTCAGTGTGACACGTCCGGAAATAAACCCTAGTGACCCGGCTACAAAGCGGACGCTTTTAACCGATACACCAAGCGCCGGTTCTTCCATAGGAAGGAAAACAATGATATAATCGGTGTGACGACGATTAGTGGAACTTTTTGGGACAGCGCTTGCTCAACAGAAATGACTCGATGAACCTATTGTAATTGCGACGATATCGCTACTACTGCATAAAAGTCTGGGTTTTGGTATCCTGGTCGGTCAAGTTAGACGCAATGTCGTTCACGGTTCGCCAACGATGCGACGTTTCTCCGGAGTATAGAAGCTGAGTTGCCCAAGTGCTGAACCGCAGAGATGAACCCCCTCCCACGCTCACACACACTCGTTACACCAGCGGTTCCCTTTTTTTCTTCATTACCCACTTTTGATGTGACTGACCCCTTAATTACTCGCAACATCGATGTTTTGAACCAGGGCTTTTGTAATGCCAAACTTAGGGCGCGCTCTGATTCGCACGGCAAAAAAAGGTCTTCACGTCTGCAGATGTCCTATTTTTATGAAAATGTGAGCCAGTGCGTGAAGGGCCAAAAAAGGAAAGCGGTCTTCGCGTCCGCAGTCTTTAATTCTTTAGATGTTCAATTCCCCATCTGTAAACCTTAATTTCCCCACCTGTGGGGAATTCTCCAACGGTTGGAAAACACTGCGTTACACGCTTCGACGAAATGCTGCGAGTAAGCCTATAACGATTTGTTTTGAACCTATTGGCCCGTTGAATGAACTTTTCAGTCTGTTTAATTATGGCAGCTGCCGAAGTCGAACCAATCTTAAATCAAGCGGAATACTCGGAAACAAAGGCAACTACTAAGCGAGTTTGGATTCGTCCTGCGTATAGCGCCATCGTCGCTTTCTCGTCACAGGAGAATAAAAATGAAGAAAATCAGAAAAATCAAACTCTGGTTTCGGATGTTGACGAATGCAAATCTTTGAAATTAACTGGCTTGGGCGTAAACGTAAATTGCTTAAATTCAATGGGAAGTTATGTGTCATTACGTCAACCGTTGAGGGTTAACCTGTGTCATTAACTTAACACATGTCGATTCAAGAGCATGTGGCTGTTACAAAACAAGCTGCTGCTGTGCAACGGTATAGTAAGAAATAATTCATTTACGTTAAGTTTGGAAATCGGGCATTTGAAAAGTTGATCTACATTAGTATGTGTGCCGAGTAGCAATAAAGTATCTTGTTTCGGCTAGCTATTTACCTAAAAAGCGCAGAATGTTCTTCATGGCGCTATTTAAGCGCCTTTCACAATTGGCGCACGACTGGATGCGACTAAATATGCGTACAACTAGTAAATTTATTCATCATCGTAGCAAGGACGCAGGTATTGTCGCAAAAGAAAAAGTGCACGCACGATGTATTGTTAGCGACCGTTGTGCAATCCAGACGCCAAGGATCAAGCGATGTGTCTTGCGTCTATATGAGGGTATTGCACGATTGAATGCGAGTTTTGTAAGATTAAAAGACCACATCGCAAGATATATCGTACGACCATGCGATTGGTTGTACGACGAACGTACGATCATGCGTTTCATTGCACGAGTGTGCATGCTAGAGTCGGGGATTACATTCCTGACGGTTCTGATGCCATCATTTGAAGAACAAATTGATGCGAGATGCCACCCAAAAAGTCCGAAGGCAGAAAGAAAAGGAGCGCAGAGGAAGAGGAGGTCCCGGATATTCCTCAGCCCCCCAGCCCTACTGACGAGCAGAACAAGGCCGTCGAAGAATACACTGAGCAGCCAGCTGAACCACCGTATGCTGGTTGGTGTAGTGAAGATAATGGTGAAGAGGACTATCTTAAAACAAATTTCCCGCAGTTACAGCCAGCAGTGGAAAAGGAGCTGGCAGACTTCTACGAAGGGAACCTTATTTTTTATGACAAAAGTCGAAGAAGAAGGAGCGTCTGCTGCAAGAGCAGGCTGCGGCACTAAACCTAACTGGTGAGTGTAGTAGGCTAACTAAAAAATTTTAACTTAATCTCAAAAGTATAAAACCAGTAGCCAACATATTAGCGATCATTTTTAAAACGTTTCGTTATGAATCCTAGAGCATTATCAGGTGAATCAAAATGATCAACGATCATAGCTTGAATCGCAGTTATCTGGCCTTCCTCTAGTCTAGAATAATCTAGGCTATGGCCAATTTGTTTAATGGAGGAATGATGCAGTTCTATATGCTTACCGAAACGTATTAAAATTAATTGCAAAGTTGTTGTTATGATATCGTATTTGTACAATATTTTACATTTTGATTGATTTTATGGTTTGTTTTTTTCAATGTTTAATATTTTACTGCGTTGATGTGTTAATGCTAGCTAATAGTGGCGTTTGTTTCTTTGCATTGGCAGACGTAAAGCTGTGGTACAGATCTCAAAGAACAATACATGGAAAGTTTACAAAAAGAAAAGTTGACGGAAAAGATGTCAAGTGACGGCCAGGCAGAAGTGAGAGCAGATAAACTTGGGTTTGTTCAAGCAGCACGTAGTGCACCGTTCGCAGGGGTCCCAGCTTGGTCAATTGCTTGATGAAGAAGACGACAGCTAACTTTCCGCCTCAATCACCCAGGCACCTATCAAAAAATAAAAGCAGAAGAAAGATGTGGATACTGCACTACTGGAATTTCTCCAGAAAACCGAAAAACAAACGGTTGATCTCACAACAAAATGGATGCAGCGATAAACCAAGGAAGTTCTGAAGAGCAAGCCTGGGTAGATTGGATGCTTCAGGCACTCTGCCCTTTACCTCACCACATCTGGAGAGAATTCACATAGGAGGCATTTGCATTTGTACAAAAGTACCTGGAGAAGGCAGAAAATGAGCAAGCAACTCAGCAGTTTGCACCCAAGCACATGCAGCAACACGTCCATCAAATAACACCCCTGATGCCAATGCCACCCAAGAATGCTTCACTACCTCCCCAATGGCCGCAGGACCCCTCCCAGACACGCATCCAGACGTGCACCCAAATTTATCCTTTTGCGCTCTGGACAGTCTCTAGGCAAAGTGGACATGCCAGCACAAGTCAATCCGCCGACGCTTCTCAAGGCAGTATGGGCTCCTTTAACTTGACTGACTTCGTCGCTTAGACGAATAACACCAGTATGTTGCATGTTGTTTCTTCATGTTCTTAACGTATGTATATTATGTAGCTCCTTACGTTAATCTGCATGAGACATGCTTATCGTTTTGTTGGTTTTTCGTTTGCCGAAATTATTGCTATTATTTTAATGTTCAGTATTTTTGTTGAAACGGTGCGAAAATAAAATTCAATACAATCGTGGTTAAGCGTGTATCAAGCTCTCATGGTTTATTCCAGGGCATATTTACAACAGTAACTTAGTAACTACAGTAACGAATAAATTCATTTCATCGTACATACTTGATTTTAATTCTCATTTCATATGCTCCTGCCATGAGAGTCTTCCTACATCGCTGTTGTAATACTGTTTCAAGTATTCTCGGAGCCTTTTGCTTTCTCTGTTTGCCACGTTTCCTCTGCCAACTCGGTCCATGTCTTGCAGAAATCGATCATTTCTCCACGCTCCCTGAATGTTGTTTCCAGGATCATCTTCTTTGTCAAAATCACTATTCTGCAGTCCAGATAACCGCAGTCGCTTCAGGTTGTGCAGTGTGCAGGTAGTGCAATGAGCAATGTGCAGGCACATTGCTGCCATCACAATCATGTTAACCCTGTGTGGTTTCTGTTGCATGGTACCCAACATGCATCTCCAGTGGTGAGCAAGGATACCACAGCTGTTCTCCACAACGCTGCGGGCGCGGGATAAACAATAAGTAAACATCCTTTCCTCGTTGGTCATCGCACGGTGAAAGAATGGATTCATCATCCACGTCCTGAGAGGTAATGCATCGTCACCAACTAAGAAGTATGGAATTGGTGTGTCGTCATGCAGCAGGGGCTCAGAATCAGGTAGGCCAAGAGTTCCATTTTCTAGTCTCAGCGGTCCATGGTTGAAGATTTGAACATCCGATGATGAACCTTGAGCACCAACGTCAGCCCAGATAAACTTGTAATCGGCATCAACCAAGGCCAGGATGATGATGCTGAAAAAGCCCTTATAGCTGTAGTACAGGGTACCAAAATGGCGTGGACTTCCAATGGCAATATGTTTTCTGTCCAGGGCTCCGCAGGTGTAATGGAAACTCCATCTTTCACAATATTTCGGAATCACTTTTTTCCACTCACCTAGATTAGTTGGAAAGGCAAATACGTCACCTTGGTATTCGTCATTTAAAGCCTGGCATACTTCCGGAATAAACAGTGATATCGTGTTATGTGCAACACGGAAAGAATACTGCAGACTTTTGTAGCTGTAGCCTGACGCTAGATACCTCAGCGTGATGGCTAGCTTCAGCCCAGGTTCCAGTGGCTTCCTGTAGCGTGTACTTTTCTGTATTCTTGGAGTAATGCGCTGCAGTAGCTCGTGGAACATAGCTGGCTGCATTCTCATGTAGTTGACAAAATCTCCTTGGCATTCTGTGTTTATCTCCATCATCAGAGTATGATACTGGCCAAATAGCACACGTCTGCGTATCCAAGGCTAGACCCATCAACGTCTTCGTCAATGGCGTACGCAAAGGGGGGGGGGTTCGGGAGTCAACCCCCCCCCATTGAAGATTTTTAAAAAATGAAAAAATTTCGTTTTGGAACGAACCGCCTTTTTTCATACAGAGATTACCGAAATTGCTCTCATGTTTTTCTGTAGGCCTACTATCCAACTTGCTTATAAAATCTTGAAAAACTTTCATTGTGATGCAATAATAGGCCAACTAATAGCCAAACTTTGCTTGTGCGCTGCGCTTGACGTTGGCGATTGCAGAAAAAGTGAAACCTGTTTTTGTTTTTAAGGCAAAATCGTTTTTACGCACCGTAACTGTCTCAGGAGCTGGAGTGTTCCGTTTCCCAGACACCCCGATTATGTGCTTGAGAGTATCACATGACATCGACGCTGTGATTTGGGTGAAAAATACTTAGATATAATCAACGCTGTTTTTGACCTTTATCACATAATTAATGATTCCTCTCGCGCGTAATTTATTGTAATTTAAAAATGTTTCGGTAGGGAGGGCAGTTTTTACTCATGCTTCACTGTCTTCAGTTTTCAAGACAGGGAAAACTGCCCCTTTTATAATGAGAGCATATTAAATGTTTTTATCAGGTTTATATGTTTTGTTTATATCAATGTTGGTTCTTGAAAAGATTTTTTTGGAGGGAAGCAATTACCTGTTCTATTCCCCTGGCTACACCCTGTTTGTGACGTTGCGAAAGCTAGCTTACCTTATTCAGTTAACCTTCCTAAGGCCCAAAAATGAAGTCGACTAAAATTTGTTGGTAAAATTTTAACCTCGAATCGACAGCTTGAGTTTTTGTGAAACCTTTTCGCTTTTAAATGAAGCGCAAAGAATCAAGCAAAAGTGTGAATGAAATATATGTGGACTGTTTTCTTCGTTATGGCATTATAATAGCTGTGACGTCATTGAAACTTACGTCATCACAATGCGACGTCACTGAACCCCCCCATTAAAAAAATCCTGCGTACGCCACTGGTCTTCGTTGTCTTCTACACTTTTGTCGTCGACGAATAAATAACTCCAGCACGATCAGTAGTTGTTTCTGTAGTTCTTGTTGTTGTGCTTTGAGATTCAGCAAATGTAACATCCAATAAGGAAATATTGGTGTTACAGCAGCAGCCATCGCATTTTATTGACGGTCCCGCTTTGTCCCAAGATATTGGCTTTTGGAAATCTACGGGATATATATACTAATAGGGCAATGTGTAGCGAATTTTTGTTTACTTGTAAACCATTTTACAACCTCAAAAAATCGTGCACTACTCTTGCTGTACGTGCAACGCTGTACGATGTTCGTCCGATTGTTCATGCGACCGAAATGCGATAACAGGGATCGCGAACGGTCGCGTTTGAATTTCAAACATGTTCAAAATTCAGATGCGACCCGAAGCGACCAAAAAATCACATGCAACGATTGCAACCGATCGCGCAACGAAAGCGATGGTCGTACGATGTTAATAAAACAGGATCGGAAAGTGTTTTAAAGCGGTCGTGCGCCAATTGTGAAAGCCCCTTTAGTTTTCACTAACAAATATGGTTCTTTTGTAAATGCTTAACTAATTCAAATCTTTTTTTTTTTAGATTCAGAACCACTTTCAGCAGGTGCAATAGCGGGAGTCACACTGACTGTCTTGGCAGTCGTAATTGTTGCTTCTCTTGCCCTTTATTATGTTTTGATGAAACGAAAGAAGGAAATGAGGTCGAGACCGACTTTGCTAGCAGCCGATACTCAGATGATTTCGCAAGATCTTTAAGCACACATTAAAGTCTACGGTAAGTCCTTTCTTTCAAATAAGAAATGCGCTAAAAATTCAACAATGGTTTATGGAGATTGCGAAGTTTGCTTGCGCTCATTTCGGCAGTCAGCCGGAATACCATGTCAAATGCGATCTACGGCCGTAAATCGAACTGGTTACATAGAATTTTAAACCTGCGCGCTGCGCCACTAAGCCAATAAGCCATGTTCGTCACCGCCTAATAGCATTTTTTCTTAGAGTTTAATTTTCTGTGGGCATTTGATGTAATAATTATGCTCAAGTCGAGCAGAACTCGTTATGGTCATTGTTTTAATTGAATTGTTTGGGGTATAAAACATTAAATATAGGTACATCCTGATATATTTTCGTGCGATAAACACTCGGCCCCCTTTTAGTTTTTATTGTGGCCACCATCATTCATAGATTCTCCCCACCAAAGATAGGTTTCTTACACTTCATTCACGAAAACACATTCAACGGTTTTATGACAAATTCGACTCGCTGATTTGCTTTTTTTCAGGTTTTTGGAGGGGGGGTGATTCTTCATGTTGATTTTGGTTTGTTAGCAACTCTTTTTGATGTTAGTTAACTCTTCATTGATTTCCATTTAGCCTTCACCTCATCTTAGAATGCAAGAAAACCGCTAGACTTCAAAAATGCAGCTTTTTATTACTGTTATTTTTTACGCCTATGTTTTTATGCTTCGCACAATGTTGACGTGGTCTACGACGTGATTGTTTTCTTTTTGCTGCTGAACTGTTCAGACTGTTTGTAACTTGGAAGTAGAATTGTTTCTACATCTCTAGCTATCGATTCCATTTAGAGACAGAGTTGAATAGAGTTGTAGGTGTGTCTTCAGTGTCGTCTATTTTGATGACATGCCAAATGTCTCCAAGATGTTTTGGAGGCTTGGCCTAGTTTAATTTTGTAAGTTGTATGTTATTGCTGTAATTTAAAGACGTAGGCCTAAGCATGAAATCAGTCATTCCGTTTAGTTGAAATTACTTTTCTAGTCCTGTGTTTATAGAGCTTTTTTTCATGTTTTCAAGCCCGCTACAAGATGGACTGTTTTGTATTACATTTTGCACCATGTTAGCTCTTGTGTTCGTCTTTGAGCTTAAACCTAGCAGGCAAGGAGGTTGTGTAAAGTTTCAAGTAAAAAGAAATTTATTCTTTTTAAGTGTTTTTGGTCAAAGATGGAATGGCGTACTGTATACTCAAATAATGCCGTGTTTTCATTTTATATCAATATGCTGAAATGAAAAAACTACACCAATGTCAACAAAATGACATTTTTTTTGTAATTCACAAACCAAAAGCTATGTTTGGGTCAAGTCAATAGGCAGAGAGGTAGCTAGAAAAAAATTTGAGGGAAATCAAAAATTACGCAGTAGCATTACACATTGCAGTGAATAGTCGGACTACACATTGGGGTCTACGGGCGTGATAAGTCGAGCGCGTTGTCGTTTAAGGTCTGCGATTCGATTCCCTTAGCCTATAGTCAGCGCTGGCGGAAGAATTTCTAAAGTGTGGGTAACCAAAAGCAATTACCAGATTTCCTTCGCCTACAACCCATATTCAGCCTGTCCACATGTGACATGTCCAATTTATGTGGGCTTCAGACCCACAGTTCTTGCTTCTATAGCAGTGTTTCTGAATCCCGAGTCCGCGGACTCATTTGAGCGTGGATGAGTCCGCGAAACATACAGGTGCGGTAAGTTACAAGGTTAAAAAGCGAATTTGGAGAGCAAAAAAACGTTATCACGTCCGCAGATGAGCAATTTTCCGCCCAAAATCAAGTGAAGAGCAAAAAAAAACTTTACACCACGAAAGTTTTGTGCATTTGACCCCAGCGGCCGAAAAAAAAATTGGCATTGCTCCCAAAAAAAGGCCTAGTTCGCCACTGGGTACCACAAAACATTCGCGAGCTTATATTGTCAGCACCTACAAGTTAAAAAAGTAATATACCGGGTGTTACAAAAAAAGATATAACAAAAGTGGCAAATTTTGAAATGGTCTGAAGAAAACATTGTCCAGTTCTATGACATGCTGAAACTTCCAAGCTTTGTGGGACAGTGGTAATGAAAACTAAAGAAAAATGCTAGAGAGCATAATGTAAACAAAGTGATGCAGGATTTGACAGCTGCAGGATTACTTATTGACAATAAAGAATCACTCAAATAAATAAGGAACAAATTAGGGAGCGCCCAGGTTCCCAAGTTTGGTAGGCTTTCGTTCAAGATAGACTCTTCTGCATCGATTCCGTGATAATGATACGTCACTTAAATCCTCGAAGCGAGAATATCTTGCCTTCCCACGATGCACAATTAGAGTTACAGTCAGTGCATGAAGCAACGCAGTAACGGGACGTAAGACTTAAATGTAATAACAATATTCATGCTGCATCGGACGGCGCGCAGGATAAAAAGGTCCGTGTTCGAGTTTTAGGCAGAGGGACTCGTTCGAAAAATAAGCTACAGTCTCCCCCACAAGCTGACCGTCACCGGAAACCCACCAACGCAGTCGCTAAGCGTTTGGGGAGGCAAATGGGGGCAGCGCACAGAAAACGTACTCGAGTTGGACCAAACTGCCGGGATCTAGCTATCGGGAACTGGAACGTTTCGTCACTGACAGGAAAAGAGCAGGAGTTTGTTTGCGAAGCCCAACAGTATCGCCTTGATGTTGTGGGAATTTCATCAACAAAGCGCCGGGGTTCTGGAACTGTCGAGTTGAACGGTGGGTGGAAAATTTTCTACTCAGGTGTTGATGCAGCAATGTCTGCTCAAGCTGGTGTTGGCTTACTTGTGAGCCCCAACATAGCTGAATGTGTCGTTGACTGTGTACCACTGGGAGGAAGGGTTTGTCTTCTAAAGCTAAGGCTGCAGGAGCGATCTCTGTGTATCTTGCAGGTGTACGCACCTAACATAGAATCACAGTACGAAGCCTTTTTGGAGGAAGTTGAGGTTGCATTGGGAAAAGCAACTTCATCAGAATCCCTTGTCCTTTTGGGAGATTTCAATGCACATGTGGGCATCGACAATGCAACCTGGAAAGGTGTTATTGGGCAACATGGTGACCCTGACATTAGCAAGAACGGAAAGTGTTTATTGCAGTTCTGTGCCACCAATGGGCTGTGCATAATGAACACATTTTTTTAGCACAAAAGAATTCATAAGTACACCTGGTACAGAGACTCTCTGGGACAACGCTCCCTGATTGATTTTTGTATCGTTTCGGCGGACTTGTTTTCTACCGTGTCTGATGTTCGTGTTAAAAGAGGGGCTGAGTTGTCAACTGATCACCACCTAGTTGTCTGCACTTTGAAAGCTTTGAAACCCTTGAAAAAACGAAAGACTTTTCGACCTCGAGAAACTTATCGAATCAAATGGGAATCATTGGCTGACAACGAGGTACGAACTGCATTTGCAGGTAACATTGCATCTAAGTTCAAAGAACTTCCGACCCCTACTGAAGACATTGAAACTGAGTGGTGTTTGTTTCGAACAGCAGTCATTGCGTCCGCTACTAACTGTTGTGGACGTAAGCGTGTTGGAGGGACGAAGAGTAGCGAGAAAAGAACTCCTTGGTGGAACCAAGAAGTTAAAGAAGCTATTCGTGCGAAAAAAGTGGCCTATAAGGCCTGGCTTGCAAATAAGTCATCACTTGAACTTCGTTCGCAGTACTCTGAAGCACGTAAGACGGCAGCCACAAAAGTTGAACTGTCTAAGGAAAGGGCCTGGAAGGAATTTGGAGAAAGGCTAGACGATAATTTCAAAACGGCAAACAAAGTGTTCTGGCAGACCATTCGCTGTTTGCCTGGAAAAAGATCTCGAGCCGTTCTCTTTATCGAAGATTCAAATGGCGTGACTCTGAAAGATCAAGATGCTATTTTGAATCGGTGGAGAGACTACTTTAGTGATCTTTTAAACCCAGTTGATGCTACACCGATACAAATTCACGAGGAACAGGTTGGGGAAGATATTCAGATAACCGAAGCAGATGTGAATGCAGTAATCAAATCATTGAAAACTGGAAAAGCACCTGGTGAGGATGATATCAGACCTGAAATGTTAAAAGCAATGAACATACATGGTGTTCGTTGGCTGACTCGTGTTTGTAAGGTGGCGTGTAGTACTGGGCAAGCACCAAAGCAATGGCAAACTAGTGTGATAATACCTATCCACAAGAAAGGAGACAAGAGAAAATGCACCAATTATAGGGGCGTATCGCTCATCAGTGTCCCGGGTAAGGTCTATGCCAAATGCCTTGAAAAGAAATGCCGTGAAATAGTCGAGCCTAAACTAACGGATGCTCAGTGTGGCTTTCGTCCTGGCCGAAGCACAATGGATCAGATCTTTGCCTTGCAGCAAATCTTTGAGAAGTCGTGGGAATATGCAAAAGAGGTCAATGCATGTTTTGTTGATCTTGAAAAAGCATACGATTGCATTCCTAGAGACAAGCTTTGGGCGGTGCTGTTGCAGTATGGCATTGATGGCCAGTTACTAACTGCCATTAAGTCGCTGTACATGCATTCCGAGGTCTGTATTCGTGTTAACAGTGCAACGACAAAACCTTTCGGAGTAAGTGTGGGACTACGGCAAGGCTACTCTCTTTCACCTATTCTGTTCCTTATTTATATGGATAGAATAGTTAAGAAAAGTGAGTCTTGTGGCGGAGTAAAGATCGGTGAATGCACTGTACAACGTCTGTTATTTGCAGATAATCTTGTGCTACTCGACTCTACCCAAAATGGTCTCCAGCAAGCTCTTGACAGGTTTTCGGATGCATGCTCTGTTGCCGGAATGAAAATCAGTTCAACAAAAACAGAAACCATGTGCCTGTCCAGACAACCAAAGCAGTGCTCTCTCCAAATTGATGGAGTACCACTAAAACAGTCAGAGAAATTCAAGTACCTCGGCGTCTCATTCACAAGTGACGGCAGACAAAATAGCGAATTGGATATCCGCATCGGAAAAGCAAGTGCAGTAATGCGCCAGCTCCACCGATCTGTGGTACTGAAACGGGAGCTTTGCACCAAGGCAAAGCTATCGATTTTCAGATCGGTCTATGTTCCTATTTTGACTTATGGCCATGAGTGTTGGATCATGAATGAGAAAGTGAGGTCGCGAGTTCAAGCAGCCGAAATGGGATTCTTGCGAAGAATTAGCGGTTTGACTTTGTTGGACAAGGTGAAAAGTGCAGATATTCGTGAATCTCTAAACATCGAAGCGCTGCTTCTCCGACTAGAAAGATCGCAACTGCGTTGGTATGGACATGTGACACGAGTGTCCCAGGAAAGAACAGCCAAAAAACTGCTCTGTTCGAAGGCCTAGAGGCCGTCCCAGAACTCGATGGCGAGATTACGTAGAAGATCTTAGTTGGTCTTGCCTTGGCATCCCAGCAGAGCACCTATCCTTTGTTGCAGAGGATCGAGATGCTTGGAGGCTCCAACTTGAGCTGCTGCCCCCGCGACCCCCCAAGGATAAGCGGGTCCAGAAAATTGATTGATTGAGACTTAAAAGACTAGGAGTATAGATGACAAGAAAGCATCGCAAAAAATAGCAATGCAGGGAACAGAGTAGCAATCCACGACCGGTTTCGCTCTTATTTTGAGCTCGTCAGGTGAATATAGCCGGAAAATGGTGCAAAAATGGCACCGAAGTGAAGGGGTTTGAGAAAAAGTAAAAGATCGAGAATAACAAGCTATACAGCTCACCGTTTCCAGCGAACCGCATTGGTTGTTCGTTCGGAAAGTTTAAAGTGGAAACAGTAGGTTTCATAGAGAAAAAGGAAAGATTTTTTAAATACATCAGTTGCCAACGTATGCGAAATGAAGCCCATCAGGTAATTTGGAATTGTGATTGTCATCGAAATTGAATCCATTGTTTCGTCATCATCAAAATAACAAAAAAAAAATCAAATCAAATCTTCATTATACTCGCCGTATTACGCCGAAGCGTGTAACGAGTGGCGGGGCCCATCTCCGCGGCTTAGCGCCTGGGCTACACAGCTCCGAAGAAACGTCGCAACGGTGGCGAGTCGTTGGCGACGCTGTGCCGATTTGACCGGCCCGGGAATCGAACCCCAGACCTCCCGCACCGATAGCGTGCGCTTAGCAACTGAGCTAACGGCCGGTACCAACAAATTGAGATTTAAATCAGAACCAAGAGAATTAATCCAGAATGACGGAAAACTCTTTTAAATATTCGGCAAATCGTGAGAAAACTTCCGAGAAAGATCATTGCGCACTTTTCGCTGGAATTATGGAATAATGAGAAGGGTTCCCAAATAATTAAAACATCAGAGTGTGGACTGCCCAATGACCACTTTGGTAGGCTAACTTCGGTTACCCTTGTATTAATAATTAATAACTTGTATTGTATTAATAACTCGTATTAATAACGAGGTCAGTGACAGAAGAGTCTATCTTCAACGAAAGCCTACCAAACTTGGGAACCTGGGCGCTCCATAATTTGTTCTTTATAATTAATACAAGGGTAACCGAAGTTAGCCTACCAAAGTGGTCATTGGGCAGTCCACACTCTGATGTTTTAATTATTTGGGAACCCTTCTCATTATTCCATAATTCCAGCGAAAAGTGCGCAATGATCTTTCTCGGAAGTTTTCTCACGATTTGCCGAATATTTAAAAGAGTTTTCCGTCATTCTGGATAAATTCTCTTGGTTCTGATTTAAATCTCAATTTGTTATTTTGATGATGACGAAACAATGGATTCAATTTCGATGACAATCACAATTCCAAATTACCTGATGGGCTTCATTTCGCATACGTTGGCAACTGATGTATTTAAAAAATCTTTCCTTTTTCTCTATGAAACCTACTGTTTCCACTTTAAACTTTTCAAACGAACAACCAATGCGGTTCGCTGGAAACTGTGAGCTGTATAGCTTGTTATTCTCGATCTTTTACTTTTTCTCAAACCCCTTCACTTCGGTGCCATTTTTGCACCATTTTCCGGCTATATTCACCTGACGAGCTCAAAATAAGAGCGAAACCGGTCGTGGATTGCTACTCTGTTCCCTGCATTGCTATTTTTTGCGATGCTTTCTTGTCATCTATACTCCTAGTCTTTTAAGTCTTACGTCCCGTTACTTTCGAAACTGCGTTGCTTCATGCACTGACTGTAACTCTAATTGTGCATCGTGGGAAGGCAAGATATTCTCGCTTCGAGGATTTAAGTGACGTATCATTGTCACGGAATCGATGCAGAAGAGTCTATCTTGAACGAAAGCCTACCAAACTTGGGAACCTGGGCGCTCCCTAATTTGTTCTTTATAATTAATACAAGGGTAACCGAAGTTAGCCTACCAAAGTGGTCATTGGGCAGTCCACACTCTGATGTTTCAAATAAATAAATAAACAAAAAACGAAAAAGATTGATGAACAAAATATAAAAATTGAAACGGTTTATTTCACGTAGTCGATTTTTGATTATGAATGAAGTTTCAGCTTCTAATGGTTTCAGTCAGGAGCGTATTTGGGGGGGCATTGTGCGAAGCCCCCCCCTCTTTTCCTCTGCCTTTTAGTAAAAAAGAACAAAAATTAATGGTGCCAAGTGACTGAAATGTGTCTGACTCTTCTGTAGCTTTTGCCAGGGACGGATCCAGGGGTTAGGATGAGGGGTGTGCATCCTCCTATCAGCCATTTTCAAAAATGTTTTTGATGTATACAAACTTTCCATAATTTCGGACCTCTTCGATAGCGATATAAGCCTTACGCCTTAAGCACGCATAATCGAAAATGTGCGAACAAAATGCATCGTATTTGGCGAAGCACTCAGAATCAGGGCCAAAAAGTTTAAACAAAATTTGCGTGAAATTATTTCAAGAAGCACTAAAATAGCCATTACAGCAAGTAGATTTTCAAAAATGTTTCGGAGTAACATACCCCTGACCCCCCAAAAGCTTTTCTTGTTTGTCAATCAGCTTCAAATTAGTTCTGTCGAAAAAAATACGCTTGAAAAAATAGAGAAATTATTGCCCTCCCTTTTAAAATTTCTCTCAACGCCAATGGTTTCACGGCGTAGGCTATAGCAGCGACTACAGCAAAAAACATGCATTGGCCACGAGTGACCACTCATCTATCGAACAACTTTGTTTTCATACTTATGAGCGACTTGAGTCCGCGTATAGTTGGGCTAGCTTGGAAATAGTCCATGGGCTAAAAAGGTTGAGAATTACCGTTCTATAGTTTCTGCATCACAATTAAATTTTTGATGTCATCTATGACACAATTAAATTTTTGATGTCATCTATGACATCAAAAATTTAATTGTGATGCAGAAACTAATGCTAAGAACCGTGGGTGTGAAGCCCACGTGAATTGAACATGCGCATTGTGGACAGGGTAATTGTGTAGCTACAGTTTATTGTTTTAGCAACAGCCACTGTAAATACCATAACCGTCAGTAAAGCATCTAATTGAGCGCAACTCTCGGGGAAGAATTTGAATAATAGAACGCCACCCTATGCAGTGGTGTGGCCGTGTCCCGAAATTTTACTGGGTCAGCATCGCTGTTTATCCTTTTACCATCACTTGAAACAGAACCAGCTAAAAAATATTTTGAATCTCACTTTTGCCACCATGATGCGGGCGACCAAAATATTATGAACCACTCACATTTCAAACGCCACGCTATAACGTAATAGTAGAGCTGGACAACGATACTTCGTAAAAAAGTTAACAACGGTAGTCAATACTGACTTAATTTGAACAGTCTTTAAACAAAAAATTTTCTTTTTTTTGCAAAATAATGTTTTCGGTAGTCCATTGCATAAAACACGCAACGAATACGTTCGATGTCAATTAGGTGATAAGCTTTTAAATAATGATTTTTATCAAACGACCAGGCAAAATGTTATCATCTGCAGTACTTGGTAGTTCTTACGATGAAAAAATTTTTTCACAAATCTTCATGATTTCTACATAGGTCTACCCTGCTTCTAGCTGAGATGGTGTATTCAGAAATGTATGGTCAGGAGAGGCAGGTGAAGCACTACCTCAGCTATCCAAAAACAAACAATAATTTTATGGCGGAATTATAATTTATGCGTAAAAAGTAAAAACCAAAATATTTTGTTTTAAAGAATTACGTTTTATTTCTTAAAATATCTGTTGACGCCAGCTGTTTTACTGTCATTTATTTTCTCCACCCCATCTTTGACTCAGTAGTTGCTATGACGTTATTCGCCAGAGAACTCACGTAGCTTTCTTCGTTCAAATACACGCGTGAGGCAGGACGAGATTTTCCTCGCTTCTACAGCAAAATTTACATAAACTTGTTAAAGCGCGCTTTTTTCCCTAGGCCTGGATTCTGTATGTTCCAATGCTAAATTTAGCATCATTGTGACGTCACTAAGATCAAGCTGGAAGTTACGCGCATTGCCCAACGATATAAGGTCTTATAGTTTGAAGATAAGTTAATAACTTCAAACAAATTGGATAAAGAATTAATACCGAATTTGATAGACTTTTTCATTCTGAAGTATTAATTTAAATCTTAAATTATTATAAACAGAAGAGGGCTTATCCAGTCATCTGCAGTTTACGCCAGAACTCAGGGCAAAACAAAATAACTCCGCTGCCTTTTAGTGGATTGGTAGGAAAGCAAAGACTGAGAGTGTGATTGTGATTTAAAAAACTGTCTTTCTATTTTTCCAGTCTTTTTTTTTCAGCAAATAATGTTTGGACTAAAACATGATTTTGTGTAGTTAAGAATGTACCAAGAAGTATGAGAAATCGACCGCTCACATTCAAAGCCAAATCGCTAGACTTTTATCAAAACCTGATTTCGCTTAAAATGATCAGCTGAGAATTAACATAATTCCTCACAGTTCCGAAGTGTAGAAAATCGAGAAATTTTAACCCTATTTCGCGTAAGGAGACAAAAAATGCTAGTGAAATTTTTAAAACTTAATGGGCTAAAACTACGAAACATATCGTTTTCAAATTTTATGACTTTTTCTGTTTCGGCGCTTGCCTTAATTTTAACTAATTTTCTTTAAAAGTTACCATTAATCGCTTTGAAGATCGATTCAAAAAAGAGCATCTTTTATAGCCGGGAACAGTCTCCATCAAAATGGAGAGGCTTCACGAGTTACGGAAAAATAGAGATGTCTACACAAAAGTGATAGATAGATATCATGGTGCAAAAATTGATAGTTAAAGCTCCAGATAAATATCATGGATATCACGGTGCAAAAATTGCTGGTAACATGATGCTAAAATAAACGGTGCTTCACCAACCACGAACCCCACCGCACGTCACTGAAAAAGTCTCGTCTCGGATCTCGAAGCTATGATGTCAGGTCTTGACCTCGTTCCAACTCTGCCTTGTTGTATTTACAGTAGAATACTTTTTGTTTTTCTAGCAAACCTGTGCGAGTCCGGAGTTTTAAAGCGGGTTTGGTAGCGCTGCCAGACTGCACGGAAAAAAGGAAGGACGCGCTGTAGTTTTGTTGAATGTATATTGATTGAATTTCAAGCGTTTACAGCGGTTATCTAAAATACACAAAATAACAAAATATGTAAATTTAGCCAATGCACAGAACGACCAAATATAATAGCTTAATAAATGCACAGCGCAACAAAAATATGACAATTTGGAAATTATGCCAAAATACACAAATTAGGCCTACAAAGGATAATAAACCAAAACATCAGCAAATTAGGCCTACAAAGGATAAACTAATCAAAAGCCTTCGACTCACCAACTTCTTGGGGTCAAACCTCACAAAGTTAACTCCATTGTCCAAAATGGTGATCAACAACAAAACTATGCACACACAGTCTACCGGTACCTTGCAATCATGCAAGAACCCTGCCTATACAGTTCAAGGCTGAAAACCAGCACATAAAATAGTTACAATAACCTAAAGAAAATTCCCCTGACAACCTAAAAACCTATCTAAGCCTTAAACTAACCCATACAACAACTAACTACATCTTAACTAACTAAAAGGGACAGATGGAACTAGGCCTAGGCTAACAACTACGCAGACAAGCCAGGCATACAGTTGTCAGGCAACAATCACAACAATGACCAATCAGAACACACCACGCTAAATCACTCACGCGTGACAAAACTATTTAAAAGGAAAAAAGGGAAATCGACATCCTCCCCCCCAAAGGGGAGACTGAACCAAGTCTCTACTTTGCTCCACAAGCAAGATTTCCCAATAATTGAGTTATGCTTTATGGCCGGCATCCCACTCATCAGCTTTAACAATAACGCACAACTTGGTAATCGGCCTCTTCAAAGTACCCGACTTTGTTTTGACGTTCACAATTCTGACCACCCCGTGCTTGTCTGGAAACAGCTCGACAACACGTCCTAAGGGCCACTCACCACGAGGCGAGGTAGTATCCACAACCAACACAACGTCACCACGCCGGATATTTTCTCTTCGCTCCTCCCATTTTCTTCTGGGAAATAACGTCCTCGGGTATTCCAAAATCCAGCGGCGCCAAAACTCATCGGCAGCAAACTGAACTAACCGGTAGCGCCGACGCGCGTACACATCACTCTTATCAGTTGGCATAGGCGGAAGACCAATCGAGTGGTTTATCCGTAGCAAGTGGTTTGGCGTCAGAGGCAGGTCGGTGTCGCCATCCACAAAGACATCCGTGAGGGGGCGCGAATTGACAATCGCCTCGACCTCAAGAAGCAAGGTGTGCAGGGTGTCGTCATCCATGATCTTGCCTGGAACTATGGCGCCAAGAATCCTTTTTACTAAACCAACCATTCTTTCCCAGGCGCCCCCCATATGGCTTGCTCCCGGTGGGTTGAAGAACCACTTGATCCCGGACTGTCTCAAATGTTCATGGATCTGTTGCTTGTTCCAAGCCTGTATGGACTCGCGCAGGATCCTCTCTGATCCTACAAAATTGGTTCCATTATCTGAATATAGACATGTTACTGTTCCACGCCTTGCGACAAACCTGCGCAGAACATTAACAAACGAAGACGTGCTGAGATCTGGTGCCACCTCTAGATGAATCGCACGAGTGGTCATGCACGTCATTATGCAACCGTACCGCTTTATCTCAGACCTTCGCTGTTTAATCACAAAAGGGCCGAAATAATCGACGCCAGTATGTGCGAAAGGTGCCTCGTGCATCTGAAGCCTTGCTGGAGGTAAGTCAGCCATAATTTGAGCTCCAGGCCTCGCGCTTCTTCTCGTGCAAAACAGGCAATCTTCAATAACGGCTTTGACAGCAGCTTTGGCATTTACAACCCAGAATTTCTGCATCAAATGATTGAGGGTGGCATTCACTCCTTGATGCCCTGCAAGACGAGTATGACAGTCTTGAATAATCAGCGATGTAAGATGACCTTTCTGAGGTAATATGGCTGGATGCTTTGCTTCAAAGCTCAAATTTGCATTGGCTAGACGTCCCCCTACTCTCAAGATGTTACCAAATAAAGCTGGATTCAGGTGGTACAAGACAGAAGAATGCGACAGCTTTGTACTCGTACTTCTCCCACTCAGTTTCGAAATCCATTCTGGAAATTCCTGCCTTTGTACATAACTCACCAGCATCAATTCTGCCTGCTGCAGCTCTGAGACATCAATCCGCCGCTCAAGTGGATGAATGTCTTCTCCCTTAATACGTTTCCTCAGATATTCCTTGAGACGCAAAAGCCACGCAGTAGACAAGGTAAGCTTATACCACGAGGAGTAATGAGAGATTAACTTGTCGGTCCCATCAACTTCACAATCGGACTCTTTCACCAAGAGAGATACGCTCTTTCGCTGTGGTAGGTCAAACTCTGCATAAATGTTACCCTCCTTTACCGGCAAGGGAAATTTTAAGGGCCAATCCTTTGGATCCTTTTTCAGGAATTCCGGACCATTAAACCAGATTTCCGATGCTAAAAGCTTAACAACAGTGCAGCCTCTCGAAGCGTAATCTGCTGGGTTGAGCTCCGAGGGAACGTGGCGCCAGTCATGGATGCACGTATGTCTCTCAATCTGTGACAATCGATTTCGCGTGAAGACAGGAAATTTTTTGCTTTCAGCACGAAGACTTAACAAAACAATAGAAGAATCTGTCCAAAATAAGCACGGACAGTCAGGCATTTCCAACTCTCTCCTCACCATCTCTGACAGTTTTACGGCGTCCAAGGCCGCCTCTAGCTCAAGACGTGGAATAGTGTTCACGCCCGGTTCTGCGAGCCGAGATTTGGCTGCAACAACGATGCAGCGCGTGTCGCCATTACTTCCTTCCACACGGAGATAACACACGCAGCCACGGGCATAACTTGACGCGTCGGCAAACACATGCATCTGCACACTTCGGACTTCCGAAACAGGTTTAAAAGAGCGGGGTATTTTCAATTTCTCTAGCAAAGCCAGTCCTTCCCTCCATTGTTTCCATCGAACGGCTTCGCTGAAAGGTATAGGGTCATCCCATCCTAGGCCTCCTTGACAGAGACTTCGAAGCAGCAAACGAGCCTCTAACACCACAGGAGATACCAGACCCAATGGATCAAAAAGAGAGCTAGAAACGGAAAGTAGGCCTCTGCGGGTGATGGGTTTGTCAGGCAGTCTCACTTGGTAGCCAAATGTGTCGCTAGTCACGTGCCATTTCATGCCAAGAACCCTCTCATCCACCTCAGCTCCAAGATTTAAATTACACGTTGACTTTGCTCTGTCCTCAAACAGAACGCTCTTCATCACGGCTTCACTCGTTGACACCCATTTGGTTAGATGAAAGCCGCCTCGAGCCAGCAACTCACTTAAATCCTGTACCAGCCGCACGCCAGCCTCATCGCTATCCACGGAGACAAGGCAGTCGTCGACGTAAAAGCATTTTCGGACGACGTCCGACACTGTGGGGTTGTAGAGCTTCCCGTACACCTTCGCCGTTTGCAATAACGCAAAAGCTGCGCAGCTAGGCGAGGACTTAGCCCCAAACAAGTGGACCATCATTCTGTGGGGCACTGGTTCAGCCTCCAAATTACCTTCTGGATACCACAGGAAGCGCAGGGCATCACGATCTTTCGGAGCACATCGCACTTGGTGAAACATGCCCTTAATATCTGAGACTATAGCAACTCTATTTTTACGGAACCTCAACAGCACGCCCATCAATGAGTTAACAAAGTCAGGCCCTCTCATCAAATTTTCATTCAATGAAGTGCCATGACTTCGTGCAGCACAGTCATATACTACACGAACTCTTCCAGGTTTGTTGGCATTAAGGACCGCGTGGTGAGGAATATACCACACACGCGAACTTGCGACGTTCTGGTCAGAAGAAACCACCTCAGCATATCCTTCGTCGAGTAGAGCCTGCATTTCCTTGCAGTACATGTCCTTAAGATTTGAGTCACGCTTCAAGCGTTGCTTCACCGCGCTTAACCTCTTCTTCGCCATGGTCAAGCTTTCCGGCAACACCACTGCGTCATTCCTCCAAAGAAGAGGAAGCCGGAAGTGACCCTCCTCCCGTGCAACTGACTTGTTCATGAGATCATACGCCACGACATCCTCAGCGGAGTAGCGCATGCCAAACTGTTGGACCTGCACATTGGATCTTAGCCAGCTCATCAAATTTTCTACATCTGCGGCACCGAGACCAACTGAGGGATCATAGACCTCACCTTCATCTGTCACGATAGAATCTCTCAGCGCCTCGATACATTCAGGGACTCGTCCTTGACTCAGCAAACAGCTCACAGAGTTGCCAGCAGAGGACTGCTCAGTGGTTAAACTCGGACCCTTCAGGACCCAGCCCAAAGGTGTTCTTATGGCATGAGGACTCGATTCCGGATTGCTAGCTAGTCTAGTCTCCAAGGGGAACTGAGCAAGGTAGTTGTCATTGCCGATTAATAATGTCACGGTCGCCTTGTCAATTTGAGGCAAAGTCACACCCTCAAGATGTTCAAAGCCATCAATGTCATCGCAGAGATTTCTACGATCGGGACCGACCGGAATCTGGTCGATAAGTATCACCTTATCCAAGCAAAATGTATTAGTATCATCCAATGACTTCACCCGTAAAGAAAATGACTCTGATTTCAATCGTTCAGGTTTTTCGCTCGTCAATGTTTCCACACATGTCTCAACCATATTACCGTCACCACACAACCCAAGCTTTTCAATCAGAACACGCTCACAAAATGACACTGAGGACCCTGGATCTAGTAAGGCATACGTCAAAACATCCACACCACCATTACTCACCCGCACAGGCACAATGTCCAGGCACACGTGTCTCAATCGCACAGACACAGCACTGCACACAACATCACTTCCTTCAACTTGAACGGGATCTAGATGGAGCAAAGTGTGGTGGTCTGTACTCTTACAAGATTCAATAGAGCAGGCTAGTCTGCTCCGACAATCCTTCACGACATGTCCACCTCTTAAGCAACGATAGCACAAGCGCTTGCTTCGGACCACTCTCTTCTTTTCAGCATACTGCAAATCAATAAACTCACTGCATTGCTCCAGCTTGTGAGACTTGCCGCAATGCCAGCATTGGAGCTTGTCATCTTTCGAATTGTTCCTCACAATATTTTTCACATCAGCAGATGTCTTTACGTTAGACCGCGCCGAAACGGCAAAAGCATGAGCCTTTGGGCGTTTAGCTCCACCACCATCACCTCTGATGTTGGGACGATAAGGGAATATGGCCTTATAATAGATTGAATTTGCCTCTGCTGCCTCGCCTATAACAAAATGTGCGAAGTCTGCAAACCCAGCCAGGCGTCCATTATCGGCTTGTAGACTCAATGCCCGCGACACCCATCTACGGCGCATTTCAAGCGGTAACTTGTCAACAAGAGCTGCAATAAATCCGACGGTGTTAATGGTGGAAAATCCGGAAAACTCTTCCATAGCTGCTAAACACCGCTTCATGAGTATAGCCAGGCTCTCGAGGCTTTCAGAATCATGCTGACTGATCTTGCCAACCTCCAGCAGACGTTCTTCACAATGACGTCCAATTACATGAGGCTGGCCGTACCGATCATACAGCTCGCGCCAGACCATGTCATAGCAGTGACGCTTGTCTGGCCCACTGGCAAAGTGCTTAATGCGATCATAAACCCTTCTGCTGCAGTGTTGTAAAAGATACACCAGTTTGAGATCGATGCTGCGAATCCGGTCAGCAATGTGCACCTTAAAACGGTTTACAAACGCCCAGTAGTCGAGGGGATCCCCATCGAACTCCTCGATAGCCGGCTTAGGCAAGTACCTTTCACTCACTTCTACCGACGGTGACGTCTGCTGGACATACCCTGCATGACATGGCATGGGCTCTTGATTGGTAACACACATCTTTTGTTCACTTGAACACCCTAAACCAGGAGCACCACTCTGCATCTCACCTGCAGATTTACCACCTCCTCTAGGCATATCCCAGCGTGTCCTCTTCTGACTACCAATCCCTTCTACTATTGGCTCAGCAGGCATAAAGCTGACATGCTCCACGCTTTGACTTTTACCTGCACCCGGATAGCTAGAAGAATTCGTCAGACATCGATAGGGAGGACTTAACGTAGCTTTACCATTAGATGTCGGTAGGTTCAACCCTTTTTGTGCTTGGTTGTTGCAAGCCAACTCAGGTGTGGGCTGAGCAACTGTCGTCGGCATGACATCATGAACAGATCTACTGGTAGTTCGGGAACGTCTAGATATACTGCAGACCGACTCAGCCTCCCAAGCTTCGAGCTCGGCCTCAGCCATTTCTAGCTGCCGCTCCTTTTCACGAGTAGCTTTCTCGCAGTTCTCTCGCAGCCTCTCCTTTTCATGACAGAGTGCCAGACGTGCCAGCTGCACCTTCACCCTACTCTTACGAAGACGGCTGCTACTAGAAGAGACTCGAGACGAAGTACCCACAGAACTACAAGTTTTATCCCCAACATCATCACAACGAACCTTCACAGCATTCTCAGCATGCAACTCACTGCACACACCAACACCACCCTTATCACCACTAATATTACACTTCACTGGCATCTCAGTACCCAACAACCAGCACTCAACCTTATCCTTAAAGGCATTCCCACTATTAATAACTTCAATTTTATGTGATGCACTGCCCGGAATAGTCTGGTTTTCGTCAATATTACAACACATATTCATTAGCCTATCAAATTCAACATTAATTTGGCATAGCACAGTTCGTACACCGTCCGCATTGTCAATGCTTTTCATGAGTAGTTCCACTTCTCTATACTTGGCTCTTAAAGCCTTCAAACTCAAGACAATCTCAGCATTCGAGTCACAATCATCCATTATTAGTCACAAACTGAAGGTAATGATCACAATTACTGTACTTTGTTTCGATGAAATCTCCTGGGATATGAGATTCCTCAGCTAAACTGATCAATATCCAGATCAAAATGAAGAAGAAGTTGATAACGATGTGCGAGTCCGGAGTTTTAAAGCGGGTTTGGTAGCGCTGCCAGACTGCACGGAAAAAAGGAAGGACGCGCTGTAGTTTTGTTGAATGTATATTGATTGAATTTCAAGCGTTTACAGCGGTTATCTAAAATACACAAAATAACAAAATATGTAAATTTAGCCAATGCACAGAACGACCAAATATAATAGCTTAATAAATGCACAGCGCAACAAAAATATGACAATTTGGAAATTATGCCAAAATACACAAATTAGGCCTACAAAGGATAATAAACCAAAACATCAGCAAATTAGGCCTACAAAGGATAAACTAATCAAAAGCCTTCGACTCACCAACTTCTTGGGGTCAAACCTCACAAAGTTAACTCCATTGTCCAAAATGGTGATCAACAACAAAACTATGCACACACAGTCTACCGGTACCTTGCAATCATGCAAGAACCCTGCCTATACAGTTCAAGGCTGAAAACCAGCACATAAAATAGTTACAATAACCTAAAGAAAATTCCCCTGACAACCTAAAAACCTATCTAAGCCTTAAACTAACCCATACAACAACTAACTACATCTTAACTAACTAAAAGGGACAGATGGAACTAGGCCTAGGCTAACAACTACGCAGACAAGCCAGGCATACAGTTGTCAGGCAACAATCACAACAATGACCAATCAGAACACACCACGCTAAATCACTCACGCGTGACAAAACTATTTAAAAGGAAAAAAGGGAAATCGACAAAACCAATGAAATCAAAATTTCATCATCAAACCTTTTTCGCATTTGGTGGCAGTGCAAGATGTCATGTTTAGTACATTTTTGGTTTCATGCAAACATTTCATTCTCAAACAATTTTACCATGAGGTTCTTGCTGAATATTCTGATTGCAAATTCCTCAGCAACTCATCGCACAGAAGCCAAAACGGTTTAAAGTTGAAGAGTGTGATTTGAATGCTCAGCCGGCTACGCGACTGCATTCGAACTATATAAAAACGCGAGGGACGCTATCACATTTTTATGTCGGAAAATGTTGCAAGTTTTGCAACAGGTCTTGCTAGTTTGCAACTTTTGCTATTTGAAAAACCATCTCTTCTCGACCACATACCAATGAATAATCGTTTTACTTTAATTTTCCTGTTTATTGAACTAAAGAATTGGGTTCACTTACTATACAAAGCCACAGTATCCCCGTAAAAAATATCATATCAAAGTCTAATAACATAGTTGCAAAAAAAACTTTTTTCTAATTAAAAGAAAGCTAATTCAGCACACATTGAGCCAAGCTGCGCAGAAGGAAAACCAGCATATCAAAATGCTTGTCTGTTAATATAAGCTCTTTCGAGCCGTAAAATTTCTTTTCCTAACACGAAAGGAAGTTCGATTTTTTAGCCAAATTATAGTAACTAAATAAAAATCACGTCCTCAGGTGTCCTTAGCTTTCCATTGAAAACATCGGTGAGGAGCTAAAAAATAAGGTCTATCCTTATATCGTTCACAAAAAGATTTTTTTTAAATACATGAATAATTCATAAACACCGGTACTGCGGACTCCTTACGAACTCTTTAGCCCTTACATAGGGGTGCCTTGGTAAAATTTGAACTAGTGGGGCCCTGTATAATGCAAAAAAATCTATTACTTTATACCAGTGTTGTGAATAATAGTAAATCATTTGATGTTTTTTTGGTCTTTGTGAGTCACGTGATGTTGTTTCTTCCTTATACTTGCTTACAGTTAATTCGCACTGCCTGATTAGTAGGCCCCGCTAAAGTCAATAAAGTCAAAATTTTTTCAGGACCTTGCTACATGATCAAATGTGTACTAACGTTCGTTTCAGGTGTTCACAAGTCTGTTTTGGTAGATTTTTTAAGTCAAAATAAAGTCAAAATTTGCATAAAGTCAAAATTAGTTAAAATTGTCTTTATCAAAAATTTCCTTACAAAAACGAACAAATATATATTTTTTTGAATTTTTGAGCTGCTATTAAAATTTTATGCGCAGTTTTATTTGATTTTAAACTTTTGAAATAGTTGCAATATTTGCACTATCGTCACAATAATGCGTGCGGTAATTGAGAAGGAAATAGCACTTATTATGCATGAAACGTCATTGTTGATGCATAGATACATAATTGTTAGACAATTAATCTAATCCTATAAAACCCTTGCGCTCTTTACACGTGGTCTAAGTTGTAGCTTGCAAAGCAAAGAATGTCAAAACAAGCCAAATCTTCTATAGCGAAAGTTAGGCAAACTTGCCAGGAATATCCGGATGAGTTTTCGGCAACTCCTGCCGGCGACTTGCGATGCAACCTTTGCGAAGTCTTAGTCAAATGCGACAAAAAGTTTTTTGTGGAAAGCCACCGAAAAAGTAAGCAACATCAAGGAAAATTGGAGACGAAGAGCAAATCTCAAAGTAAGCAAACTTTTTACAATTCGATCACGTAAACTTCAAGGAATAGGTTGTTTTTTCATTCTTAGCTGCAGATATACCACTTCATAAACTGAACCATTTTTCTTTAAAGTCTCTGTTTGCTAGAATGGGAAAAGTATTGCCTTTGGAGACTGCAGCCCGGGCATGTGTTGCTAAATTGGCATCCCAAAAAGAGGAAGAAATTCAAGAATTACTTCTTGACAAAAAAATTTTTGTGATTGTGGATGAAGCAGAGGTTACTAAACAAAAGTATATTAGTGTGTTTGTGGGCAGCTTAGATGCTCCAAATCAGACATTCCTCGTTAATTGCCATCCACTTGACAGCGGTCGCAATCAGGGGCGTATTCTCCAGGGGTTCAAGGTGTTCGGCGCACACCCTGCGATATCACAGGCACACACGTTAATTACATTTAACTAAAATATTTGGATTTTCTCGTCTTTAATCTTTGTAATATCAGCGCAATCTGCGTTCTTTTTGCTTTGATGAACGACAAATTGCTTTTTTGTCAACGCTGACCGATGACGCAACATTCTTACCGTAGAGCGAGACAGCGCTGTTTCTGGCTATTAGCCTTCATCAGCCGCCCTCAGGTAAGAAACCTTCATCTTCCAGGACGAGTGATCTTGCCAGGATCACTCATCCCTTCGGATAAATATTTCTTAAAGAATTTAACCTTTGTGGTACGCATATCTACTCGTGTGGCTACGTCACCATTCCAGTCAAACTCTTTACGTGGCCAGGGTGAAGAGCAAACAACTAAAGAGTAGTGTCCTTCCTGGCCTACCGGACGGGAAGTCATGACGACTTCCTCTTGTTGGGTCAGAGGCTATAACAGCACTCCATCACCAACAGTGCAAAGCACTCCAGTATATCGTACCGTAGAGCGAGACAGCGCTGTTTCTGGCTATTAGCCTTCATCAGCCGCCCTCAGGTAAGAAACCTTCATCTTCCAGGACGAGTGATCTTGCCAGGATCACTCATCCCTTCGGATAAATATTTCTTAAAGAATTTAACCTTTGTGGTACGCATATCCACTCGTGTGGCTACGTCACCATTCCAGTCAAACTCTTTACGTGGCCAGGGTGAAGAGCAAACAACTAAAGAGTAGTGTCCTTCCCGTCCGGTAGGCCAGGAAGGACACTACTCTTTAGTTGTTTGACGCAACATTCTCTTGTATGGTAGGTTCAACAGCAAGGGTGGAAACTCAAACCGAAACCTGAAAACCCGGTTTTAAAAGATATTTTGGAAACCTAAACTGTAACTGGCACCTACTTAGCCAAAATTTTGAAAACCTAAACTTGAACCAAAACTGTTTTTTCTTGAAACGTCGAAACTGAAACTAAAACCTGTACAAAATTTTCTAAGGTTTTAGGTTTTAAAAATTGTCATCACCATCCTTACCAGCACAGTTCTTTTAACGCTGAGCGTCCAATAGAGAAGCTGTGAATACTAATTTTTGACTATTTGGTTTCACCGGACTAGGAATCATGCCCAAGTCGACAACTTCTGAAGCAATTGCTCCCCTCATTGACCATCTGAGCAGGGCCGGCGGAACCGCCCCCCGAACCCCCCGGCCGGGGGGGGGGGCAGGCCTGGTCAGGGGCCCCGCCCTGAACACCGCGGCGTTTTTTTTACTAGGAAATTATTTAAATACGTGTTACGATGCAACATTAATTTGGTTGTGTGCGTGTGTGTAGAAAGGTGCTGACGGGGGGGGGGGGGGGGGGGGAGAAAGGGTTGAACAATGTTGGACTCTAATTGTGCCGCTCTTGTTTGAAATGTAGGCATGGCCGCTTGCGTGTGAACAATTTTTTGATCTGCTGAATGAACAAAAGCATAATTTTCTTCTGTCAAAATACACCTTTTATGAAATATAGGCCTAAGTTATAGCAACAATATTAACTTCCAATTTCATGCGCCTTGCTTCGAATGAAGTCGCACATGGTAGGTGTTTAGAGGCTTGAAGGTTTTACAGGTTTACCCTGGTTTTTATACTAAAGCTTTATGGGTGTGCGACTCCGCCAGCAAAGAGGATCAAAATTGGTTCGTCAAAAGGATCGTTAAAAGTTCAAATTTATGACATATTATAACTTTAAGTAAGACCTACTTTAACTTCAACTGTTTTTCTATGCACCGGTTATTGCCAAATGAATTGATGATTTTCTTGGATACTTTTCTCCTGCTTTTTCCCATGTGATGTCACACTGTGCTGGGCAGTTTGTCATTAATTTTAATTCATTATTGTGACGCTTAATAGCGCACAGAAAAACAGCCAGTAGTTCAAGTGCGAAAACGATTTTAGGTAAAACATTTGTCGGTAGTTCGGTAAACGCTTGCTCTGTGGCACCAGAGATCGTGTTCTTAAGAATTAAAATTTAATAAAAATGAGCATTTTTCACGAACCAGTTATACGCAGGGATTCCATGCAGGAGCGTGTTTAGGGAGGTGGGGGGCATTGTGCCATACCCCCCCCCCCCTTGACTTTGCCGTTTAGTAAGAAAACAAAATTAATGGTGCCAAGTGACTAAAATATGCTAGACTCTTTTGATGGTTTCTGTAGATTATGGCCAGGAGCGGACCCAGAGGATTAGGATGAGGAGTGTGCATTATCCCACCTGCCATTTTCAGAAATGTTTTGATGCATACAATTTTTCCATAATTTCGAATCTCTTCGTTAGCAATGACCGGCCGTTAGCTCAGTTGCTAAGCGCACGCTTTCGGTGCGGGAGGTCTGGGGTTCGATTCCCGGACCGGTCAAATCGGCACAGTGTCGCCAACGGCTCGCCACCGCTGCGACGTTTCTTCGGAGCTGTGTAGCCCAGGCGCTAAGCCGCGGAGATGGGCCCCGCCACTCGTTACACGCTTCGGCGTAACACCGCGAGTATAATGAAGATTTGATTTTTGATTTGATTCGTTGGCAATTAGCCTTACGTCTTCAGCACGCACATTCGCATAATTAAAAATCTGCGAGCAACATTGCATCATATTTGGCGAAGTACTTAGAATTAGGGTCGAAACATTTAAACAAAATTTGCCTGAAAATATTTAAAAAGCACTAAAATAGCCTTCACAGCATGTAAATTTTATGCAACCAATTTCAGTTGTAACCAATTTTATGCAACTAATTTCAGTTGCAAAGCAAAAAAGTTTTTGTAAAGTTTTTTTTTTTTCGTGAAAACAACTTTTTTTGCATTATTGGAAAATATCTTGCGTACCACTTGAAAAGCTTCCCCTGTTGTAGAAGGACAAGGCGTCAGGATTGCCAAAATGCCAACTGGTATATATATACCAGATTTCATAAATCTGGTATATTTTTTTCCGTTTGGTAGCAAAAATTTTGGTGTGGTATGTGTCCTTAAATTTGGTGTACTTTTATTCCTTTTGGTAGTGATTTTTTGCGTTTGGTATATTTCAAGAATTTGGTATAATTCTGAATTAGAGTTAAATTTTCATGCTGAATTAAATTAAGTGGCTTAATGTCCTTTCTTGTTGAAACTTTACACCATGCTGAGTTAAGTTTTCGTGACTTTGATATAATGCATGAGGTTTTTTATTTCGTCCGCCAAAAGGTAAAGAATTACAAGTAAAGCCAGTTGTGTCAATAAGAGGTAAGCAAATCGGAAGAGTATCATCGACAAAGTTCTTGGGCATTTATGTGGACCAGCACCTATCTTGGAAAACTCACATAAAAAAGTTGTTAATTAAGCTAAGATGTAGCTTGGGGGTCGTGTGTAAAGTGAAACCCTTATTAAATCGAGATGCTTTACTGCAGCTATATTATTCTTTAGTAAATAGTCATCTTTTATATTGCTTACAAAACTGGTGTTATGGAAATAAAACGTTCGTCAAAAATTGCAGCGAGTTTGTCACAAATTTTTAAGAATTGCGTTTGGCTTAGGTAAAAAAGTAGCGTTAAGGACGCAATCGTCGACGTCGTGTGGATGGGCATCCTCTTCCGACGGTTTAGATGTTGACGGCGTTGATTTTAAGCCAGCGTCGGGTGTCATCATCCAGGACCAACAGACCTTGTATTCCTTTTGGTGCACGATGTAGTGATTAAACATAAACTATTAAACTTGGATCAGATGACCGTCAACGCTCTCGCAATATTCATGTTCAAGCAAAACGCTGCCATAAACCCTTCTGCTTTTAATGATTTATTCCTTGCCAAATCAAGCCGGTACAATACCAGAAATAAATCACAAGTGATTCCTCGGTATTACTCAACTAAATTAAATAAACAGTCTATTTCTTTTCGCGGTCCATCTATTTGGAACTCTTTATCCGTTAGCGTAAAAGATAAAAACAAAGTGTTAAGGCGTCCGCTAAAAAACTTACCAACTAACTACCTAGCATGTTACCCGAGTAACAACTAAGTGTAAGTAATTTACAGTATGTCCATTTTTGCTGCTTCCCTTTTGATTTTCAGGTTCACAAGCAATTCGACGTTGAAGTCACGTTGAGCATTGTCTACATGTCTACATGTTCATCAATCATCATTTGATTACTGCGTTGCTGGTGTCAAGTTCTGTGCTTTCGTTATGCTTGCATTTATTTGTGAAGCAACAACAATTGTAGGTTAATTTCTATTTCGTCTACGTTTGTGCATGCTTCTGAACATGTTTTTTTTACCTTATTTTTATTTTCATTTTTGTTGTTTGCTTTTAATTAATCTAACATTCATCAGCTTTACCTTCTTGAGGTATAGGGTTCAGCAATCTCGCTGTTCTTGCTTGCAAGTGTAAATAGTGCTTACTGTTTTTTCCGTTTAATCATTCAGCGACTTATAGTTGCACGTGAAGCGTAGTGGTAAATCATTAATTCTGTTATTCATTCATTGTCATTTTATTCCGGCGAATAGTAAAAAAAAACAACTATGTATAAAAAATCGTAACTTTTGTCGATATGTATATATTTTTTTTCTCATCCCTTGCTGTTTTAAGGAAATAGTAACTTTTGTTTGGTTCCTTCTGACACTACTACAGCAGTTTTCACTTGCATCTGAGTTGTTTCCTGCGCTGTCCAGCGCTCACCTTCAGCTCACTCCAAGAATGCTCGGGATTCTGGGTTTATTAGCTACAAATTTCACTCTTCACATCGATCATAAGGTGGGCACTGCTGTCAGCGTTGTTGCTTAGTGTCAATTTGTCTGTTTATTTCGTTTTTGCGTTTGTATGTTTGCTTCTGCTTTTGCTTTTTTGTGTTTTTTCTTTTTCGGGTGTCATGGCCTTGCGTAGTTGCTGTCTCTTTCTCTCTTTGTCGATTTTTTTTTTCTTTGCACATGTTTTAACGGCCTTTTCCGTTGTGTCGTGTCTTCCTTTTCTTGAGTTTTTTCTTTCTTTGGAACGCTGCCGCTCTGTGCTATATTCGTGCTTCAAGAATAAAAGAATTGATTGATTGACATGTATTTGTCGACGCAGTATTGTACACTGCTGGTTGATTGAAATTAGGTTGATGGTGGCTGATTTATTTCATGCTGTGAGTTTGGTGTTGCACGTTTTGTATTGCAGACTGCAACTGGAGTTGCTGTAACTGTGTAAAGTGGTTCGGATCACGCGAATCGTAGTATGCTTTTTACGGAAGTGAAAGATGTCATTTTCTTAGAGTAGGCCTACTTTATTGATACTTACCATGTTGAAACCTCGATATCTTTTAAATTGTACGTTAATATCACTCCGGATCAACGCAAAAAACTATAAAAATATCTGTGACGATTTCGTTCGTTAACTAAACAACGATTCCAACTTTTTGCCCCTTTAACGCAACTAAGTTCATTTAAACTTATCGGCATGGCTCCGGAACTCCCAAATCCCTCCCCGCAACTGCACCACTGTCAATACTGTGAGCTGAAGAAAAGATTAAACGAAAATTACCCTATAATTTCAATCTCAACTAACGCGTCAAATTTTTTTGTTTCGTGCCAAGCAAATTTTGTTATGCCCTCAACCACCTGACGCTTTTTCACAAATGAGCAGTGAAGCATGAAGGTCCATTGTGTTTTTGAACCAAATGCACACATTTTTGAACAGTGCTTTTTACAGAAACTTGGTATTGGTGAGACAGATTACCACTGTGCAGTTGTCAATGAATTATAGATTTATTTAAAAAGACCTAGCGATCGAAAAAGACTAAATGGTTGTAAATAAAAAAACTTAAATTTGAGATAAAAGTTGGCCATGTAATGCCAGGGAGAGGCGAGTTATACAAATATTTTTATATTGATCAACTTTTATTCCTCATGCCATGTTGGCGTGAACTCAAATACTGATAACCTGAAGTCTTCGAGCAGCTAAACTTTTACGGGTTTACATTTTTTAACAAGTGCAGATTCAGTTTTGTTATCGTCTTCAAAGATTGATTGAAAATAGTAGTGAAAACTCGAAAGTTTTTGAAACACTGTTCAGAATTCGAGGTCAAAGGTTTTTCTCCAAGTACCAGTATAGTTGAAAATATGTGTTCTATTCTAAATCGAAGTCGAGTCGTATCGAATGCTTTGCTTTTTAACAAGCCTGGTGGCACAATCGACTATTTCGTGCTCGGAACGAATTCCCTTTCTTTCTTTCTTGCATTTTTAGAGATGGAGGTGGCGTCTTCTGACCACTCAAAAGATAAAATGAAGAGCTATAAACCGTAAAAACCTAGAAACTGTCGCTGGTAGTGCTGACTAGTGAAGTAAAAAACGTTTTTTTTTTTTGACCTCGTTTTTTTTGCTTTTTTTTTTTTTTTTGTTTTGTTTTTTATTGCTTTTTTTATTTATTCCTATCTGATACTGTAAGTCTAAACAAGTTTGTTTTTAATACAAATTTGGTGAGTAGCATGAAATCGCGTCAACACGTTGAACATGACAGCAGGTGGAAGAATGATATTACTTAATTTTTATTCTTTATTTGTAGCCTAGATTAGTGTGAACCTTACCTAACGCTCACCAATTAAGCCTATTTTTCGATTTGACGGTTCGGCTGTGCCTAACCACTAGGTGTAGACTCAGGACCGGCGCATCGACGTGCTTGGCCCCCCCAATCAACAAGCTTTCTCTTTTAAAGACAGCGGCTTTTGTGCTTAATTTTAAAGCTTGTCCCCCCCACGATAAACGCTTGACCCCCCGCTCTGCCGCCGGCTCTGTGTAGATTGTAGGCCTACCTGACGTATTATTGGTTTTTATTTGAATCAAACCACTGTATTGCACATATTTTGGCTGAAAGTTCAAATTTAAAGAAAACTTTTTCTGATTTAGTTACGATTATTTTTAAGAAACAAGAGCTTAATAAAACATGACTGTCAGTGCAATTGACGCCAGTGCACTTACGCTATAGTTGCATTTTTGGGAAAAATAAATGCGGCAGTTACTGACTTACTGTATAACAAAATATGCAACTTTAATTTACGTTCACTGAGGAATTTGTTCCTGCGTTTTCAATTTTCTTCGTGGCAGTTATGTGTTGCAACTTTATGCTTTATTTTTCAATCTTTGTTAAATTAAATAATTAATCATTGAGGTTCTGCAAGTTTGCAATTTTGCATAATACACTTTCGTTGGAAGTGTGTTCAGTGTTGGTGAGCGACCGCTACCACATAGTGGAGTAAACAAGGATGTCTTAGAGTAAAAGGAGGGTTTTTGTCGTCTTGCATAGCGGTGAAATATTTTTCTGCGGTGTATGGCTTCGTGGTGTTAATCTATAAAACCTAAGCCTGTAAAGCTAAGCACGGAGACGGTACTTTCCGCTTTGAATATGGTGAAAAATTCTTTCAGTTACAGACTTAGGGGCAGAATTAAACGCCGCTCCATTCGCTACATATTACATCCATCTCTACGAAAAGACCAAACAATAAACATTTCGATGGCCAATATACATGATTAGGCTACTTCAGAATATATTTTTCAAAAAAACAAGTTTTTTTCAGCCTTGTTTTTTTGCTAAAAAACGAAAGCAAAAAAAAAACGATTTACAATACATTACTAGTGCTGACAAAAAACTGCAAAAAATTACAGCTCACGTTTTTTTTTTTTTAAATGCAAACAAGGCAAAGTTTTTATTGGATTTGGTACTGCGTTAAATTAGCATAAAAATATAAATTCTGCAAAATGCTTAGCATGTAGTTTTGATTTGCAACAACGAAAAGTTCTGAAGGAGTAAGTTTCAGGTCACTTCCATTTAAATAGAGATGACTGCTGTTTGAATGGCCACAAAAAGAGTCATTTTGAATCACTATATTTTAATCGGCCAGAAGTGCATCCTGCTACTGATAATAACAAGAAAGCTAATGGCCGTGTTAAGGTGCTAGCAGCATCAGTGAGATGCAACAAGCAAGGTGATGAACTTGACCTGCAAATTACCTTTGCTCTACGTATTCGTAATGCAAAAGATCGAATTGGTTCCTTGAGGCGACACCTGACGCGGGTGGGGAAGCCATCCTTGCCGAAACTTACATACTTGATCAGTTGGGATTTCCCGCCGAAAATTTCCTTCCTCCCAACAAAACACAATTGCTGCCATCGGGCAGGAGTTGCGTTCTTTTGGTACTTTGCGGTTGGTTATTCGCATGACCAATTACACACATTCATGTCGCTGGACTTATTGCTTGACACTTACCCTCGGCGTATTGATCAGTCAAACTCTTGTGATAAACGGGTATCATGGGTAACAGACCCCCATTTCCTTGAAGGGATAAATTATCTTTTGTCAGCCGACAGAGAAAGAAGTTGTCAAAGTCAAAAAGAATTTACGAGAATACAGCGATGTCTTCACCAAGAAGGTGAACTCCATCCGAGAATGACCGGACGACCAATGAAGATATTCTTGCAAGAAGATGCTCAACCATTTTTGTTGTTCGCACTATCGCAAATATCAGTAACATACCGGTAGTTCGTTAAGGAAGAGTTGCGTAGGCAAGTATCCGCCGGTGCAGCTATTCAAGGACTTGATCGTGTCGCAAAAGGGGTAGATGACACTAACTCACATCAGTTTCCCATAAGAGAATTTGAACACTGTCATCACCTAGATGTCGTCAATATGCCATTACCATAAATTGCCATTTAATTCTTAGAAATTCGAATTTCTGTGATCTTTCATGATTTATGTTGGATACAGAGTCACTTGTGACAGCGTCAAGGGGGACGCAAAAAAAGTGAAAATTACTCGTAAGTTTGTAACTCTCCAGCTCCTCCGTGCTAACATTACTGAGCTTCGTTCATTTATGGGTCTAGTCAAAAAGCTGAGCAAAGCCACGGAATCACTCCACAATTTAATGAAGCCAAAGAACGCATTTTTATGGACAATCACGAGACAGCATTGTTAAAATAAAAACTAAACGGTGTAGTGCTTCGTGCTCTCCCCTTGCACTTTTTGATCCCAATTTGCCAACAATGCTACAAACCGATGCATCAAAAGTAAAAGGTCGTAGATTCGCTTTTCTACAAAAGCATGAAAACAGCTGGAGAGAAGCTGGATCAAGGTTTATTACGAAAACAGAACCCGTTATACCATGGCAGTATTGGAATTGCTACTATGGGCCATTCGCAAGTGCCGGATATACTTAGAATGGATGACCAAGTTCGATGTCGTAGTAGATTATCGTCGGCAGCGTGGCGTAGTGGTTCGGAGCGTCGTTATTACGACGACCATGATCGCGAAGTTGATGGCTCAATTCCCACCCAAGTCTAGAATAAGATGCTCCACGATAATCATCTCTGCTGGGTGGAATCTAACAAGCAGCAAATTGAAGAAGTGAAAAGCAAAACCGAACCGGAAAATGCGGATTAAAGACAACTTCTGTAAAGCTAGTCTGGATTCGTCCTATGTTTAACGCCTACGTCGCTTTCTCGTGACAGGAGGATAAAAATGAAGAAATCAAATCAATTGCAAGCCATTTGAGTCTATCTTAAATCTCCAAACGATGGACATGACTGACAGTCGTAGAATTCAGAGTTTGAAGTGGATACTCTGCAGTTACACGTTTCACACAATCTGGTGAAAAGGAAAAGAACACACCATTCCAGATGCTCTTTCCAGAGCTCCTTATTGTGATCCTAAACCAGAGGATTTTGTTTGGGAAGACAAGAAAGGCCCCCAGGAAGTTCATATTATTTCTGCTGTCTTTCGAAAAAACAACGTGAATGGGCAGGCTCCGATTGACGCTTTGACAGAAGAGATACGGGAAAGTGAAGGTATACGTGCTGACAAATATATGCAAGCTCTCATTGTAGCTGTTCAAAATGTTTTTTCCAGCAATAAGCTACCTGCGTCTGCAAAAACGTTCAAGACAGATAAGTTAAGTATGGGTGGACAACGGATTGTCATACGCATTAGTGATAGCCGTAACGCTATGGCTAGATTACACGCCTCTCATCAAGGAATAGAGAGGACAAAGCGACGTGCACGATAAACCGTTTACTAGCCCGGTAGGCCATTGAATGTGATACATAGATTATCATCGAATCTTGCACTCAGTGTCAGGAACACCGCCCAAGCCTTCAGAAGGAACCGGTAATGTGTGCCCTTCCGCCATCTAGACCCTTTGAAACTGTCTCGGCTGATCTCTTTTACCATCCATGCGGAAAGTCCTATTTTGTTTATCTTGACCGTTCACCTGGTTGAGATCAAATATCGGAATACCGACATGACTCGTCTTGCCAACGAGTGGTCAGTACAATACGAAAATTTTAGGGGATGTGGGCGTCACAGTTTGCATTCGCAGAGTTCGTATCTTGTAAATTTTACCAGTTAACAAGATGTGGAGTTAATCATGTTGTCAGCACTTTTCATTATCCTCAGTCCTACGAACATGCCAAAGCAGCCGCTAACGCGATGAAGAGCCATGTTGCCAAGTCCATAGGAATGGATATACTGATAGTGACGAGTTTTGCGAAGGCGTTTAGGAATAGCCAAACCCTCCAAAAGCGCAGGAGACGTCTCCAGCTGAGGTCATACTAATAGTTCGCCCATCAAATCTATCGTACCAGCTTTGGTAAAATCGTTAGTAAACTCGTGAAAGGAAAAGTTTGAGAAGTTGGACGAGACGGTATTGGCTTCCAAGGAGAGATGAGAAATATCACAATAGAAATTCTAAGCTTTTGCAATGCTTATAAATTGAAAAAAAGTTCATCTACAACACCCGGCCTCTGAAAAACGGGATTGTTTAAGCGACATCGTTGTTATCGGGAAAAACCGAGACTATCACATTAGGTTACCTAGTAGGCTCGTACTTTGACACAATGGACGACTTCTAAAATCCACAGCCGCATCACTCCGGAAGCTCCTCACGGAAAGTCGACTTCAAGAAAAACGTGCAAGTGCGACCCATTCCTCCATGGCGAAACAAGACAAAACATTCATCACGATTTAAGGATTTCGTATTAACTGACGAAAATCTATGCGGGTTTCCAGTTTTGTGTCCCCTACTCAAAAAATGGGGTTGTGGCGTTGTGCATTTATGATTGCATACAGTTTTGTCAGCAATAACTACAACACTGCTTCGCTCTGTTTTCTTTTTTTTTTAACGTTTCTGCAAGTGATGTGCTGTTAAATATATTGTGTAAAAGTTATCTGCTCATAATCTCTTAGTCAGAAAACGGAACAGGTCATGCACCGAAATCCAAAAGGAGAAATCTCAGTTATGTTTCAAAATTCAAGCATGATCCAAAATCTGGTCGTGTTAAATCTAAATTCGTTATCGTCGCTGCAGCGGTTGCTACATCAGTTCCTGGGTTTTCAGTGGGGGAAAAACGCAGCTTATTCGTGACCCAAAGCAGCGAATGAAACGAGCATAAAAGATATTTTGTGAGTGTTTTTCGCAGTAATTACTGCGTAATTTAATCTTGTTCATTTATTATGCAGAATTATTTTTTAAATCATGACGAGAAAAATGATAAAACACTGAAAAATGGGAACGCTGTTTCTGAGTTTGTTGCAATTTTGCTCTTGGATTCAATTCATCTACTGCTTTCCTAACGAAGCTATTCCATTGTCAGCTTGTGAAGATATGATCCCCCAACACAACAACTCTTCACAACCTCAAAGTGCCAACCCCTATTCCATTTCTCCAACTTTTCATACATACTTGCCCAACAGGAAGCTTGCAGGTATGTACGCTTTTTAAACTTCAGCGGCGAAAGCAGACATTTCTAACGGATAAATGAGCTTTTGCATTTCAAGACACGATTTCTATATAAGAATCTGATCGATAGCAACTTTTTTAGTTTAAGGAGAAAAAGTAAAGCCACCGTAAATATCAAAACCGGACTTTTCGACAACACGAAGTTTTGAGATTTGCTGTGGCTTTACTTTTCTTATTTAGCTATTTTCGTTCCATATTTATTGTAATCCAAACTTTTAAAATATTTCGCATTCTGAGGGAAGAGACGCATATGTGGTCATCTGCGTACGTCACTGATGTTGTACACGTAGCTACTACCAACATACAAGTTACCCTGCGACTAAATATCGATGGTTCTTCACCAAATAGCTTATTATTAGTCGTCTAAAGTGTAGCACTTTCCTATTACAACTATAACGCGAAATAGTGTAGCACTTTCCTATTACAACCATAAGAAGTTGAAATCAACTTTTTATGGGGTCGCGGGGCTGCAGCTCGATTTGTAGCCTTCAAGTATCACAATCCTCTACGATGTAGGCGCTTCTGCATACGTCACTGATGCTGTAAAGCGTTGGCGTACTTGCATTCTAGTTCCCTGTGGGTGCGACAACTCCTCATAAAATAATCTTCAAGAGTGCGTTGTTTACTAGTTTCTACTGCAGTCATAGGCTTCCGTTAATCTAAAGTTCCACTTCCCTCATACTGTAACCGAGAATCAAAACAAGACTGCCAACTGCGAAGCGAACGCTTGAACACAAATCCCCGAACTGCTAGTCTTAAGGGTGACTAAAATCAAAATAAATAAAACTCCCAAACTTTGTAGATCTCGCAACTTTGGATGCAACTGTAAGTGAAAGCTTATGGACAACTACTTGGCTGTTTGTGGTTGGAGTCTTCGAATCGCTGGCTTAATACCCGGTCAAATAACCCCAAAATGCCACACATAGTTACCAGTGATGTAGTTAAAACCATCACCTACAAGACCAAGACCTTGTAAATTTTTCAAGACTAAGACCAAAATCTTTGATTTTTTTCAAGACCAAGACTTTAAAAATGGGATGAGAATTAACAGTTTATCATTTATCGCTATTTTTTTTAAACAACAAAAAAAAAACGAGCCAAATATACTCATAATATTGACAGAAATAAAGCAGGGTTTCCCAATTTTCTTGTGCCACGGATCCATTTTTGCGAATCAAGTTTACCGCGGACCCCGCTTTGAAGCTGCGTTAATTTTTCACCCAACAGCTATAAAAGCATAAAATTGCAACACGAAAATACAGTAAATTGTGCTTAATTGTAATTCCATTTTTACCAACGCATATGAACCTCATAAATGGGACGGATGGGGTTGCTTCTCACAGCTTTTGTTTCGAATATTTGTCCGTAAATTATACATTTAGACTGAGCAACTGGCGTAAAGCTGTCGGTAACCTGCGATTCTTTGATCCTCAGGTTGAGGCTTTTTGTGGGGATGAACGAAGACCTTTTTCGAGAGAGGGAGAAACAAAGATCTTTTAAAATTTTTTGATTGCAGTAGAGTTTTTGCTACTCACAGTGCGTTTAATATTTTGGAATATTGGTTAAGATGGCTCCTTAAGTGTGGTAGGTTGCCGACCCCTGGCGTACTTGTAAAATACATCAATATCGGTGCACAAGACCTGGGGTCCTATCCCCGAGCCGGTCAAATCAGACACAGCGTTACCAACAGCAGTTTGCCATCATTTCGAGGGTTCTTAAGAGTCGAAGCCAGTGATGAAGGTCTTAAGACCGGTCTTGGTCTTAAGACCGGCCTGAAGACCATTTTTTTAAGGTCTTGGTCTTGACCATTTTCGGTCTTGGGTCTTGCATTTTAGTTAGGTTTTAAGACCGAAAGAAATAAAAAGCATCTAGTAAAAATTTAAGTGATTATAAGTCGCACTTTAATAGAGTAGGCTACCCCTTGGTTATCTAAGTTAATCTTTTTTTAATGCAATTTTAGCCTTATGTAATGTTTTATGCGTGTAATGTGTTGCTAATCATTTGTGTGAGTGTGACTGTGCTATTCTTATTTCTTTTAATATACTGTAGATATTTTGCCTGTTTTTTTTGTTGTTATAGAAAAATAGCGATAAGTAATGAACTGTTAAAACTCGTCCCATTTTTTTGGTCGTATTACCGTATTAGTATAATAAAGGTTTGATTTGATTTGACATTTACACAATTACCATGCTTTTAGTTGTTACTTAGCTCTACCAACAGGATGTAAAAGAAAGTAGGCCGTTAACACTTGCATCTTGTATCTTATAAACCAGAGCCGGCGCTAGAGCAGTCGACTTAGGGGGGCCAAGCGTTTATCAGGGGGGGGCCAAAATTTGAAATTAGGCACAAAAGCCGCTGTCATAAAAAGTGTAAGCTTGTTTGTTGGGAGGCCAAGCATGTCGATTGGGGCGCCGGCCCTGTTATAAACTTATATCTTCACAAGCTTGCATCGGGTCTCTCTGACCTAGTCTATCATCTCTGCTCGAGCGTTCAACTTGTCATTGCAATTAGGCTGTTACAACATTATAATTCATAAACAATAAAGGCAAAAGTATCATAATCCATGACTAACTTTAATATTTACTCAATAATCAAGAGATAGTAGAAGAAAAAAACATTCTATAAGATTTTTAATCACTACAGGAATTAATTGGGTCTGTGTATGTCCTGCAAAAATTATTTGAAAGTTCTAGTTTTTTATCTTTTGCAACATTGTCACGGACCCCCTGAGCGGTCATCGCGGACCCTTAGGGAAACTCTGAAATAAAGAACAACACAATCACATACGCGCTGTTGCATACTTTTTCTAGCTGTGCAGGATCACTTAAATTTTTACTAGATGCTTTTTATTTCTTTCGGTCTTAAGACCAAACTAAATGGTCTAGACCAAGACAGCAAATGGTCAAGACCAAGACCTTAAAAAATGGTCTTAAGACCGGTTCATTACGGATAGTCACGCAGTTTAACCTTAAGCTTTGTATCAAAGCTGGTCTAAGCATGAAATTCTGAGCAAGTAAATTGATGGTAAAGCATGGGCTAAATTAGCCAAATTCCTGGCTCTAGTAAGGTGTATTAAAAAATTGAAAAGTGCCAAAAACCAACCTAATAGATCAAGGTTTGTAAAAAATTTGTAGGCTACATCTATTCAGTCAAACTAAACTAAAGTGTAAATTTGAGTAGTATGTTGAATTTTTTTTACAGTTGTGCTGGCAGGAAGTCGAATTTTTCGTGGATATTACGTTCAAGCTCGCCAGACTGATGATAACAACGTGCTAGGAATGTTCAATGTATCCACAAACAATGATGGTGCAGCTGTTTCAAGATTGCATACTTGCCCATCAAATTCAGAAGTAAGCCTAGTAAAATAATAGTAGTGGAAAAACAAAATTATTTCGTAAATTTAAGAAAGCTTATGCGATGCTGTTTCATGATGAAAACACGAAGATTCGTGATTGCTTGAATTATAACTTGATGGAAAGTTGGTATTTTTTGTTGCATATTTATCCTCCTATCATGAGAAAGCGATCAAAGCCCTATAACGAGCTCGCTTAGGAGTTGCTGACATCTGTCTATCACACCAAGATAAAGGAATCTCGTTAAGTGCCTTTCCCAACGGTACAACAACTAAACTTGCCGGCTTTCTCTCCATACTGTTCCTTTAATGCTAAACGTCAAGCAGGGAAGCTATGAATACGAATTTTATAGTCATTGGTTTGACCCGACTCGGAATCAAACCCGAGTCTACAGCTCTAAAGGCGGACGCTCTTACCATTCGGTCATCTGAGCTGTCAAAGGGAACGTCTGCTACCAAAATTCGTATCCCGGTTGCGAAGCTTTGAAACAGTTTAAATTCAAAATTTTTGGGGAAATAAAAAATACTTACCAGAAAGTAATTTTTGGGATTGAATTGTGAATAGTTCTGGTTAGGATCCAAACTTCAAAATTGAGTCCGCAGCCAATGTAGTCTACTTAAAGGCGTATGAATCAAGCACGTTTGCAGTCAGTGGCGTAGCAAGAAATTTAAAGAAAATGGTGACATAATTTCCACACTTTTTTCAAGCGTATTTTTTTCGGCAGATTAAATTTGAAGCTGATTGAGAAACAAGAAAAGCTCTAGGGGGGGGGGGGAGTTTAAAAACTTACATGCTGCAATGGCTATTTTAGTGCTTTTTGAACAAGTTTCACGCAAATTCTGTTTAAATTTTTTGACCCTAATTTTGAATGCTTCGCCAAATATGATGCATTTTGTTTGCACATTTTCGATTATGCGTGCTTAAGGCGTAAGGCTTATTGCTATCGTAAAGGTTCGAAATTATGGAGAAACTGTATACTTCAAAAACATTGTTGAAAATGGTTGGTGGAAAGATGCATACCCCTTAACCTACCCCCCTGGATCCGCCCCTGGCCATAAGCTACAGAAACCATCAAAAGAGTCTGGCATATTTCAGTCACTTGGCACCATTAGTTAAGTTTTTTTTACTAAAAGGCAAAGTCAAAAAGGGGGGGGGGGAGGCATGGCACAACGCTGCTGTTTTCAGTACGCTTGTCCTAGGGGGGCAAGAAGAGTTTTCCTTGAAAAAAGAAGGTTATGCGGTGCGCCACTTTGCCAGTGATCTTCAAACAAAAAAAAGGTTTTGGTCTTTCATAAGCAACTGTCGATGATGATGGGCGTTCTGCAGCGTATGAATATACAATAAAAGCTCCATGATGGATTGGAGACAATGCTTCTTGTTGCACCCCCCCCTTTTCAGAACAGGCCTGGAATAAACCAAATATCGATTTTGATAAAGTTTCGATACTTTCTTGATAGATTCCATCGGAAAATACCATTAGTCACAACGGAAGATGGAGAAACAGTTTTTCTGATTCACTTGTAATTGATTGGACCCCACCTTACTATGAGGGGGATGTATATTTCAGGTAAAATAATTAAGGTGTGAAACTATATCAGCAATTAAGGGCGTTTGTAAAAGCCAGGTGGTGCATGGGAGTTGACGTTCTCTAAAAAGTTACGAAAATGCTTTCTGTATTATGAACCGGGGAGTTGCTTTTTCAATTGGGTTGAGGCTGAGTTTAACGTAACTTCAGTCCCATGTGTATAAACAAGTTTTTAAGTTGGCCGAGTGGTTGGCACATTGGACTCCAGAGCTGACTTCGTGGGCCGAAGTGTAACTAGAGTTAGCTGAGACCCTGGGCATTGCCCATTTGCCCAATGGCAAAACACCAGCAATGAGCTATGGCAAAATATGAAATATTGCATAAAAATTACATGCGTTTTTGGTAGTCAGCAACAAAATGATGTGATCAATTTAATTGCGTCGATTGACACCTCTTAACGTCCGAGTTTCGAAAAAAGTGAAACAAAGAAGCTCTGCAAACCGTAACTCTACTGACCACATTCAGTGGCTGAGTGTAACTTCATTTAAGTGGGCCTAATAAAAAGATTGATGACCTACAGCGTTCGCTACCAGATGCAGCGAAAATCGGAGCCAGAAAGATGTCCATCTGACAAACGCGTCTGTTGTGGCTCACGTTGAAGAATTTCAGTGGTATAGCACGTGTCATGTTAATAGGCCTAGGCTTAGAGAACGACTATAATGGTGTGATGTGTGGCCCATATCTGAGTCGGGGTGATAAAGGTCATCGCATTCCGGAAAATTGTTCGTACCCTTAGGAAAATTCGAAGTCTTAATCTGACGTTGTGCTGGAACCTAGTTTTTTTTTTTTTTTTCGGTCATTTGTCGGTCATTGACCAAATGTTTTTGGCAATGACAGATTTTTTTTCGGTCTCGTGACTGAAAGAAATTTGCAATTATTTAAGTTTAACAACTTCTCTTTTCTTCTAGTGATAATAATAACTATTATACAGGTAATGACATAAAGTGTTTTTAATACGTTGCTCAGTTCCCAACATAACTGATTATTTGTTTGTTATAGGCTACCATTCGTTTTTAGAATGTGCTATTAATATTTTCAGAAAGGGTTAATGTTTCGAGAATGTGCTATTGCCTCCCTTTCGCTCCCTATTCGCTTTTCGTCCCCTGGTGTTTCTCTTTCGCCCACAAAGGGGCGATATCGCCCACTTTGAGAAACACTGATTGCGACTAGAACTATTCGCTTGGCCCAAACAACAGTCTCCTAAAGTGAGTTCCAAAGAAACTGAACTGCCAAGAAAATACCCAACCCTCACAAATTTTCCCAATTTTCATGTATTTACTGGCAAAATTATTTACGTAGGCTGATATTGAAGTTCATCAAAACAAAGGAATTTTGAGCAAATTTTTGCAAAATAGCTTTATCTATACCTTAGCTTGAAGGCAATACGAACACTTGGAAAAAGACCTTGGGCATTTTGAAAAAGACTCTGGGCATTTGGCCCCTAAAAAAGGCCTAGTTACGCCACTGTTCGTGGGCTCGACACGGTATGGAAGCTTATGAGTACGACACTGTACGATTATGCAGCGTAATGAGAGTAGGCTATAATAAAGCCAATGGCAACTCGGTACATTTTTATTTTGTGAACAAATTGTTATATGCGGGCTATCGGAGCATGACGTCCTTTGTTTGACGGGTTATATTTAATTTTTTACTATAGAGGCACATTTGCTCAATCGTACTCTGTGTTTTGGATTGGAACTGAAAGCTTCGTCTTAAAATCATTAGCAGCGATAAACTTTACTGGTAAGTCAACATTCAAAAAGTGATTATCATTAATCAAGGAAATTGTTGCCACTTACCAAATTAAGATCATAGCTAAGAGCCGAGCTGATTCACCTTTTTTAAATTGTGAAAAGCAAATTTCATAGCATAAAAATTGAAAAGTACGTCGGCAATCACAAAACTTGTGTACTTGGTAGCAGTGGAGGTTGTGTGTGATCAGTCACACCTCAAGTGTATTTTTAAAAAACAGAAAAGCATTATCAGAAAATAAGACACTTGTCTTTGTTCACGTATGACTCTGACTTGACCCATTACATCAAACCAATGAGACGTTTCACTTTGCTTCAAAATTATTGTTTATATCTGTTTGAAAAAGACTGACAATGAATTGAGAGCAAATCGAAAGTTTCAAGAGATGAAATGTTTCAGATTATTTAGTCTCGTGTTTTAATTTTCATTAAAATTCTTCATCGCACTTTTTCAGAATGTTGTCGCTTCGAAAATGGGATATCTCCAGAAATCACATCATTTTGTTCTATGATTGAATCCCAGGGCTTTCTGGTTAACTCAGATGCGTTGGAACTCATTTCAGATTTTATTGACGACAACGAAAGCCTTGGAGTGTTCCAAGCTTTTCGTTGCTTGCATTGTATGTAGCCAAGTTTAAATTCTTGACGTATTTTTTGCTATTTTTGTAAAACGAGATTTGTTAGTTTGTTTATTTTGTTGGCGTTAACTTTTTTCAATCGAACACACAAACTACAGATTATTGCCTGTTTGTACTTGGGAAGAACTCTTGATAGCTCTTCTGTCGGTTGCACTTACCTATTGACGATTTATCTTAGGGAGTACATCATCAACGTCGAGCAGCAGAACTGGAATTAACGGTGGGTGAATGCTGCAGCTTAATACGAAAAACATTTTAGTTAAAAAGTGCTCTATTAGGTTTTAAGTTTGGTAAGTAACTTATTTTTATAAACAGAGTTGTAAAAGACTTGTTCTGGAGTATATGTAATATGCAAATATGGCAAGGTGCCCTTGTCTGAGAATTTGGAATTTAATAAAAAAATACGGTATACTGGTATCTAATTTCTAGATCAAAACTCGTACGAAGTTCACCAACCAGTAAAAGAAGATCTGTAACTGTCTAGGCAGAAACTAAAACTTAGTCAAAAAATTGATTGCAATTTCTGGTTTTAGGTTGCTGCGCGACAAATAATGTTCCAGAAACTTGCCTGAGATTTTGTGATGCCGAGTTGTTTACCAGTACAAATGGCTTTTCCGATTTTAACTCATCTTTCCAATCCTGCATGGATGCAAATGAAGCTGTCGCATTTTGCCAATTTCGTAAGATTTTTTTAATTTGTCGTCAACTTTTTTAAAATTTTCTGGCTAATTGCTATGAAATTATAACTTATGATACTCTATTTGCTTTTATGCATTAATCAAAAAAATGTAGTTTATTCTAAATGCAATCTCCTGAAGTATACGATTATCATTACGTGTTTTCAGGGGATTATCGATGTGAACCCTCTTCTAGTGAATGCAGTACTTATTCTTCATGTGTGTCCAACAATGGAAATCCTTTTTGTCAATGTAATCCTGGGTTTACGGGCAATGGCTCTATTTGTGATGGTAAAGTTTTCTTCTGTTTTTTTCTTCTAGCAACTGAATTTAAACTAAATGTTTCCACGCTTGGCTGAACTGCTTACAAAATATTATCCTCAGACGTCATGAAATAATCACTGGATATAAAAGGTTAATTTTAGGGTAATTGTAGCGTAAAATAGCGGGCTTTTCTCGTTGGTTTTATTATTAAAGCAAACATTTTAGCATTGCTGTGGAAAGCAAGGTAACCTGTGTGTTTCAAAGACTGTTTTTTATTGAAGCTGGGAGTTCCATTTGACTGACGTAAGTATATTTCTGAATATTGAGGGTAAACTCACCGCTTATTACTGATTTATTAGTTTTTAAAATAGCAACAGTAACCAGTTTCAACTTCAAACTGCTATGAGCAACATGCGTTTAAACCAACCAAGATAAATATTTTTTGCTATCAAGCATCGGTAAAGACTAGATATTGCGTATTCCTTGAGTTCTTATGGAAAAAAACTTAACAATTTTGGGCAGAGCCGGCGCAAGAGCAGTCGACTTATGGGGCCAAGCGTTTATCAGTGGACCAAAGTTTGAAATTAAGCACAAAAGCCACTGTTTTTGAAAGAGTAAGCTTGTTGATTAAGGGGCAAGCATGTCGATTGGGGAGGCTAGGCCACCCGGTCCCCCCTTGGCGCTGACTCAAATTTTGGGGTATAATCTTTCGATTACGCAATGACTTTTTCTACTCAAAAACAGATTTTAGGGGTTGATTTTCGTCATGCAAACACTGATAACCTGTATGTGCATTTTGTACCTGCAATCGTTGTATTCCGAACAGAATTACTACAAAGCAGATCAATCATCATTGCAATTACACCTACAAATATTTTCAATTACTTTATAAAAAAAACTTAACTTGTAATTACAATTACTCTAAAGCAAGTTACCGTATTCAATTTTACATAAAAATCATAATTACAATTACACCTGTGTTGAACCGCAACATGCTTGTGAAAACTATTGACAGAACAACAACGGAAACAAAAAAGAACAAATCAAAAATAAGAAAAAGTGTCAACCACAATTATTGCAATTATGGAAAAATAAGTATTTAATTACATTTAACTATAATTGTAATAATAAACTCTGATTCCGACGACTATTTAAAAACTGCGCGTATTGTTGTTAGACCTGGATGAATGTTTGATGAATCTATGCGACTCTTTTTCTATTTGTACCAACACACTTGGGAGCTTTTATTGTACCTGCGGTTCTGGATTGACTGGGGACGGATTGACGTGTTCAGGTGATGAAAACAGTTGGTAAAACTCGATTTTATTATTTTATTAAAAGTATTTAAGATAGAAGCAGAGACGGATCGAAATTTTTCATTAATGATTGCGATTTACGCTCCAGATATTACTGGTGGTGCGGCAAGGGTGGGGGCGCACTGCCCTCCTACCTTTCGGCGCATGAAATTTTTTTAAAAATCGGTCGGTAAGAGCGAACGAGAACGGAACCGCTCGTTGTTTAAATCCGGCCCTGGCCCTCTCCTAAATTTTGCGCTGGACGCGCCCCACCATACTGGGCATGTAATATTGGACGTCTCAACTCACAATGTTCGGCAAACAAACCGGTGTTTGCAGCTATTGACGTTTTAGATGGGGAAGAGGGGCAATCCAATCGCTTCCTCTGGATCCTCCCAAGGGTAAAAGTATTCTTTATTGTCACATGAGAAAGGTTTTTTGTATGCTCACTGCTTAGTTCAGCAATGCTGCTGACTATTGTATGTACGCTATAGTCTTATATGCAAGGCTTTTTCCATGGCTACCTTTGGCTTTTACCTATGTAGGTGATTTGCGAAGCTTTAAAATGACAATGTTGAGTCTGTTTTACTCTTAAAGCCTTGCTTTTAGCGCTCATCCCAATAACTAATTCATCATCTGAAAGATACTACGTTTTCATAATCGCCAAACATAACAGTTTGGTTTTACAACATATCCCAGTTTTTCTTGTTCTTCCGGGATGTCGAGACAATTTTCGGTAAAACTGAACGTCAGGTTTTTTTTTAATTTTTAAAGCTTTTAGTGTTTTTCTCCATATGTCTAGAGCATTGCAAAAAATTAGCAAGATGTCAAAATAATTAAGTCCGGTAAAAATTTTTCGAAAAAAAGTGTTTGTATCAAGGAAAGTTGCAATGCCAGGAAATACTGATACCATAACGTACTTCGACGAAGAAAGGTTTGTAATTGAGATGATGCCATCTGACATCAGCGTTGTATTTTGTAGACATTGACGAATGTGCTGAAGTTAGTACGAATGGGTGCAGCGGAAATTCTGTTTGCACAAATGTTGAAGGAAGTTATACGTGCACGTGCTTTCCTGGGTTTACGGGCGATGGATTTACTTGCTCAGGTAAGCGATATACTTTGTAGCAATGACGTTAAGTAGATTTTTCGGACTGGTGCTCGTCCAACAAAAATGACCCGATTAACCTATTGACTTCGGAGACGTAGCCAGCGGAAATTTTGAGGCCAAAAGGTTAAAGGTTACAAAAATTAAGGTATTTTCTGAGAATGTTTTAAGCATGCTTTAAGTCAAGGTTCGTCAAAAAGGAGATGGCCAGTGGCCTCTTCCCAGGTACACCACTGCTTGAACTGTTGACCGACTTAGTGCAGTGGTTCCCAATCTGATGGAAAATTACCCTCGAGAGGTAATATGTGATTCTTCGGTGGGTAATGTCACAGCATTGTGAAAAATATATGCCTGAAGGCACTTTTTTTAGCTCTTCACCGATATTTTCACAAAAAACAGGACACCTGCAGACGTGTAGGTCATTTTTTGTTTTTCACCCATATTTTCACGAAAACACGACACCTGCAAACAGGAACATATTATTTAAGGGGTATCATAGTGCCATGCCCCTCCTTTTCACATGGCCTTTTAGTAAAAAAAACTAAGGGTACCAAGTGACTGAAATATACCAGACTCTTTTGATGGTTTTCGTAGCTTGTGGCCAAGGCAGATCCAGGTGGGTAGGATGGGGGGGGTATGCATCCTCCCACCAGCCAATTTCAAAAATATTTTTGATGCATACAATTTTTCCTTGATCTCGAACCTCTTCGATAGCAATAAGTCTAACGCTTTAAGCACGCTTAATTGAAAACGCGCGAACAAAATACATTATATTTGGCGAAGCACTCAAAATTAGGGTCAAAAAATTTAAACAAAATTTGCCTCAAAATTATTCAAAAAGCACAAAAATAGCCATTGTGGCATGTAAATTTTCCGGGAGAGCATGCCCCCGACCCCCAAGAGCTTTTCTTGTTTCTCCAACGGCTTCAAATTTGTTCTTCCGACAAAAATACCCTTCAAACAATGTGAAAATTATGCCTCCTCCCCTTTTAAAATTTCTCGCTACGCCACTACCTGCAGACGCGTGGATCTTTTTTTGCACTCGACCGATTGACATAACTGAGGTCAGTAATAGATTGTTGTGGGTAATTGAGGATCAGTCACATCAAAAGTGGGTAATGAAGAAGAAAAGGTAGGGAACCACTGACTTAGTGTATAAGCTCTGTTGTCAATCTGTTTAATTGTGAGCAGCTTCCTAAGTTTAAAAAAATTGCTTTTTTTTCCTCCGCCTGTAATTAGTAGGCCAAGTCAGAAACAATCATAATAACTGAAAAAACAATTAATTTTAGATGTGCGTGAATGCGATGATCCTACTACTTGCAGCCCGGAAGCTTTTTGTGTAAACCAAGTCGGAAGTTTTTCCTGTGCTTGCAATGCTGGTTTCAGTGGTGATGGTATCATTTGTGAAGGTAATAAATAAGGTTTTAGCTTTTGTGTGTACATTATCAGCTGCTGCGGAAGTTATCTTGATATTAATAATTCTTAATGGTCATGATTTCTTGTATTTACACTTTTCTTTCGCGAAAAAGCCACCGAGGTATTACAACGAGCTCGCTCCACTGTCTACTTTTCAAAATGGGAACTCTGAGTGCTTTTTCAGAAAGCGCAGTGAGCAAACTTTCCGTTTTGTTTTGCATACTTTCACGTTCAGCAAGAAAATTGTGAATACCATTTTATTTTTTACGTTGGGACTTGACTTGGAATCGAAGCCCCAGTCTACAATTTTAGAGTCAGAGTTTATACCCACGAACCCGGCTGATCAGCAAAAGCGGATCCGGAAAATTTTGGTGGAGGGGCTGCAGTTTTGAATTAGGTTGAATGGTACCTAAGTGCAAAGACGTTACACTTTTGGACCGAAAAAGGGCGTAAATAAGCCCTATGAAAATGTTTTATGTCGAAGGCGTACTCAAGAATTTTTTTCTGGGCTGGTGCACTAACTTTTTTTATCTTTTTGTGCAGTGGTTAATTTGAAACAGATTGGGGAACAAAAACGCCTTTAGGGGGTTCGGGGGTGTGCTCTTTCGTAAAATTTTGAAAATTTACATACTGTAATGGCCATCTTAGTGCTTTTTGAACATTTTTTAAGAGAATTTTGTTCAATATGTTTTTGCTCCTAATTCTGAGTTCTTCATGAAATAATAATACATTTTGTTCGCACATTTTGTGAGACGTAAGGATTATTGTTATAAGAGGTTCGAACTCATGGAAAAATTGTATTCATCAAAAATATCGTTAAAATGGCCTGGATCCGCCCCTGCTGAGCAGTTTCATAGTAAATTTCATTTCAGACATCAATGAATGCAATGATTTGACTTCATCTGGCTGTAGCTTAAACGCGACTTGCTTCAATGTAATTGGAAGCTTTTCGTGTTCTTGCAATGAGGGTTTTACTGGCGACGGATTTATTTGCCAAGGTGCGTAGCTTTGTCAATATTTTATGTGGTTTGAAGTTTTATCTTGATACATTATTAGGTAAACATGCTGAAGACTAATTTGTCGAGTGATATAGAGCAAGGTTATCGCACCACAAAGCAGCTACCTAAAGCCTACTATAAAAAATAATGTCTAGCATTTACAAAAAGAGCAAGTATCGTTTTCTTTGCTTTGTCAGGAGTGCATACAAGTTCAAATATGAACATTCCTCCCACGATGAATCCTTCAGATATCAACTTTCCTCCGGATGCAATAGTATATATGATTGAAATCACTTTCGCGTCTGCTGTTCCTTCTACAGATCGATCTGGTTTATTTGAGCAAATTCGAATTCAACTTCTTGAGCCAGCTTTTTTTGATTTACCCAACTACCACTCAGTAAGTGCAAACTATACAAACAATGTACTTATATAATTTTGTCATCAACATGAACTAGCGGTATTACATGCAGGTTACAGGCCTTATGCTTATTTTCGCAGCCAATTTTTCGAGAAGTAAAGTAAAAAAATAAACATGAAACACCTAGACGTACACTGCAGTGAAGCGAGGACGAGCATGGCAGCGCTTGATAAGCGAGTAGCAGGCAGCAGACGCAACTAGCTACTACACTCATTTTCAGTTCAACAGCGTAATACATTTCCACAAATTGCTATTAGTCAAAGTCGCTTGCAACACGTGACAAGCAGTTCATCTCACTATCAGTTCAAGAAAAAAGGGTCTTTAGTTACTTCGAAGGCTTATAGAGCGTGGAAAAGAGATGGCACGGACTGAGTTTTTTGCTACCCGGACCGCCCATGACCGCGAATCTCTCTCCCAGTAGTGATAATTGACCCGGAAACTCATCCCAAAAATAAAGCCCGGCCCGCCCAAAGCCCATCCTTCTTTGAACCTTTAACCATATTTGAAAGAAAAATGAAGTTGAAAAGGATTTTAAACATTAATAGCGGCTCGTTAGCGGCCCAGTTAGAAACAAAAGATAGAACTGGGCCGTTAGCGGACCACTAAAAAGACCGGTTAACGGCTTGTAGCGAGTCTTTAAGCAGCCCATGCCATCTCTGTTGTGGAATGCTACTACTATGCCGGTAGTATAAAAGACATGACTGCATTCCTTTGTTTGTTTGTTTTTGTTTTTTTTTATTTCAAGCCACTTAATTGCGGCTTAGGATTTTTGTGATAGTGAAGTACATGCATCATGGAGATGACCTAGTTGAGCATCGGACCCGCGAAGCCAGCTTCGGAGCCCAATGCTTCAACCACTCGGCCAACTCCATGTGCTGACTGAATTCCTTTATCGCCACGACACCCCCTAGCGACGGGTCAAAATCGTTAACTTTAACTTCAGAGTTCAAAGCCTGTGTTGAAGTGATCAGGTCCTCAATATTTTCTAATGTTGATATATTTTCTGCTGCAACAGTTTCAACGAATCTGGATTCGTTCCAAACATAACACTGATTTCCTTTTCTGCGTAACAGAATGTGAGTAATCTAAAAACTTAAACCACATTAGATTTTTTATCGATTAGTTGATGGAATGCATTAGCGAACAATGTTGAAAGTAGGTTACTTTTTAGTATTCAATCACTTTATGTTTTCTACTCAGATTCGCCGAGTTGAAGAAATCACTTCTTTCGATCAATTTACGGTGAGATATGACGTCATCTTCGTTGCTGTAAGAGTTGGTACGGGTTATCAGTACTTGCTTCTCGATGCAATCTCTTCAGCGATAAATTCTGAGGCTGCAAACGTGAATGACGTCATTGTGGTCAATGATTTTACGTCATACAGTATTGGCCTACCTATTGAAGCATCATATCTTGGTAAGAACTGAAAAATGCAAACATGCAGTCTTAAGTTGTTTTTTTATCCTTGGAGGGTGATGGATTACATGACTTTTCCAGTTTTTTAATGAACATTTTTAATGCAATTTTAGAATTTTATGATAAAACAAACAAAGTTAAAGTTTTGATAATTTGTAGATATATTTATTATTTATGTTCGACCTTATTAGGTCCGCAGATCCAAGCAAAAAAAAAAATATTTACCAACGCAACCGTTCATTGTGCTGACAATAGATCGATAATATGTCTACCAGGGGTGCGAACTCGAAGTCAAAAGAACTCAGTCATTTTGCCGAACGCGAACTTGAACTTGAATTCCAAAAAATTTTTTTTTCTCAACGCGAACTCGAACTTGAACTCGAATAAAACTGTTCGAGCTCATTAGAAGATATAATTGTTGAAAAGAAATAAAAGATCACCACGAAATATAGTTACATGTTTAATTGTGACCACAACACTGACAATTTCGATGGTACTAAACAGCTGAGGTATAGTCTTGAACCTACTGCACGAGCGAAATTTTTTTATTTTTTTAACAGCATGAGCACCGGCGGTGAAAAATTTGCCTGGATTTTGGATATTCATCTGCCTGAACTCGAAAAAGCTTATTTTTGTCGAACTAGAACTTGAACTCTTAAATAATCAAATTAGAGAACTCGGACTTGCTAAAATAGGTTGAACTCGAACTTGAACTCGAATAAAATTTGATCGAGTTCGCAGCCCTGATGTCTACCCAGAACGGAAAAACTCGTTGGAAGTCACTAACGAAGTTATCTGCTTACTATTAGAACTTAAACGCCGTGGCATAATACGAGAACAAAAACTTTCTAATCAAAACGCCAAATAATGCAGTTGCCAGGGCTATCTTTTGACCTTCTCAAGCACTGATATAAAGAGCTATGTTACGCAAAACTCAGTATGAATCATTTATGAACACGAAGCCTTCTAAAAGTATCGGAACGATAATTGCACCAAAGGGGACAAGCATAAAAGCTCGTACAATATGAGATTGTTAAAATTCTTAACACAAATAATATGAAAAAAGAAGTTTTCATTACAGTGGTAGAGCGTTGCGAAAATGATATTTTAATGTATAGCCCGAACCGGCGGTTAGCTCAGTTGTTAAGCGCACATGTTATCGGTGCAGGAAGTCTGGGGTTCAATTTCCGGGTCGGTCAAATCGGCACAGTGTCGCCAACGGCTCGCCCACCGCTGCGACGTTCCTTCGGAGCTGTGTAGCCCAGGCGCTAGGCCGCAAAGATGGGCCCGCTTCTCGTTACGCACTTCGGCGTCATTCCGCGAGTATAAGAAACAATTGATTTTTTTTGGATTTACGTATTGTCAACACCGTAGGGGAATCTTGCTTGTCAAAAAATATCATCAGACAAATTGCTCTCAGATATTGTGGCCTTATATTACACCACCACTTACATGGATTCATAAATCAAAATTGTCCATCTGCAGACAGTAAACACTGCTTCTACGTTTCAAGCACGGTATAATTACTGCAGTTGGTGCGACCGACGTTTACCTCCCACAGAAATATTCTGCTGTTGCTCACAAGAGATGTTTATTTGTGGTTGGCAGCTTTGTAAGCATATCAACTCGCCACCAAGTCTCGCAACCGAACCCGTGAAAAGTGGGTGTAACGGCAAGTACAATGCCTGTGTATACAGCTCAAAATGTGTTGCCAGGAAAGGGCCACGATTTTTCCGAAATATGCCCACAAAAACAATGACCTCGCCTGATTCAGGCATAGCCGAAATTTGCGCATGGAAACATGCTAAGTGTTTGATGGCGAAAAGCCACAATTTACATGGAAAGCGCAGGTATGGATGGTCATTTGCATTATTTTCATTTAGAAATTAACGATGAATGCCAACCAATCGATGTTTGTGACTTCTTGTACCAAAATCAACCGACAATCTGTGTAACCATCGGGAGTACAACCTTCTCCTGCGTGTGCACATTCAACAACACTGGGGTCCGTTGTGAAGACGTGCCAGGTGTTGGAGATTATGCAAAATAAAGTTTAGCGCACGACATCATGGTAACGGCAGAAAAATTTCCTTAAGGGTCGTATGTGATTTTTTGGATGGGCATTACCGGCAAAAAGCTCAATTTTAGACATAAATAATTAAACGCACTATACTGCGTTTAATATAGGCCTATAGGTCTATGTTTGAAGTAACCCTACATGTAAGTTAAGGGAGAGCAAGGACCCTATTGGTTCTTTCTGCAGATGTCAGAAGCGGATCCAAAAAGTTTTGGAGAGAGGGGGGTGCAATTTTGAATTAGATTAAATCTTAGATAGATACAAAGACGTCTAGATCCAGAAACGGGCGTAAATGAGCCCTTCAAAAATGTTTCTTGTCAGGGGCGTATTTAGAAATTTTTTCAGGAAGGAGCATCAAATTTTTTCACTTTTTCAAGCGCAGTTTTTTCCGACAGAGTTATTTTTAAGCAAGTTAAGTAACAAAATTAACTCTGGGGGGTTCGGGGGCATGATCTTCCGGAAAATTTTTGAAAATTTACACACTGTAATGGCCATTTTAGTGCTTTTCGAACAATTTTCAGGCAAATTTTTAAATTATTTTGCCCCTTAATTTTGAATGCTTCACCAAATATGATGCATTTTGTTCACACAGTTTCGATTATGCGTGCTTAAAACGACTCAGGTATATTGTTATAAAGAGGTTTGAAATTATGCAAAAATTGTATTCATCTAAAGCATTGTTGAAAATAGCTGGTGGGGGGGATGCATCCCCACATCCCCCCTGGCAGATGCCAATGCACGCTGTAGAAAGTAGATGACATGATGGTCGATGTGAAATAACAAATAATGCTCGTCGCAATTCTGCCACCTCTCGGTTCTTTGTTGCTTGCATAATAAAAAGTTGATTGCTTTTGAGACAAGAGTTTTACATGTAGTGTTTGATTAAAAACTTTTGCATGGTTTGATAATCTCTCATTGAGAAGGCTCTTGCAAGTTGAATATTTTTGATGCTATTTCTCGCTTTTTCAAGGTTTAAACTTTATTCTTTTTGTAGCACCTTCGATTCAGCCATTCGCTATTCGGTATCTCATTACAACCACCATATTAGTGGACAATCCTTCCCAACAGCAAATAGCCTATCTCAATAATGCGCTGGAACAGGATCTGCTAGTTCCAGCTTTTGCAGAAATCTTCGGGTACAATGATGTAAGTGACAGGACTATAGTGGTAGAACTTCAACTGAAGATTATTAGTGTTATTGTCAATTACAAACACGCAGGATTTGTTTTAGCCAGTGGTGTAGCTCATGTCGCAAATGGTGGCTGGCGGTACTTAAACTATAGAATGCAAAGAGGTTTTAAAAACTCAAAAATGAATCTTCATCACACTCGTGGTAATACGCCGGAGCATTTAACGAGTGACAAGGCTCATCCCCGCGGCTGAGCGTCTGGGGAACACGGCTCCATGCAAAGGTCGCAGCGGTGGCGAGTTATTGGCGACACTGTGTGTATTTAAAAAATCGCCAATCAAACCTCAGACCTCCTGCACCAACTGCGACGTTTTTAACTTGTACACCAAGCAAAAGGTGCAAATAGATGCAATTATCTTAATATTGAGCACACTGTTTGTCGAACTTAGCAAAAATACTTAAATTTAGACGCCTAAAACCTAAGCCATGTTTTTAAACAAAGTGCCTACAGCAGTGCTTCTCGTTTCTTTTTTCGCTGCACACTCCAATCGCTTCAATTGGCTTGGTGAAGTCAAAGCTGCACCTTCTGTTTTATAAATTGATAAATGATATTTTCACATGCTCGATAAATTTTTGCAAGTCGGACAACCAGAAGAAATACTCGCACCCAGTCGGAGAGCAATGTGGTAGAATTATATTCTTTATGCGGATAAAATTAAGGTATTGCTAACTTAGCTATCAGGTTGATGGTGCTTGGATAATAATACAATGCTTGCCGCTGCCTATTTATCACTTAATCTTATTTTTCCACCCAGGTTAGATTTGTCGATTTTGCCTTTGGAAGTTTACTTGTGACTTCACAAGCTGAGTTTCTGGTTCCCAACCTCAACAATCTGAATTCGATCCCCACTACGTCTTTGCTACAAAGAAACTTGGAAACTCGATCAGGAATTGTGGGTGACACTCTAACAAGTGCACCTTTAGCTACACCTACCTCCTTCTCTCGAAATTTCGACATTGTTCACGAAAGTACGTAAAATTTAAGCCTAGCAACTGTACAGCAAAATGAGATCTGCACTTTTAAATAATGAAGTGTTTTTTTTATTATTTATTTATTTATTTATTTATTCGATAATGCATTTTAAGCACAAAATAAATAGCAAGGTGAACAAAATGAATAGCAAACACATTATCAGGGAATTGGCAAAACCCGTAGGTTTAAAACATGCAGTATGAATTAAAAACTCACATGAGAGAGTGTCGGTAGCTGTCTGCATGGCCATAAAACCTCAAAACATAAGCTAAACATGTTTCACCAAAACGAAAGGGGAGACATAAACTAAAATAAAAAAAAGTAAATAAAACATATGTACAGAACTTATGTACATCTATTTACAATTTTGCCGTATCGTTATAAATTGGCATGAAAGCAACCGATAACCAAAATGGGTAAAGTTTGCTTGTAAACAAAACTGCAACAGTAAATGATACGACTACCAGACTCGTTTGTCAACATTTTAGGGAATCCGTTGTCATGGCCCACCTTATAACTTTGATATTTTTCAGCACTGAATGGTTTATGCAGCAGCGGAGTTGAATGCCCTTCACCTCCGACCGGATACACAAGTCAATGCGTGGAAATCGGACTCAATGACTTCGTGTGTGTCTGTGTTTCCACGATCGATAATATGGAAGTCAATTGTAACAGCATTGGAGGTGGAAACACTGGTAAATGAATGACGATAGCCTGTGTTGTTGCAAAGCTAGGCCTCCTGCAACAAATATAAGACGACATACAGGCTGAAAAATATTACGATAGGCCTTAAAAGACTTACTAAATGAACCCTATAAAAACTTGTAAAAACGCCGAAATCAACCCTCTACGACTAGTTTCGACGTTTGACCGCTCATGAGGTAGATTCAGGTTCGAACCCCAGACCTTGTGATTAAAAGTCAAGCTCTCTTGCCACCGGGCGCTTTAAATGTAAAGCTAAAGATCATTTGTTGTAGGTACAGTTCTCAGTTGAAGCAAATCATAGGCTGCTTACTCTACTACAACATTACTCACATTCATCTCGGGCTGCGGGTCCTTCTCCGGTAAAGTCACCTTAACTCGGGTAGCTATGTACTTCAAAAGCGCCCTTGACCCCTTGTATGCCGCTTACTTCCTGGAACCATATAATTTTCAGTAGCTCATTTATATTACTTTAATATTTTTTTGTATTTTCATGCATATTTATCCTCCTATTACGAGAAAGCGATCAATGCGTTATACGAACTCGCTTAGGAGTTGCCAGCCATCTGTCTACCACACCAAGATTGAGGAGTCCCGCTAAGTGCCTTTCCTAACGGCACAACAAGTAGGCTAAACTTGCCGGCTTGTTCTTCACACTGTCCCTTTAATGCTGAGCGTCAAGCAGGGAAGCTGTGAATACCAATTTTAAAGTCATTGGTTAGACCCGACTCGGAATCAAACCCAAGGCTACAGCTTCCGAGGCGAACGCTCTTACTACTCGGCCATCTGAGCTGTTATTGTCTTTGTGTTTGATGTAGAATCGCTTTCGACGGGTGCAATTGTGGGAATTGCGGTAGGCGGTGTAGCAGTAATCACTGTTGCGGTTGTTGTCGTTTGTTGCTGTTTGAAGCGAAGGAAGCGAAAAAAGCCCAAATATGGTAGGACAAGTGATGGTTACTTGGATACACGAGATATTAGCACAGTTCGAAGAAATACGGTAAGCCTTGTGTGAGACTGCTGCTGCATCTTCTAGCGACTTTTCAAGCTGTTGTGATTTTTAAGAGCCACGCTTTGGGTAGACAGTTAGTCCTATCGGATATTTACTTTTCCGTTTTTCTTCAGTCGCGAAAAAGTAACAACGCCGCTAGAAAAGATAAATTGTTCTAGTCCATATCATAAGATGTCTTCTCTCTCCAAATTTTGCACTATTGGATTTAGCTTTGCTTGATATTTGAGTTAGTTTTCTGTTTGTTGAGATGCACCACCCGACTTTGCCTAAGATCTTTCTAAGTTGCAACAACACCTCTTCGGTGGGAGTCAAACCAAAAACCTTATCATCACAGGGCCGTCCAAAAACCTCAGAACCGTCGACATAGCACACGTTGAAAGCATCTTTTTCAATCGATAAAGCAATGCTCTGAATGGTATCAAACCTAGGCAGCAATTTCTCGTTAAAATATGCCGGTTGTAGGCCTTAACTAGAAGAATTTTTTAATTTTTAACCATAATTTATAACCAAAATAACGCCATCATCAACTCAAGAAACAGCTGGGTTAAAAATAAGGAAACAGCGACAAAACGTCATACGTTGAACATGCTCAAGATAAAAATACAGAACTAAAGCGTTTAAAAAGGAATTAGCTAGGTCGATGCACCTAAATATTCAAACTCAAGTGAATTGCAAGCTCTTAAACTGCAGCTGATTGTAACTTACAAATTGTTTCAGCAAGGTGCAATAAAACAGTCGTTTTTATATTTTGTAAGCAGAACTATTTCAAAGAGGAAGTTGTGCGGTAGAGAACACTGCTGATAAAAGTTGGTTAGTAGAATGGTTACACACTATCCGAATTTAATAAACGAAAAACCATTAATATAAAGCAGCATAATCTATATTTCAGACTCCGGGTTCTGAGCCAGTGTACATGGAAATAGGATCTGAACAGGTAAAAAGTGATGAGAGTTTTTTGTTAATAAACAGACAGTTAATTCATGCTTCAATAAAAGAAAAAACATGCAGCAGGCATTCATATTCACAATCCCAGAATCCTTTTGAGTTGATTTTATCTTCAATTGTATACTGTAAAGTCAACCCGGTTACCAGCAGACAACTTCATGATCCTTTGACATGAGTTCCGTTACTTCCCCTGACACTACACAGTGTAATACTCTGGTGGATTTGGCGACGATTAGCCTGTCCACATGCACAGTTTGACTGGTACCTAAAGCCCGCTGGATTTCTGCCTTATAGGTTAATTAGTTTTTTGATATTATAAATTAAAAAAGGGTTTATGACATCAAAAATTAATTGTGGTCCAGAATGTCCATGGACTTTTGGAATCACGACATGTGGACAAAGGAATAGTCTCTTTTAACTGGATTAAAGGCGATATGTATCACGTTATGTTAAGCTGGGCTGCCACCAACCACCTTCAATTTGGCTATGCTTTTTATTTCCAGAAAATGATAATGATCATTCTTTTTTTTTTAGTATGGTCAGTATATTTACCTTGACAAACCGTATTCTGTTTCTGAAGAAGTTGAAAAAAGATCTTCCACCAAGGTAAGCTCTGATCAGACTTGATTTCACCACCACATCCTCTTCAGATTTCACCACCACATCCTCTTCAGATTTCACCACCACATTCTCTTCATATGCGGTTGTATTTTAACCAGCTGCTATCAGTAGAGCGACTATATTAGCAATATAGCGTTCATTTATGGCATAATTATCCAATTCAGGCAAAGGTGCATTATGAGTCGCGTTTTAACTTTCTTTTTTCCGTAAAAAGTTTCCGACACACGCCCCAGCTCAAGATTATCTTATTTTCCTGTAAGCATTGGGCCTATTGGCTACAGGTGTATTGCAATTTTTTTGTTGTATCCTAAAAACAATCTTTGCAATATCTACCTAAACTTTTGCTTACCCAATACCAAAGTAGTAAAAATAAATTTGATTGGAAATATCTTCTTGACATTTTATTAGGGAAGTGGCTTGACTAGTACAGATGGATATGAAACTCCCGTGCTCATGAAAAAGCCTAGCCTGCCCAAGAACCACCCTACTCAAGGTACTGCTCACAATGTTTATGAAAAGAAACTGGTAAGTTTGTGTTTATAGCATTGAGTTCTCCATTGGTGAAGTTTTTGAAGAATTGAGTCCATTTGCTGTTTTTAATGAAGTCGTCGGGAAAAATCTTAGATATACCTCGCAGTAATATTGGACGCTTCGATAACATAGATTCGGCTATCATCATCAGCAATATATTGTATGGAAGGCAGTACAACAAGAACCCAACTAAAAAATTAGAAGTTTTGCGTTTCTAAAAATTGTTTTTTTAAGAGCAAATAAGCTATGTAACGTGTTGCTTTTCTTAGATTAACTATGTTCTTGTCTTTTTTTGCTGTTAAATTGCTGTTCAGCTCATCCTGCTGCTGAAATAAGCTTGTATTTGCCCACACCAATGAGAAAATCAAAGTTTATTTTTGAGTAAATTGATATAGAATTCTAACCAAAGCGCAATAGCTCAACAAATATAGACCTGACGTGAATAAGACCTAACTAAAAAACTTGGAGGTTCACATTTCTCAATTTTTTTTTGTCAAAAGCAAAATTGTAGACAAAAATTTAGACGGGAAATTCAGTTGCTGAGGCAAGAGCCAGAAATATCATGGTTGCAGTAGAGAGCGCGGATGGCTACTTGATGCCTGTCACGGACAAAAATGAGGATAAACAACTTCCGAGAGAAAAAGAAGACAAACAAGCTGAACCAAAAGAAGATACCACCAAAGGTAAAACAACTGTTCAGCTTGCAAAAAATTGTCAGGAGCAACATTGCCATTTTTCATTCATCATTGTGTTCCGAAGAGTTAGGTAAAAAAGCTAAAAAAATTGAAATTGTTTGTATGGTAGAAGCTATCCTATGTTCAGATCCAAAGAAAATGTGGGGGATGCATCCCCCCACACCAACCATTTTTTAAAAAGGTTTTGGGTGAGAACAATTTTTTCTTAATTTTAATTTTTCGAACTTCTTCGACAACAAGCCTTACGCATAAGCGAAACTCTGCGAACAAAATGCATCATATTTGATGAAGCACTCAGAATTGGGGGCAAAAAATTTAAACAAAATTTGCCTGAAAATTGTCCATAAAACATTAAAATGGCCATTACAGTATGTACATTTTCGAAAAATTTTCGGGGAAACATGCCACCAAATCCCCTTGGAGCCCTGGTTCCCAACCGGTGGGAAATTTCCCATTAGTGGGAAATTTAGGGTTTTCAGGTGGGGAATTAAACATTCCCTGAAGAATTACACCGTCCTCACCCGAATGGTTCCCGACCTGGTTCCCAACCGGCGGGAAATTTAGGGTTTTCAGGTGGGGAATTAAACATCCCCTGAAGAATTACACCGTCCTCACCCGAATTTTTACTGCCAGCACTGGAAGACACGACATATCAAAACGTGAAGACCTTGTTTTTGCTCTTCACCGATGTTTTCACTGGAATACAGGCTTAAGTGGGTAATGAAGATGAAAAGGTTGGGAACCGCTGCCGTAGAGCCTTTTCTGTTCCTCGATTTGCTTTAAATTAATTCTGCCGGAAAAAAATACGCTTAAAAAAATGTCGAAATTTGTGCCTTGAAAAAACATTTTGAATACGTCCCTGACATAAAACATTTTTGTAAGGCCATTGGCGCCATTTTCCTCGTCTAAACGTCTCACGTTTTTGTATTTAGTTAACATTCAAACTAATTCCAAATTCCCCCCCACCAAAATTATCTGGATCCGCACCTGATTATGTTCCATCAAAGATTGGAAATACTATTTATCAAAAATTTGTGGGCAATGTTAATTTTTGTATAATTACGTCTGCCGGTATGTGCCTACTTGCTGTAAAAAATTATTTTCGTCATTTTAGTTTCATTTGCCATTATTAAAGTCCTCAATTTACACTAATTTGTTTTGTAAATAGTGAGACTTTGTGCTTAAGTAAAATTGGGTTTCAGTTCAGTTTTATCAACACTGTGCAAAATGCGTAGCAAAAAATACTTGGCGAATTTTAGGGGACAAGTTGAAAAATGCTGCGAGTCAGAATTCCTGGGATGTACGTATTATCTCTAACGCTTCTCGTATAGTTGAGACCTATGACGTCATTTTAAATGTAACTGAAAATGCAACAATGATTGAGGGAGACTGCAAAGTGCTTGTGCTCTTCGAACCAGCCACCACCCGACGTGCATGTCAAATGTGATCGTCTCCAGCCGTGAATCGACTCTGTCAACTAGGATCTGAAATCTGTGAGCGGTACCGCTAGGCCTTGAAGATTTAATGAAAAAAACCAAACCTTCATTATACTCGCGGTATTACGCCGAAGCGTGTAAGCAGGACCGGATTTAGACAATAAGAGACCCTAGGCTATTTGATCAATGTCGAGGCCCTAGTGAGCAACGATCAGACTCTACTCTACGCAATGGCGAAGCGAGAAATTTTGAAAGGGGGGGGGGGAGGCAATAATTTTCACACTTTTTTCAAGCGTATTTTTTCCGCAGAATTACTAATTTGAAGCTGATTGAAACAGAAAAGACCCTAGGGGGGTCCGGGGGCATGTTACCCCGGAAATTTTTTGAAAATTTACATGCTGTAATGGTTATTTTGGTGCTTTTTAAATAATTTTCGGGCAAATTTTGTTTAAATTTTTTAGAGAACAAGGGCAGCAAAGCAACTCACGACAAATCCATGTCAGCTTGTTGACGTCATTCACAACGATTCAACCCGCTTGAACCATACTCCTGATGAGAGCCATAAGCTCGAAACTATGTAGTCGCGTATTATCAACTACGCATTGCACTTTATTTTGTGTGACTTGATGCATTGAGTATTTTCAATATACGGCGCTAACCTGAGTAATCTGTGTGATTTGTACATTAAAGCGAATGCCTTTGTTTATTTTGAATCGTTGTGAATGATGTCAACAAGCTGACATGGATTTGTCGTGCGTTGCTTTGCAGCCCTTGTTCTCTAATTTCTTAGTGGCTGACGTCTGAAGCTACCTCTTGGTCACAAGGTAGTAGGCCTACTGCCGGCGTGGATTTGCCAATGGCGTGTTTGCTGTACTTTTCCGTTACATAGTTGTTGCAAAGGTGTCACATATCGGTTTAAAATTTGCATTTAATGTAAGAGTGTTTATTCACCTTGTTCTTAAAAACCTTTTAACTTCTCCCGGATTTCCACTTTGGATCCGGGAGGGGGAGTCACATAACTTAAAGTGATTTTATGTAAACTTAGAGTCAATTGCCTAGCGTTATATCATGTGCAAATTTGGTGTTGTCAAAAGAACATTCCTTCTTAAAACTGTGATGATGAAAGGTCCCAACCGAAAATCAAAGAAACCTGCAGTCAACCCGCTTGAACCATACGCCTGATGAGAGCCATAAGCTCGAAACTATGTAGTCGTGTATCATCAACTACGCATTGCACTTTATTTTGTGTGACTTGATGCATTGAGTATTTTCAATATACGGCGCTAACCTGAGTAATCTGTGTGACTTGTACATTAAAGCGAATGCCTTTGTTTACTTTAAATTTTTTGATCCTAATTCTAAGTGCTTCGCCAAATATGATGCATTTTGTTCGCACGTTTTCGATGTACATGCTGGCTTATTGCTGCGGAAGAGGTTCGAAATTATGGAAAGATTGTATACATCAAAAACATTTTCGAAATGGCTGGTGGGAGGACGCATAACCCTCATCCTATACCCCCTGGCCATAAGCTACAGAAACTATCATAAGAGTCTGGCATATTTTAGTCACTCGGCACCATCAATTTTGTTCTTTTTTATTAAAAGGCGGAGTCAAAATGGGGGGCATGGCACAATGGCCCCCCTAAATACGCTCTTGTCTCGACGTTTAGGTCTATAAAGGTCTTGATGGTCGATTTCCAAAAAAAAGGTCTTGATAAAAAGAAGGTCTTTGTTGTTCGTGACGAAGCTCTAGGCTTCAGCCTGCCTAGCCTATTGGTAAATTCGGCCCTGCGTGCAACGAGTGACGGGGCCCATCTCCGCGGCTTAGCGCCTGGGCAATACAGCTTCGAAGAAACATCTCAGTGATGGCGAGCCGTTGGCGTCACTGTGTCCGATTGGACCGACCCGGGAATCAAACCCCAAACCTCTCGCCCGGAGAGCAATGTACTGAACAACTGAGCTATCCGGCAGGTCTGCCAAGAAGATTATCAATTTATGAAACCAAACGATGTAGATTTTAATTATAATTTTTTTAGATGACTCCATATCACAGTCAAACTCGATCGAAGAAAGAAGCGATGCAATTGAACTAGAAGGTACTATAAAGTAGTTGTGTATTACATTTGTCATTACCTAATCGGGCGCAAGGCGCAAGCTGTTTTCATCACCGTAGTACCGGACACCGGTATCGATCGAATTGCAAAATTTCAAAAATTCGTAAAAGGGGCAATATTGCAATAATCGCAATAATACAAATTTTCATCACGCCCAACTTTGCATGTATGTTTACTGTTTAGTAATCGCTTGCAAGGCCAATGAAAATCAATCGGCGATCGGGCAAGGCCACACAGTACACACACTTGGCTTAGACCGAATTTACTTTTTATGCTAGGGAAAACGAACTCAGCAATTAAATTTTATTACGCTTGCAGTGTTGAAGAAAAATGCAACCCAAGAAGCAAAGGATTTAGACAAAACTGTCGAAGCATGATCTTCGCATCGAGCAGGCTGTAACTACTGGCTTTATTGAAATGGTTATTACGCTAGCACATGCAGCCGTGGACTGGAATACTTTACATAGAATCCGTACCGGCATTAAATTTACTCTATATATTACCGCAGAATTGTCAATCGGGCTCGGGCTTTTCGGGACGGGTTCGGATTTGGAAAAATTGTCGGGCTTCAATCGGACCGGACGCCAGAGCACAATCGAGATTTTCATGATTGATAAAGTTTTCGCAATTGCTGGAATAACGCAAAGAGAAAACCTTGTCACATCGGTGTGGTTACAGAAAACTCATTTTCTTTTTTATGAAAACGTCTTCAAAATATAATGTGATGCTTTTGATTTTGAGTATCGGGCCCAGACTGGATGATAAATTAGGATTTGGGCTTGAAAAATCGGGTTTGGGTCGGGCTCAACATCTTGGGTCCGTTGACAACTAGTCTGTATTACCGTACCGGCGATAGTTTCTCTGCCACAAATGTAGGCCTACTAGCCAGTTTATTTGTGCGGCAATTTTGATTCTTTGTGTCTTGAATGTTTTTCTTAACTAAAAATGCACTTGGCTCTTCGCTTGCTGCACTTAGCCAAGGTAGGCTTAATATACTAATTCAGTTGCGTCTATGATAGTCCTTCAATTGATGGTTCACCAAGCAAGACTACCGCATCAATTTTACTATTTTTCAGTTTTACATTCTGCAGGCAAGGTGATGTTGCAAGCAGAGACGACCTTCGGTTGTTACATGAGGCGAAGCTCTTCAAACCATTAATAGGCTATAGTTAAAATTTCACTTACCCATTCAGCAAGACCTACTAAAATCTGATGAAATATCAGTCATTTTAACCTTGTTACCCAAATGAAGCTTGCCGGTAAAGTTTAGTAGCTTGCTTTTCTTTCATCAAGTTTGGAAATTTTTTGAAAAATAGCTCCTTAAAATTACGTTCATGTTGTTCCAGTGAGGAAGATTTAACCAAAACTGTAAAAGCCACTCGAGTGCAGATTAGTAGCCTACTTCCTTCCCCGTGTGATGTTACGATCTTACCAAAGATACAACGCCATGTTTATAGATTCGAACCAAAATTGCTTCTACTCGCAATTTGTAGGTCCGTTCCTGCGGAATAGCAAAAGACTTCGGGAGCTAACCAAGTTGCGAGTAGCAACATGTTGGTCAAAACCTATCGACATAGCGTTCTATTTTGTTACATTTTCTATGAGATTTTAAACACACGAAGAGGAAAACAGCACGAGGCCAGGGTTTTTCCACTTCACACAGTCATGTTAAGCCATTTTACGGTTTTGGTACATCTATCTCGTTTAAATGCTGCATTGCACTTTTATCGTTTGTTTTACTAACTAGCGATGTGCCGAGTCGAGTTCTCGGCCGAGTATTAAAACATTATCATTTTGACCCTTTTTTTGCTCTGTATCCGAATTTGATTCGCTTTTATGACTTCTACGGACGTGATGACCTTTTTTTTACTCTTCACCTGATTTTGAGTTCATATTTTGACGTCGTAGATACTCGGGCTAGGCCGAGTAATATCGTGAATACTCGTTACTCGGCGAGTCCGAGTAATTCTCCATGAGGCACATCCCTATTACTAACGCATGTCGTGTGCATTTAGTTTTTACAATGATAAATAAAACTTGGTTGACTGATTGGTTACGAATGAATTGACTCTCTTCAGTCATGACACAAATAAGCAAATTTAAAAGTTTTAATTTTCCAACACAGTCACAATACAGCAGTGAAAACGATGAGAATAGCAGATTCGTAATTTCAGCGAAATTCCGGTTGAAAACGAAGAAAAGCGATATTTTAAGGGCAGTGAAGAGAAAAAAGCTTTGTACAAGACTCTAAGAGCGACTCTGCTTAATTTGTTCCAGTCGGCGCTTGAGATCAAGGAGACTCGAGGACGAGGAGCTTGGAACAGAAGCGCTTCCGGAGCTTGGATTGGGGGCATTTGAGCTGCGAGCGATACTTGAAGCGCTCTGAATAAAAAATCGTCATCAAAACACAAAATCAAAACCTTTGAACCTACAATCATTCGAGAATTATTTAACCATAGTATCAATTATTCAGTAGTGGCTGGAACTAGCTTTTTCAAAATTGCTCGATAACGGATTCAGAGTGATATATTAGTAAAAATCAATAAAATGCATTAAAAATACAAAATATCAAAAACCCGACGTTCTGTTTTACCCAAAACCAGGATCATCAGGGCCTTACAGGGGTGTCTAAAGCATAAAAGTAACCTAAAATCAACAGTACGTAACAGTTGAAATAAACTAGCTTAGCCTGGAACTTTAAAACTAAAACTATCACTACAACCTGGCTAAGACAAATAAACACGTCAAACAAAGGTCGGTCCCGCAAAAAAAAAAAACGCGTGACGGATAATCACAATGAAAAGAATGTCTGATTATCGTCATTCGGGAAAATATGGAACAAGTCCGCGTAAAGGGTACAGCAGATCGAATGAGAGAAGAGTTAACAACTGCAGTATCACATTTTGTATCAGAGCGTACACAGAAATTTTGCAACGCCGCTGCTCGTTAAAAACTCTCCAAATCTAAGGTAAGAGCGAGACGAGAGTATCAGAGGAGCGCGCACGGAAACCCCTGCGTACGCAAAGATCTGTGTCAGTAAACAAATCGCGGCTTCAACTACCAACCGATACTCAAACTCAGTTTTTTAGTTCCAAATCATGATTACATTGAAATTCACCTCTTTATCTTACCTTTGCCTTGTAGACAAGCGGCTCCGGATGATTGAGAGAGCTGGTGTTAGGAGCAAGGACTTTGCTGGCGGACGACTGACTCAAATCGCTGCTCACTGATCGCTTTTTCATCTCCTCTTTATTGAGAGGTTCCAAACCACAAGTTTGGCGCAAACGCTGAAAAATTAATTGTTTGCTGGCAAATATCTTGTCTCCATCTACTATCACAAAAGGCGTCCCAATACACACAAAATTGAACTACAACACGGGTTCCCTGGTTGCTACACTGCTATACTGAGGCCTAAAAAAACCCTGTCGGGTCAATGAAGGTTCTTCAGAGGTACGTAACTTCAAATACGGTATACCAGTCCGGGTATCTATCTAACTGCACAACTTTTTGATACTGGCCGTTACAAGCATGACTTGCTTTCCATGTAGGGAATCATAGGCCTCATTTTTAGGGATATGCACTACGCACTGTACGCAACCCTAAAAGGTCAGCTGGTGGTGAACTAGAATCTAAATATGCCAAGAAAAACAAAATCAGAAGATGAAACGCTACATATTATTAACTCTATCACTCCAATAAAGTCTATATAGCTACTGCCACAGCAGTTTACTCACGTTCAAACGCACAAAGAATTCATCAGTGTTTTTCTTTTTATCATTTAAATCAATGCGTTGTGGAATTGTGGCTTGGCCTGAAAAATATAAAAATAACTGAGATTATTTTCAAAGTATATTGAACTGAAAATTCAACAATAAGTGAGGGAAACTGCGAAGTGCGCTTGCACTCTCCGAGTCAGCAGCCTCCTGGTGGCTATGTCAAATGCGATCGACCCCAGCCGCGAATCAAAGGAGCCGTCAGCCGTGAAGTTGTTAGTTGACCAATTATATCTATACTTGACCAGCTAACAACTTCAGTAATCCCTCTTTTGCTTCGCATTGATAGATTTAAATCACCTACCTATTTATTTACCCATCCACAAAAGACAAAAATGCTACACAATAGAACGACCGGGTGGTGTAGTGGTCATAGACACCGCTAATGATGCGGGAGGTACGGGTTCGATTCCCGGACCGGTGAAATCACACAAAGTCGCCAACGGCTCGCCACCGCCACGATGTATCTTCGCAGCAGTATTGCCAGAGTGCTACGCTGCGGAAATGAGCCCCGCCACTCGTTACACGTCTCGGTGTACACTGTACAGAGCGAGTATAATGAAGATTTGATTTTTGATGCAACAATGATAAATCTACAAATTGCTCAAGTTCACCACTTCTCAGGCTTCTAAGGATTAGTTTCTGTTTAACCTGTTTAAGTGAAGCTCAACACATTGTACCAAATTACTTAATTATCTTCCAAAATTGTCAAACCGCTTCACTGTAGTTTGATTTCCAATAGCAGTAAAACAACACGCTCAAAACATATCGCTATCTCAAAAGCTATCTCAACTATATCTAGCCATAAAAAAAATTAAGTAGACAATAAAAATACTGAAGACGAAGCGAAACAAACCTTTCGAACATTTTTCGTCGTCGATCTTCTTCAGGCCCCTCTTGACGTAATCACGAAAGAATTCGACTTCAAGCGCATCGATGCGTGACTCGACGTCATAATGAGGGTGTTCCACGCGAAACTCGTATAATTCAAGCAAACCCTGCAACAACACAGTTATTAAGCTTATCCACTAATAGACAGTGTAGTTGTCATGAAAATTTTGGAGGCGCACTTTACAGTTGGCCTTACAAGAAGCTTCGGAAATACACTGGAAGACTAGCCTCGCCAGAGTAGTGTTTTACCACTGAAAAATTGGGCAAATGGTTATGAATGAAGCTCATTTTCATAACACAGTAATTGATCAAATATAGTAATTGATTCCAGATATAAACCTTCTATATCAGTTACTAATGGCGTTTAAATTAAAATTAAACCTAAGTAATCACTCAGTAATTTACTACACCGGTTAGTTGCCTTTGTATCAAAGAGATTTTTATATTCTAACCTGTTTGGTGAGCTGACGGTCTCCTATCTTTTTAAATATCCCAGAGAGTTTGACATCGAGGCTCATTGAAGAAGCACTGCCTATATTTTCCTGAAAAAATATCAGCATAAAACGGCCACAAAATCACCAAAACTACAACCACAGTAGAGTTTTTAACGTACCTTCTTATGGGAAGAACGATGAGACCTGTTTCCTCTTGCTCGGCCCACTGCTTTCTCAATTAAAGCAACTACCTCCGATTTTTCCGGATTAGGAATCATGTGGAGTTCCTCCAACATCTAAAATAACAAACATTGATAAGACTTAGAGAGATTGAATACTCTGAGCTCATCTGACGAGACCTAGTAAGGTCGAATCAAGAGGTCGAATAAAAGGTAATCATACATTTAAACTAATCAAATCTTCATTATACTCGCGGTATTACTCCGAAGCATGTAACGAACAGCGGGGATCATGTCCGCGGTTTAGCGCAGGTTAACACAGCTCCGAGGAACATCTCAGTGATGGCGAGCCATTGGCGACACTGCGACCGATTTGACCGGCTCAAGAATCGAATCCCAGACCTCCCGCACCGATAGCTATTACATTAATATCGATCTCGATTTTAGACCTGCGTCATCATTTACAGCATTATTAGTATTTTTTAATGGTGGAAAAATCACTTATAACGATCAACTTAAAAAGCTTTAACAATAAACAGACCAACAGCAAGTCACTAGCTTATTACGTGAATCGACTTATAAAGCTAATTCACAGTCACAATCCAGACAAAACATTTGCGATTAGATCGGTAAACCCATTAAAATATATTGCATTGATATTCACCATTCAGCGACGAACTAGTAATGTGACGTGAAATTGAGCTACGCAATTGATTTTCGCGCTGCTTCTAGCAATTTAGTAACTAACCTCAACTCCAGGTTGCTTGCAGATGGTCAACACCACAGTCTTAACCGACCGCAGAGGCATATCTGTGTTCAGTTTTACGTAGATTTCATGATGACGGGGATATGCCGACTGAAACCGGTCGATTTCCGCTAAAACCGGAGCAATCTGCAAACATGAAAAGTTAGACATTGTTCTCCGCCCACCCTAATCCTCTGCTCGACAAGGACAGAGCGGCAGTTACTAAAATACACTCAAATACTAATTCTTTACGATATGGTCTTATCAACCTTTCATGTCCTTACATCTGACACATATAAGCCACAATTGTACATCTTCAGGGGTCACAATAACCGTCCGTCTAGCTCCGTTTTCAAGACATTGTTATCGGCGCGAGAAGTCTAGAGTTCCAATCCATGGTCGGGCAGATCGGCACTGTTGCGACGTTTCTTCCGAGCTGTGTTGCTCAGGCGCTAAGACCCTGAGAAGGGCCCAGTCACTTGTTATATACGCTTCGGCGTGACAACACGAGCATAATGAAGATTTGATTTTTTGGGATCACAACTGCCGTTACACTTTTGTCACTCAGGACGATATAACAAGAAATGAAACTAGTAAATTTACATTTTTACCTCTATATTTCGCAGTTTATGGATCGAATAACTTGAGCAACGTCACCGTTTCCAAATACTAATCCTTTTCAATACATTTTTTACGCGTTCATTACCTTGATGGCTTCATGTCGAAATCCATCATGCGATTCGGGAGAGAAAAATTGGGGAATCATCCGAGCCAGCTTCCATATGCACTACAATATCAAGCAACTCAGAAGAAATTTTGGAAAAAGTGCATGAAATTAACAGCCTTATTTTTATTTTCTTTCGTAGTTACTAGTTATACACAAATAACGCGCAAATCGCGGCGAGTCTAGCTTTCTCGCAAAAAAAAGAGGGTAACTTTTCAATGGGGCCATGCGCTCTACCTGCCGTGATGAAAACCTAGCATATAGATTACAGAACGTGTAGCTAATACCAAAAAAAAAAAAAAAATGTTTAATTCTCTAAATCGAAAAAAATTAAAACAAAAAATTCGTAGTCATATTCACCTTCATCGCAACCTCGTAATAATGAGTCGACCCACTCTCCATGCTATCATAAAGAACACGGAAGCACGAGCTGGAAAGCAAACACGATATTCCATTAAAAATTGAGTTTACAATCGAATTACAAATTATTTTTCCAAACCCAAGTCCTATTTGTTGATATACTGGCGTTGCGGTACGTAAGTTGAGTGTCTGATTGCTTATCAACTCGCATTTCTTTCCATTTTTGAGGCCAATTGCAATTGCAACATAGGTTTTATATGCACTATGGAAGATGATCTAGATGAGGATCAAACCAGCGAAGCGAGATCCGAAGTCCAATACACCAACTACTGGGCTAATGTGCTTTATTATCGACTTACAAGTTTCAGGCATTTACTGTTTTAGCGACACCTGGGTAAAAATCAAAAAACCAAACACTTACCAGGTGATGGCGGTGGGATCAGCGTGGTCCATCACTCTCAGAATCAGCATGTTCATGATCTGGATAAGTCTGGAGGAGTAGGGAAGTAAAACAAACTGGTCGTTGACCATGAGAGGAAGCAAAGTGCGGAGGAAATCGTAAATGGAATAAAAAGATAAGCGAGCACTTAGTACGTGAGATCCGAAAACCTGGAAATCAAGGAAATTTGAGAAAATCGAAACAACTGAGATTATTCTCAAAATAATGAACAGAAAGTTGTAGGCTGTGAAGTAAACTCTTCGAGTCAGCGACCATTTCAACTAATGCAATCGGCTCAAGATGTGAATCGAACTCGTCATGTAGCGGCTGTAACCACAGGGAAGCACCACTGAACTAAAACGCTCTTAAATCTTATTTATTAGAGCTTTGTGTCTCAATGCTTTCAAAAATAAAGGAGTAAAAAATTGAACGAGGCAAAACATCAGTCACTAACCTCGAGTAAAAATGCAAAATGACTTTTACATAAAGACTTGAAGCTGGCTGTATCAACAATGTTCTCTGTTGACTTGTCGTTGGCCACAATCAATGGGAGATATCTTAAAAACAAAAATAACAACACCGGTTATTTCTCTTGTAGGTGCAAAGCCGCTGCAAGATTGTTCTCTAATGCGAAATTTATACCTAGGCCTAGTCATTAGAGCAATAACAAGTTCAGGAACTTACAAAAATCTCTCTAGCTATGTTGACACAAGTAATTTAAATTTTAAAAAGTTGGACCGACTATTCGACTAGACATGAAGAAACTTCTTATTTTGCGAGGAAAGTATTCTCAGCCAAAGCCATTAAGCCCATGCCAGTAACGCAATCTCGCATGCGGGAGATTCTAACGAGTATTTGATAAAAACAGACGCTATATAACGTGTGCCTGTGCTCAGTTGCATTGCATCCTCCTACCACGAAAAAGCGATCAAAGCATTACAACGGACTTGCTCCGAAGTTGCTCGCCATCAGTCTAACACACTGAAATGGGAAAACCAGCTAAGCGCTTTTCCCCATGGCCCAGCTACTACACTTGCCGGTTCGTTCGTAACACTGTCCCCTAAATGCTGAGCGTCGAGCAGAGAAGCTATGAATATCAATTATAAAGTTATTAGTTTGACCCGATTTGCAATTTGGAATTTGAAACCGAGTCTACAGCTCCAGAGGCAGACGCTCTCACTATTTGGCCATCTGAGCTCTTAATAAGCTTTAATTCATTATTAAATGTGAAAGTGAAAGTTTAAGAGAAAAAGCACTATATCGACGAAAATGTTTTCGATCTGCTGTTGTCATTTGATGCCAAGACGAGCCATCGCACACCTACCTGTCAGTAGTCATGCGCAACTGTGTGGTGGAGGAAGTAAGCATCTGTTCCATTCGTTCTTGGAGGAGAGGGATGTTTTCTGGATGTCGGAGGACTTCATAAAGCTAAACAGTAATGAGAAATTTACCACATAGTTACTTCAGTAATTTCGAAATCGTTACAAATGGTCAGGAAAAATAAATGGCAAAAAAGCTGGAAATGCAGTACTTTGCACTTGAATTCTTTACAAAATTATGAACATCTACCCACTGGTGGGTCGCGAATGCAAACCACATGATCTGAATTAATGCTAAGCCCAATGTAAAGCAAGGCCTACAAATCCCGCTTTAATGATTCAAAATTAAACGATCTCATGCGATTTTACGAGATAATAAACGTAAAATACAGCATATTGTAACAACACAACAAAAAAAGCAAAAATAGTTTAAAATCAGAAATTTTAAGATTTTGAGTTGCCTTTAAATCACTGCCAAGCCCAATAATGTGCTTATAACAATATTACAATCAATCTGACATTAAATGTAAAAAATGCCTGCCAAAACTTTCTTTTATAACAAACTATACTTATGTCAATCTCACTTCATGTATCGCCAGAATAGCTGTGTCTAAACAAGTACTGGCTATTTGTGAAACAGCGACATCTAGTGCAGCACCAGCGCTATGAGGCACCTTTCTTTCACTGAAAATAAATTATTAATTTAGGAATAGCCACAAATTCATACAGGAACACTGAAAATGGAAGGATTAAAGTGAACCAGCTTTCCGAACGAGTCGTTATAATTTAAAAGTTATTCAATTAACAAATAACTATACTTTGGATCTGCTAGATTCAAAAACATGGTGCTGATGCTGATAAATACTTTAAAATCGAATTAAACATGCGTTTTATTTTCCTTTTTCATTTAGATGCATATTTATCCTCCTATCACGAGAAAGCGATCAATGCGCTAATAGCGAGCTCTCTCAGGAGTTTCCACGCATCTACCTACCACACCAAGATGGGGCAATCCCGTTAAGTGCCTTTCCCAACGGCACAACAAGTAAATTTGCCGGCTTGTTCTCCACACTGTCCCTTTAATGCTGAGGGTCAAACGGGTAAGCTGTGAATGCCAATTTTAAAGTCATCGGTTTGACCCGACTCGGAATCAAACCCGAGTCTACAGCTCAAGAGGTGGATGCTCTTATTACTTGGCATCTGAGCTGCTTAAGAACACAACCCAGGCAAAAATTATTTTACATGTTGTCACAAGGCTTTAATTGCAACTAAAATTCTTTAAGAAATTTTTAATCAAAAACATATTGCTTCAAAACTAAAAACCATTTCTACCACTTACTCTTGTTCTTTGAGAAATGATGGCATTGGAAGCGGCTCTAAAAGATGGTCGATGTTTATTTCTTTCAGTTGGGAAATGCCTTCCCGGATGTGCTCCGGTAACCACTCTTCCTTCTTAGGAGGACTCGATGAACGAAGCTCCTGACCTCCAGGAGCAGAGCGACTTCTGAAAGCAACCAGCTTGAATTTTGGTGCAAGCTTTTACACACTTCATAAATTTCATGCAGTTTCATGATAAAGCTCTTAATTTTGTCCATCTTCGAGTTAGTTTAAATTGCACGTCGACTTTTCTTAATCCAGGCAAGTCAATGCACTACATCTTGTATCTGGACGTTTCGACAAGAATTCAACTGCCATCATCAGCAGCATATGCAAGGCAACAGTACAACACTTACATAACGTAATTTATAATTTGCTATTGTGAACTGTAAAACAACGGCTAAAATTGAATTCTACGATTTCAGCTAATATTACGCCCAGTCACTTTTAATCTCTGATAATGCCCTCATAATCACTGAAGCATGTCGAAATGACGTCATACTTTTCAATCGCAGCACTCTCTTTCGCGAGGTTAGTTGGCATTGATTTGGTTTCTTTCATGGTTTTCGAGGAAGCAGTGGGCGCAGAAGCGATTCGACTCTGTTTTGTGCTCGAAGATGTTCCACCTTCTTGGAACTTGCCGGATCGCTTTATGCGCTCCTCCAGCATGCTCATGTCTTTCTCATTCAACTGAATAAAAACAAGTATGTACGTACCGTACATTGTACATACCATGCAAGTAGATCATAGTGCATCTTTCTGCACCAAATACGCTTCAGGGTTCAAAAATTTCGTCTCGGCAACACGGCTAAACTCACATGAAAATCGCAGGCGACACTTACCCTGTTCCCATGTCCAATTTATGTGGGTTTGTTGCTGTGGACTTTCTGCACCACAGTTAAAATTTTGATGTCACAATTTAAAAAAGTGATTATGACATCAATCCCACAGCAATAAACCCACATCAACGTGGGCTTAAAGCCCACACAAATTGGACAGGGTAAGTGTGTACGATTCGACGGACCCGAGAATAGAACACTAGACCTACTCCACCAACAGCATTGTCATTACCATAATGCAGAAATGTTATTGATGATAAAATATTTTATACAAGTACAAAACCTTCATATTTCAATGGGTGCTTGACAAGCCGACAATCCTTTTTAATGCGCAATGTATTGCGCATCGCGCAACTTAAAAAACTAAAAAATTTGGTAACAGGGATTAATCGAAAATGCATGTTTTTCGAAGGTCAAACTCGATTTTTCTTAGTATCGTCTTACCCTTCCAACTTGTTTGTAGACGATTTCTCCCGATACGTTATAAGCAGCGACAATTGCATTGAGAGCAGAGGATCGTACGCTTTTATCTCGGTCGCTAATGTTAGCAGCTATTTCTTTCAGTGCTTTGCTAGCTGAGGGCTGACAGACATCTACTCCATATGTTTCAATCAACAAGCCAATTTGGTCCAAGCATTCTGCAAAATACGATCAACTTTAGATGCTTCTTGATAATTGATAGCACATCAAGAATTCACATAATTACTTTAGACGCAGAAGTCCCATTTTTGGTCTTGCAGAAGGGAGACCAAATCAAATCCAATCTTGGTTATACTCGCGGCATTACGCGATGCGTGTAACGAGTGGGGGGGCCCATCTCCGCGGTTTAATGCCTGGGCAACACAGCTCCGAAGAAACGTCGCAGCGGTGGCGACATCGTGCTCGATTTGACCGGCCCGCGAACTGAACCCTGGACTTCTTCCACCAACAGCGATATCTTGAACCAATACGGTAACCGGTGGGTAGGCACACTAATAACTGATGAATTATGGCACGGTATCGTTGAACTGCTGGCAGTGCTGCGATAAACCTTACGCACATGAAACTTACAAAAATTTCTGCTATTACGACAAACGTAAATACGCGATTTTGCAAATATCTTAGGCAATTAATTAACTTTGTAAACGCCGACAAAAGATATGGACAGAATTGGTAAAAAATGAAACTACTCCACCTCGTGGAAAGATCAATGTGCTTACATCGTGGCCCTTTTTCAAACTGGAAAGATTTTTACCTGATCTCTGCCTCGAGTTCTTTGATTTGATTCCATCCATGATATACGTGAATAACTTTGATGCGGAATATACGAGAGAGATTTGCTTAATTATTCCATGAACAGCTTTCCGTATGTTATCCTTGCTTTCGCCAATCTAAAATTTGATTGGTTAGATAAATATTTATTTCTGCCATATATGAAGGAAACACAAAATGCAAACACGCACACATAAAGGGAATAATAAACAAATAGGCAGCTTATAAAACTCGGGACTTCTCCGATTTTTCAATATTCGCTCACAAGCTAGACACCCGTAGTTGTCTACAACATCAGCATAGGACACCTACGGAAACCTGTTTGCTTGTAAAGGCTTCCGTCGGTATGTCTTCTGGTGTGATCCATTAGACCAAAGCACCTCTCAGCATTTACTTAAACAAATCGCAATCTATGATCAATCTTAATCCAAGGTCATGGTCGCAATTAAAATCGATAAACACAGACATTAGAAAACGATATGTACAATACCGCGAACTACGACAGACTATGTGTCAAAACGTCCAGCTACGAAAATTACTTGAGCATTATTTAAAGCTGTTTTCATCCTATAGTTCAAATCAAAAAAATGTTCATTACATTTGCAGTATCACGCCAAAGCGTGTAACAAACGGCGAAGCCCGTCTCCGCGGTTCAACGTCCGGACAACACAGATCCGAGGAGACATCGCAGCGGTGCAGAGCAGCTGCCGACACTGCGTCCGAACAGACCACCCGGAAATTGAAGCCTAGACCTTCTGCGCCGGTAGCGATGCCTTCAACCGCTACGCAAAGTGACTGGTCTTAATTTCAAAATTAGAAAATGCTGTGAGTTAAAATCAATATCTTGATTTCTCTCGATTTTACAAAACATGAGTTTATGCGACTTAAGCAAATATATGGAATCAATGAAACTAACCTTTATTATGAGATGAGGGAGGAAGGCTGACGCTTCATATTCACTCATTCTATACTCATTTTCTATTAATTTCTCGAAGAGAGCTTTCAAATATTCGAGTGATTTGATATGAACTGTTGTGTTTTTATCGTAAAACCGAAGGGTGAACCACCTCAGTAAAATATCAAGACAATTAACCGTCGAATTCCAATCTGTATTCAGCGCCTGAAAATTGCTTATTATCTTAACAAAAACAATATTCCTCTTTCGTCATTTCGTGTAAAAAAGATACAAAGGAGTAGTTAATGCCACTGTGCAGGATTACAATTCAAATTTTGAACGAATTCCACATTTTTATTACGCCGAATCGTGTGACGAGCGGCGGGGCCCATCCCCGCGGCTTAGCGCCTGGACAACACAGCTCCGAAGAAATGTCGTAGCGGTGTTGAACCGCTGGCATATTTCGGAATGGTTGCATAGAAAAATTCCACTTTGCTCTCCAACGATCTGATTGGGTGGCAATAGTGTCGCTGCGACGCGGAGTAGTGACTGGGTGTGCGGGATTGCTGCTTGGTTTGATGCTCCTACAAGCTTTTATTTCATTCTCAACGAACTTGGTTTCTTATGTGTAATTCGGGGTGGGGTAGAGTGGTGGTAATAGAATAAAAAATATTCTGCATAACCATTCCGAAATATGCAGTTTATTGTTGATTTTTTCTCGCAGCATATTTGCGCACTTGTTCTACCCAATTGCATCGACGGAGAGAAAAATGGAAATTTTCTGTGCAACCATTCCGAAATATGCGACCGGGAATCGAGCAAAAACCTCCCGCGGCAATGGACACGTCTTCAATCACAACACTAATCAAACCAAATCTTTATCATACTCGCGGTATTACGCCGAAGCGTGTTACCAGTGGTGGAGCCCATCTCCGCTGCTTAGCGTCTGGGCAACTCAGTTCCCAGAAATGCGAGCCGTTGGCCACACTGCGACCGATTTGACCGGACCGGGAATTGAACTCTACACCTTCCGCGCTAATAGAGATGCCTTTAACCGCAACGCCACTGACACACATAATCCAGGCTTTGATTGAAATTAAATAAAATGTCAAAACAGTAAAGATAACATTTCACAATTTACAATCTAGCTCTAAAAGAACTCGAAATTAGAAAATGTCTAAATCAAAACACGAGAGTGAGGTAAAGCATGTTGAAAAACTTGATAGCATAACAACATTCAGCACTATTGACAACAATTGCACTGATAGCGTACAATTGTACGAAGTTAGTTGCTCTTACCTGTAACAACATTGATACAGCTTTCAAATGGTGTTGGAAGTCGGCGTGAAACAGTTCCCCCATCAGGGTGGGTCCAATACACGTGGACAGTTGCTGCTGAAGCTGGGTTATTAATTCCTCTCGAGGTGTGGTGAAATTCCATTTAATTGTCTGAAAATAATCACGTCATTAGTAAGTGAAGCCACTGAAAATAACCACTTAGGTCAATCAGCTTGAAGCATTTCAAATGGCGGCTAGAAAATCCCGCCGATAAGTACGCAGAAAATCACAAAGGCCTCGGATTGAAGAGTCAGAGGAGCACAAAAAATATTTCAGACAAAGCTTCCTTACTTTTAGTTTGGCTTCATCTTTCATTCTTTGTTCTTTTCCGTTTGGAAGCGGAATGAAGAGAGGAGAACTGTCTTCCTCCGATGGCTTGGGCTTCCGCTGAGCTGAAGGAGCGCGTTTTCTAACTTCCTCTTTTTTCTAAACAAGTTCAAGCAGTCACAGCTATTTTCAAATTTCTTTTAAGAGTTGCGCTTAACCTAGGCTGAATTAAACCCCGACCTTTCTACATAACATTTTTTTGAACCACACACAAATTCTTAATGTATTCACTTGTGTAACCGAGGTTTTGCTAATCTACATAAACAGTAAATACAAATACAATGTACATTAAGCTTGTACTTATGCATGATCAATCAAACAGCATTGCATTTCTATGCTGAGATACACTTACATTTAACGAGCATATTGTCAGGGGACAACCTGGCGGAAAGTGTAGAAGTTAAAGACACCGCTAACGAGGCGGGAGGTCTGGGGTTCGATCCCTGGGCTAGTCAAATCGCACGCAGTCGCCAGCTGCGACGTTTTGGGGAGCTGTGTTGTGCACTGTGCAGGTGCTAAGCCGCGTAAGATGGGCTGCGCCACTCATTGCACGCGACGTGTATGATGAAGATTTTTATTTGGTCTGGGGACTTTATTTCCAACCACCGACCAGCCTTAAACGAGCCATGCACCGTCCAGGCGTCCACTAGTCACTGCAACATACGCCTCAACTCACTGTTGAAGGCCGTTTTTCTTTCGCTGACGTCGATCCTTGTTTAGGGGGTGGTTCGACCGGTTCATCTGCGGAGGGACGAGATGTGGAAGGGGGTGCTTTAGTGGGGGCCTTGGCGGGGGCAGATGGGGTTGGAAGTTGATCTTTTGCTTTATCAAGAAGTGGCATTATGACAGATTTTGACGGCCCCTAAAATAAATGATCATGTAGCAAGGACATTTTGCAGTAATAACAAAACAGACCTGCGTGGTTTTAACAGCACCGATTTTAAATCACTGAAAACCACAAAACAAAACTTATTGAAGCATCTGAGGCACATAAATTTTCAAAAAGCATTATTAGGGAAAAACTTACCGATAATTTTCCAGTTGCTCGAACAAGTTTGTCATACGGCAGATGGCGCATCAGAGCAGGGAGGAAAGCTTGAGCCTTAGCTCGAATCTCTCCGCTTCTATCTTCGCAACATGCAAACACCACAGGAACACACAATTCCAAACCTTCACGAGCGTTCGCTGGTAGCTTTTTCGCCGCTGTAAGCTTGTCCGTTAACCAGCTAAAAAGCTGGAAAAAACTCGGAGGTTAAAAACGAAATACATAACTTCCCAGGAGTGCAATAGGACGAACCATCATGCGGACAATACGGAGACCAGAAAAAATCGCTATCACTCCTCCCAAATCATTCGCATCACTTAGCCGAAAATACGTGTGTAAAAAATTAGGAAAGTCTTTATTCTGACTACTAAGACAAGGATTTCAAACTTGACTAGACAGCAGCGCTGTGTTACTCGTTGCATTTTTTAAAAGCTCAATAATGATCTAAAACCACCTTGCTTGCATCCGAGGCCTCTGGGAGGATTTTTGGGCCCCGAAGAAAATAGAAATCACTGAAGCGCATCCTCTATAAAAAAGGTCGGTCCATAGCATAGTCTATCAAAATTGTTGCAAAGATGGCATCCTCTAAATCAAGCAGCATTTGTCCCTATCAGCGTTACTGCTTGCATCAGGCTGAAGGTTTTTAGAAAAACTTTTCAAACAAATTCTTCTCGTAAGTCGAAAAACGGCAAAGAACTAACGCATAAAATAATGAAATCAGTGTAGTTTAAGTTGTAACAGACCTCTATTCGGAGAAAAGTATGTTTGGCATTGGACAAAGCAGCAAAAATAGTCTCTCCTTCTATCCACTGGGACAATTTGCTGTTCTCTAACCATGTGTTCATGCACTTCAATGCTGCCTGGCGAACTTGAATCTGAAACATCAAGTTTGGAGCAAAAATTAACGAAAATTCTATTCCTGTGTTCGTAAGCAGATGCAGCAAGCAGGTGAGGAAAGTTTTTTTTTTAAAAGTCCTAGCTTATTTAGCCGAAGTTTGGAGGTTTTAGTCGAAGATATTGTCAGAGCTAAGCACATTATTTAATAATAAATCATGTAAAAAAGTTTTCGATATTTTTAAACTAGTATGCAAACTTTTATATGATGTCACTAAATCAAAATCTTTTTCAAATTGGATTTATTATGGTTATAACAATCTTAACCAGCGCTGATTGCAAAGAGAGGGGGGTTTATCCCGTACAGGCACCACTATGGTATATTTCTAAATTTTCGTTGAACTGAGAATTCAACATGATCCGATCGGCCCCAGCCGTGAATCAAACACGTCACAAAAGGAACTGCAACCCGCGCGCGGCACCGCTATGCCCTGCGGTTAACCAAGAAGTTCCCCGCCAGCCACTCACCTTACTGTCTGCCAACGAATTAATGATGCTTGCTGAGAGCAGATGAACATGTTTAGCAGTGTGAGGGCCCAGTGAGGTAGAAAGCTGGGTGAGAATGTTTAGAGTTGTGGTAACCTGGAAAAGGAAAAACTGAATGAACATAATCGGTTGGCATTGCGGTAAAAGACATCGCTATAGACGAGGTAAGTCTCGGGTTTGATTCCTGGGACGGTCAAATCAAACTTAGTGTCGCCAACGACTCGCCACCGCTGCGACGTTTCTTGCTGCTTCGTCAAAGCGCTGCGCAGCGGAGACGAGCCCCGTCACTCGATACACGCTTCGCAGCAATACCGAGTGTAAGGAAGATTTGATTTTTTTGAAAACCATAAACAACAGTGTAACAGGCGACCAACGCAGATACTTTGTGCAGTGAATTCAGACTTTAATTCGTGATTATTCAATATGTTTCAGTGCCTTTTCTCAACTTGTCGATCTCCATACGCAAGTTATTGCACTGTATATCTAGAAGAGTCTTTTTAGCAAATCAAAATTTTGCAAAGCGTGTTGAAAAAGTTGCAAACTCTACTACGAACATTTTCCTTGCTGTGGTTGAATGTTTATTGTTTAACCTAGGTCCGAATATGCCAGCGGCGAAAGATGTCATAATACAATAATATTCCATCACGACGCAGCAACGAACTAGAGAATTGAACTCCTACCTAGCGATTACGAAGTCATGAAAAGGATGCTCAAATTTGCTGAGTCATGCAACCAATCAACTGGGGTATACCAGCTAATGACTGAAGTGCTTGGCTGAGTGACAGCCATTTTAAACCCCCAGCTTAGAAAACCGTCCAACCAAATGTACATTTTTTGTTGCACCTTACTTCTAACCACTCTTATTTCCAGAGAAATTAAAAACTCACAAGAATTTTGTTCGAATCAGAGAGGCGAGCTTTGAGCGCAGAAGGGAGATCACCTAGATTAGCGCTGATAAACTTGGCATCATTCAAAATATCGGTCACATTGTCCAAGCCTTCTTTCCTCACTTTCCAGTTTTTATCGTTAAGTTTTGAAACAAGGCCATCAGTAATTTTATCACTGTAAGACAAAATTGGATCAAAATCAATAATCGATAAATTATTGAAGGGGAATCGAACCACAAAGCATTAAGACTTCGAAAACGGCATTTCCGAAGTCGAATGCAGTGAATCATGATATTTACCAAGCATTTTCATACGATTAGTAAACTTGCATCGACTCGGTTAGCAGAAAGCAGAGTTATCCATCGTCTTTTTCTTTGATCATACGACTTCTTTTTACTTAGAGGTTATTTTTAAACACAGATCTGGTGCTAACTATTTTACCTTTCCTATTTGAAAAATCATTACCCAAAAAAATACTAAAATCTGAACAAATATCAAAAATCAGATTAAGCAGAAAGTTAGCACTAAAAATTTATATTAAAGTCCTCAAGAGCTTGTTTTATGCTTGACGCGATTGTCGGGTGTGGAGGCAAAAGCTCGATAAAATCTCGATGAAAAACCAAAAAAATATCAAATTCATTCTGAGTAAGAAGCGTAAGCTCGAGCTTGTAGAAAACTTGGTAACGATACGATCAAAATTTGACCAAAGAAATTTATGTTAAAGTAACTGTAACCTACCTGATATCCACCCTTGTAACCATGTCATCAAAGTTCATTCCTCCATCTTGTCCTTCCTCCTCATCCTCATCTTCCACTTCCTCCGAGCCTGCATCCGATTGTTTCTTCACTCCTCTACAAGGAACAGGAGGACTTTGGCCTTTGACCTACAGCAAAAATTATGAACGTACGAAGATAAAGAATAGATACTTGGTTACTTACCCCTATTGCTTTCACACTAATAGATCTGACTCAGCATCAAAAATATTGAAAAACGTATCTCAAAGCAGCATCAATTGTTTTTGCGGTAAGTTTGTTGGGTCAATTTTTATTTACGCTTTGCTTTAAAAGATTTCATTAAATTAGACCTACTAGAGGTTCGAACTCATGAAAAACTTGATTTTAGAACAGGCTCTTGCATGTTACGATGTTAGACATTCAACAGAAGCAACAGATAACATCGCATGAATCACCTTTTCCATTTCAGCATCGATTTGTTGAACGATTGCTGGCTTTTCGCTCTCGAATAACATTCTTGTCTTTTCCCCCATGAACAAAGCAATGGAACCAATCAACGTAAAGGAGGCAGTGCGAACCGCCTGGACAAATAAACTTATACTTACATTGCACAATATCTGCATGGGAATACAGTAAGTATTTGACAAAAATAGCTTAAGGAGAAAAAATACAGCCACAGTAGTTCCTAAAACTGGACGTTTCGACAACATAGATTCAGCTGTCATCAGCAATAAGCAAGGCTGCACAAAACTTTTTTTGTGCAGCCTTGCTTTCTTTGCTGATGACGACAGCTGAATCTATGTCGTCAAAACGTCTAGTTTCAAGAACCACTGCGGCTGCATTCTTCAACTTACTATGTATGCAGTGCGCACAGTTACTTAATCAGTGTGAACTTTTCTCTCTTCTTATGAAAATGACGACGGTGCAGGGGAACAAATTACGACGGCTTAGCGCCCTAGTGAGGGTAAAAAACTGTGCAGTGATGAATGGTGATGAGTAACGAAGCGCACCACGATTGCCATATTTTAACTTTTTAGTCTATCTAGTATCACATTCAGTTTCCCAAGCACTAACAGCTCTAAAGCACCGGGCTAAACAGATATTTTGGTAAAAATAGAGTACTTTTTAGGCAAAAGATACATACTAAGTTGGCCATCGAAACAACTTACTGGATTAGTAGCCGCAAGAGCGATTTTGATTTTCTCAATCACTAACTTCATGTTGAGGCCAGCGATGCCGAACTCCCTCATAGCCTGGGACAACCAACCAATTGATTCACTTTGAATCTTCGGGTTTTTCTGCGACATGGCATAGTCTAGAACCTAAAAATAATTTTTTTTTATATTTGTTAGAGTAGCTGTTTCACATTAGCCGTAGCTTAAAGTTATGAGCCAAACACCAATAAACCAACTTAGAATCAGTTAAGCAAGTTACTCAGAAGAGTGCAAAGTCGTAGTAAGCCAGTGCATACTTGAGTACTTTTTGTATTTAGTTGCATATATATTAATTATTAATCCAATAATCCTCCTATCACGAGAAAGCGATCGAAGCGCCGTAACGAGCTCGCATATGAGTTGCCTTCCATCTGTCTACCACAACAATATAGGGAATCCCGCTAAGTGCCTTCCACACGGCACAACAAGCAAACTTGCTGGCTTGTTTTCCACATTGTCCCTTTAATGTTGAGCGTTAAGCAAGAAAACTGTGAATACAATTTTACAATTATTGGTTTGACTCGATTCGGAATCAAACCCGAGTCTACAGTTCCAGAGGCGGACGCTCTTAACACTCGGTCATCTGAGCTGTTAAATCGCTAGTTTTCGAAGCGATAATGAATCTTCTAGATACAAGTCCCACTACTTTTAACGCTTTGCTAACCTGTTCGGCCACCCAGGGCATAGTGCATGCCTCTGACATAGCGATCAGAGCTGCCTTGGCACTGATACCTGCTTTCACATCTCCAATCTTGTCCACAGTGAGCAACAGACACAATCCAGCTGCGGTTCTGTGACAAACAATATGAAATTTACATTGCAATGAAACGTCGAAAAATCGATAGAAAAGTGGTAAGAAATCACTTAGAAGAGCATTACACAAGTTGTTTCCGAAACTGTTGCTAAATAGCATGTTTCTTGCTTAAAACCATAAAAAATATTAATTACGAAAAAACGGTTATGCGAAGTGAGAAGTTCGTTTTAGTCATGGAACCGGTTAATTTTTAAAATCACAAATTCTTGGCTTGGATAAGCAATTAAAAATGGCGTTCAAGGCATCGTTACTCCCACAGTCAAACACAGTCGCAATACTAATAGCATGCAAGTTTCCAAGAAAGTTTTTGGACCCTAGAAGATTTACCTGCTAAAGTTACCATTATCAGCCAAGAATGCCAGAATTTTAAACTTTTCAATCATACAATTGAAGTTATTATCTTTCCATCCTGGTTTAATGGTAAAAAGCTTCACGAAAGCTTGACAAGGGATTTCCTTTTTCTCCAACATTCGCAGTTTCTAATAAATTAAATCAAACAACGATGTTGACAATAGATCGTATACTACACGTATCAGCTAAAACGCCTAATGGACAGGCGAAAGATAGAAGTTCGAGGCCGCAACAAGACCTATTTTTGACTTCAACAAAGTATATGCAGCAGTACTCCTTTGGTGCTCAGCAGTAAGGTCAGTGAGAAAGAAACGATCTCTGGTCTATTGACATTGTTAAACTTAAAAGAAAAACGTTCGAGCAAGCTGTGCACCTGTGACTACAAGTTACTTGTGGTGGGATGTCTTTTTTCGACTTTAGATGCGACCAGTATCCAATATTGCATAATACACCAACAAATGCACAAACTGCTGTTAATATATATTAAGCGAAGGCATCCATGCTGAAACTGCAAGGATTCGTTTTTGCGAAAAACCCTCAAATCATTTGCTACACATTTGCTTCATTTACTCATGCTGCTATCGTAGAATCTATTTTCCTGAAAGCAAAGATGAACGGTTGACAATTTAATACAGACATCATAGGTTCAAAATTCTTGATTTATAACTGTATATGACGCAGTTAGAAGTCCAACGGCAGGCCTTTGAGAGCACTGGGCCAACAGAGAAAACACCTGGTTATATTTCATAAACAAAAGCGAAACGCCACTTTTACAAATGTAATTTGACGCCATGACCTAGATTCGAACCTACATTGGTTAGTTTAGAATTCAGATCGACTAAATAAAATTTGGTGACAATGAAATACCTGAAAAGTTGATTGCAGACCAGCTAATCTTTCCTTCCAGTTTGAATTAAGTATTTGCTTCTTCTCTTCGTCGCTTATCACCTTAAGTACAAGTTCATCGGCAACCTCATCGCTAAGCTCAGCTTCAACTGCAGGTGTTGCTGCTTGCCTGAAATATGTTTCGCTGTAGTAATATTCTTTCCAGACATCCGCGAGAGCTATACCTTAGGCACGAGTGGCCAGTCTTTACCAGGATTAGTACAACAAGGCAAACTCCGTTCATTTTTAAAAGCAAAAAGAAAATGCCCTCTCGAAAAGACATTTAATGCCCTTACCAAAATCCGAATTGGCAATTTTATACTGGCTGGTAAATGTTTCTATCTATCTCAGCTACCAAAACACCTATTTAAATTCGTCAACCAACACTTGTTCAAAGCTCTTGCGTTTAATCTGAAAATTCATTGTGATTTGCGCTACGTTCGCAGATGGATGACTGCAATAGTACGCTTTGTCAGAATGATTTAACTCCGAATTTTAATACCTTGCGCAGGAGTTCACATTTGAACGATTACACAGCAGGGGGACATTGATAGCTGACAAGGTCGCTATGGGGAATCAAACCAATGAATAAACTGTGAACAAACAAGTTACTTACTTAGAAGGCGCTTTTGCTTTCTTTACCGCGCCGCCAGACTTAGAAGAAGGTCTACTTGTTTTAGATTCTTTTTTTTCCACCTAAAAAAGCAACTGGCATTATAACATGGTAAAGTCGACAGTATAATGAATACCCGTGATAGCCTTACATAGCTTTGCATATATACAAACACATAATTAAAGTAGTTACTAACCACTTTTGAAGAACTAGATTTGGGGCGAGAGTCTTTACTTGAAGTCGATGTTTTGCTCACACTTTTTGTCGGAGCTTGAGCAGGGGGAGCGGAAGCACTTCCGGTTTTTGCTCCACCACTAACTTCAACCTTTCCAGCGCATTCATTGATCTAAAAAAAATTAATAAGCACCCTTATTACGAAATAAAATTTTCATTATACACTACAGTGCTCCCGGTATTGCACCAAAGCGCGTAACAACTGACGGGGACCATCTCCGCGACAACCTGGTCATTGGAAAACACAGCATGGTGACACTGTATCTAATTTCATCGGCCAGGGATCGAACACCAGACCTCTTGCACCAATGTTGTTACCACTACGCCCACTGGCTATTGTTCAGGAAAAAATAATGCTGAACTAATTTGCCACTATGCTAAGGATAATAATATCAAAGCGAATAGATTCATTCCTATCATCAATCTAACGACTATGACTTTAAAGCAAAAAATACCAGCTTTGCCACGCTTATTTCCTCACTGGAAAAATATGCTGCGAAAGAAAACTGTAATCGATATGATCGCAAACACACCATACCTTTTCAAGCTTCAGTTTGTCCAGGTCTGCGATGAATGGATGTAATTTTGCTTCTCCTACCAACTTCAACATAGCTCCAATTGATTGAAAAGCGGCTTCTCTCACTTCAGGCGAACTGTGGTCAATATTCTGTGGAGTAGAGAGTAGTAAAACATTAATTAAGTAAAAAAATCCAGGTAAAAGCGCTGAAAGAGATGCATGAGGCATTCTGCTTGATTGGCTTCGCGTCGGTTTAAATCATATAACGCGCTATCAAACCCTACATTATACTCCCGGTATTACCCAGAAGCCTGTAACGAGTGGCGGGGCCTATCTCCGCAGCTAAGCGGTGGGGCAAAACAGCTCCGAAGAAACGTCGCATTGGCGGCGAGCCGTTGGTTCACACTGTATATGATTGAACCGGCCCAAGAATGGAACTCAAAACCTCCCACGCCGCAAGCGATGTCTTGATCCACTACGTCAACCAGTCGGTCACACAAAGTAGTGACACGAAAGTACAGTCAATAAGCTAACCTCAAAAAACAGTGATGCAGGCAATAAATAGCTGAGCCATCAGCTATTATGACGATTATTACTAGTTAATTCAGTCATTTAAGACCAGTTAATTAATAATTAGTAATTGCACAAGATCAATAATTACGAAATCCAAGCATTTCCTAATTTAAGAAATAAACGTAAGAGTAGTTCGAAAAAGCAGCACGCGATGGCATTAACACCCAACACATTAACTACTGCAACAATTACTTCCGTAAGCTGAAACAATAGAAAATGGTATGTTTCTAGTTGTCTCTAGTAGCAAAATCGGTAAATTCAAAAGCGCAATATTTAAAGCGCCGAAGTAGCGATTTTGAATGCACAACATACCTAAACGAAATGTTAAACCTATTAACGTATACGCTTGCCTTGCACAGCGGTTGAAGCAGTTGTTTCATCAGAGCTTTATTGACAGCAGCTGCCTTTGTTTTGGTCAATGACCGGGAAAGAAAGAGACCGACTTGGCATCGAATTGACGGATTTTTGTGGCCAAGAGCTTCTACTACCATTTCAGCCACTGCTTGAATGTTCGTCTAAATGGTATACTAAATGGTAAAAAAAATTCATAATATGGATATATATCGCACTCCCTAAATAGTTATAATCGCCATTAGTTTCCAAAAAAAAGCTATTTAGCAAAACTCTCATGAAATCGACGGTGATTGTAACTGTAAAGCTAATTACCACTTTTTAAAACTTTTCTTGATTTCCAAACAAATCAACACTCACTTAGCAAAACAGATAGCATTCACTTTAAATATCACTAACCCAAACCAAGCTATTACCGTGAGATATATGGCGTCAACTGCTTCTTGCAGAGCGGCAACCACATTTGCCTTTTTTTCCTTGAATCTCTCAAACATTCCATCCAAACATACAAGTGCATATTGATGGAATTTCTTCCTCAAACCAGATGCTAACCCACCCAGACATTTGATTGCAATAACAACCAGCAAAATGTTTGTATCCTTGCTTAAAACCTGTCAAAAAAAAAATACTTTTAAAAGCTGATAGAACGGATGCTGCAAAGCGTAGCAGCTCGGAGTATTGCTAAAGAATATGTTTTTGACCGGTAAGAACCGGAATTTACGAATTTAGCTTTTTCATACGGATCAGTCGGATCACACAAATCATCAACTATTGTGCCTGGCAAGACTTACATTCCTGGCGAGCAAGGGTCAACCATAAATAGTCAATTGTCTGTAGTAGCGACGTCTACGTGGCACGGAACAAAAAAAGAAATGAAAATGGTATGCGCTAAAATACATTTAGGTTCTTAGTATCTTAGTATCTATTCTGACTAGTTTAAACTAGTCAGAATAAATATAGTGTAAATTAAGCTTTAAGCTAGTGTGCTTGTACGTCCAAACAATGCAGGGAGTTTTACAAAGAAAAACACAGACATTGCCAATTAGTACAAACAAAGCCAGCTGATGGCAGTAGTCTACAAAGCACTATCACCAGGAAAACAGCAGAAACTTTGTCTTCTCTTCAAATTTTTGAACAGTTGAGTACTAGCAGCATGTTCAAATATGAAACTCAACGTAATTGAAATTATGAAAAAGTTACCGTTCAAACTTTAAGTACCAACCTTTTTTAATGCTTTCACTACATCACCATAGTCATCAGGAACAAGTCGAGGATTTTCAGTAACCAACTTTTCACAAGCTTCCAACGCCATTTTCCTTTCTTGCCATTTCTTTTCCTCCTGAAATTGGAACTTAAGTTGAAAAATTAGGTATATATTGTGTTCCGCAACAAAATCGAGCATAGCTTAAAGTACCGCTATGATCGTAAACTGTAACCCAACTTCCCTAAGCTGCGTGGTTGCGTCATTGGAAGAGATTTTGATCACTATATGCTACGTCTACCATTAATGAACGTAAGTACTAACGATGGATGTAAATTGATAGTTAACGCAATATTCACTTTCTATTTGAAAAATTGGTAAGAGCAAACTTACCAGCAGGAGGATTATAACTCTACAGACTTAACGTTTAAATAGACAGCTAAAGCTCTTGGGAGCCGAAATGTTTGTCCGCAAAAAAGCGAATGACCTATTAACAACCAAATACCTTCGATCCTAGAAAATTACTCCAATGCTTTACAAAGCGCTTAAGGTATGCTTACAATCTGGGTGAAGAAGGTCTTCGGTAATTTGGATAAGATCTCAACCGGTTCGAGAAAATCATAAGGATCAACAGCAGCTTCTTCCGCCTCTGCACCTCCTAAAAAAGAAACATTGGCAACGAATTTTTGACAGCAGCCTCACGAAGTGAGCAAAGCAGTGATAGCAAGCAAGATAAAATAATGTATAACTAACCGCTTCCTCCGCTTGCTTCAGCTGCAGCCGCTTTCTCCTCCATTTTCTCACGAAGATCTTGTTGAGATCTCATGAAACGGGTTTGCTTAGCTTGTGCTCCCGGACCCACTTTCTCCCACTCATCACCCAGTTCTTTTAACTGAAATAACAATAGAAATAACAATATCATGCATCAAAGATAGATTTGCATTCGCAACTGCAAATAAAGTATATTTTTTTCACTCAGACAGCCTTGATACAACCTACCGCAGCTGATCGCTTAGAATCAGTCGGAATTCTGAGCAAATCACGGGGAGAAGCAGATTGTTGAACCGTGGAAGTTTCTGATCTTGGATCACTTCGTCTTCTATCACTTTTCGTGCTATCGTCAGTTTTTTGTTTAGAAAAATCTTTTAACTGCAAAATTCTAGCTGCTGCTTCGCACGGGCTTTCCTTCAGCTTTCGGGAGGAGCAAGTAGCATGTAAAAGTATTCTCGTTGTTGAATCAGATTTTTTAACAGGCGGTGTTCGATAAAAAGCACCCAGAGAGTCGGAAGAGTGACGCATCTTTTCTAAACCATCGCATTCTGAAACACTGTCACGTTTCGGAGAACTTATGTTTGTTTTATGCGAACATGTGTCGCGTTTAGGCGAAGCAGCATAATTTTCTTTTGTTGAACTCAGTTTTCCTGGTGTGGAACTTTTGAACTCCGTTGTTGTAGGATTTCTCACTGGTTTGGGAGGATTTGATTTCACAAGATTTGTTGATGACAAAGTGGGGTTCTTCAACAAAGCAGCAGTTTGTGTGCATTTTTCTTGCGGAGTTATGACTTTTCTAGCATTGGAGGTATTAATTGCGGGTGACAACGTTGTCATTGGTTTCGTGTTGCTTTGCAGAGTATCTTCTTTCTTTTTAGAAATACTGCTGACGGAATTTCTCGCAACAGATCCCCTACAATGGGTTGAATTTGGCTTTAATGGCTGGGGAGCAACATATTGCATGGTCACAACACAACCAACATCAAAGTGCTCAGACCTACGGCTATTCATAATTGTTTTTGTTCAAAGTGCTTCACAAAAGAATAAGAATGTATGATAACACAATGTAATCAGACAGCATTAAGACCGTAAAAAGTTCACATGGAAAAGCTGAAAAAATAACACTGCAGATCAAGACCAACCTCAACACAAAGGCTATGTACAATCACTTTTAAACCTAATGGAATTTTTTAAGGCAAGTCAACAAAGAACTACACAAATACTCGGCACTGATTTTTCACGCTTTGAGTGTACTATGTTTATTTAAGTATTTTAGTCAACAATACATATCAAGCTCAAATATTTATCGCACTTAAAACGTTATGATTGTTCTCAAATACTTCAAAACCACGGTTATTCAAATAATCTCAATCAATAACTGTTGCGTAAAGGTTAGACTTCCATTTTATTCCACAAGCGGCAAGGATAAAACGCCTTTGTTGTGAAAACCTTGTTTTAAATATTAGTTTATGAACAAAACTGAACACTGAGCTACTATCTAACTTTTAAAACAGCGTTCTCCAACACAAACTTGTTGAAAAGTGACTTATAAAACTCTACAAATGAAGTTTTTGACCCTTGCTTGCGCAGTGCAGCATTTACATCCATACTCTTTTGCTGCACAACTTTCAAAACATTAACTGCTGAAGTTAAATTTCCAACACACTATAATGAAGCAGGAAACTTGTACAATACTTTGGTAAACCATGATAGGTTTACGGTAAATAGCTGAAAAGAATGGAAAGGATTGTATTGTATTTTACGTTTGTTGAAAACTATTCCACGCGCGCGAGAATTGAAGATACATCCCAGGCATTGTTGAGCCAACACAAAGAAATTGGTAGATTTAAACCATCATTATTTAGGAAATTGATACACATTGTCATATAGCTTGAAAATCTTTGTCAAATTTCAGATATCAACAATATGAACAAAAGAATGACACAAAAAGCATCAAATTAATAACAATGAAACCACGTCAGAATCATCTTTGTCATTAAGATTTTGTTAATCATATTTCCTAAAGCTTTTTGCTAAAAATATCAAGCAGTGAAAAGTCAAAATAAAACACATATTTCGGAAACATTAAGTTACTAGCGCCAATACCACGAACTTACTATCAAAAGAAACAATCTTAGCCAAAAAAATTTACTTCGTAGTACTGAACTGAAATGGGAAACAATACATGACAGGTAGGTAGGTATTCAAGTAATCTTTCATTGTCGACCAAAAAATAAGCTTGCGATGTACGGGTACTCATCAAACAAAGCAACGAAGAGGAGCGAAAGATTACGAGAGTCGCCAAACAGGACGACGCAGTAGCCGAGTCTGCAGCTCCTCCTCAATGGCAAGGCTATTAGCAATAAACAAATCGCATTCCGCAAAAACATTTTATACAAAAAATACTTTTTTAGCAGTCTTAAATACATAATTCGCGAATGGTGCATTAAAAAAAATGGATCTACGTGGGATAAAACAAAAATTAATTAAGCAAACACCTAACTCCACCTGGACTCTTTAAAACACTTCGATAATGAACTTGCTAAACACTATAGGTAAACTCTTCGAAGGCAGACGTTACAAAAATGAACAATTATAAACAAAAGGCACAATTTGAACATTACTTACAGCAACAGCATTAATATTCTGCAGAGGTGCCCGAATGGCCGGGCCAATCCATCGATATATCTCCACAAATAAGCCTTTTGATGCCTCTCGTACATTTTTGTCTCGATGGTCGAGTAGTTTGATAGTTTGCTTTATTAAAGGTTTTACAGATATCACTTTTGATCCAAACAAGCTGAAAAATAAACAAACTCCGATGGCCGAGTGGTAAAAGCGTCCATCTCTGGAGCTGTAGACTCGGGTTAGATTCCAAGTCGGATCAAATTAATGACTTTAAAATCGGTATTCATAGCTTCCCTACCTAACGTTCAGCATTAAAGGGGCAGTGTGGAGAACAAGCCGGCAAGGTTACTTGCTGTGCTGTTGACAAAAGCACTTAGCAGCATTCCCCTATCTTGGTTTAGTAGACAAATGGATGGCAACCCCTAAGCGAGTTCGTTATAAAACTTTGCACGCTTTCTCATGATAGGAGGATAAATATGTAACTAAATGCAAGTACAACTGCAAATATATTCACAACATGCAATAATGGCTTAAAAGAAGGACATGCAGTATTGCAACTACCGGTATAGAATATTTCAAGAGACAAAATTTTTATCACAAACTGCAGTTTTCTACTTCAAAAATTTTAATCATCTGATTTCAGAACGTATAATCTGTCATTTTCTTTAGATTTATTAATTTAATTTTTCTTGTTTAAGTGTTTTGCATGAAACTACAAAAGAATTTAAGCAAATGCTGTGTAATATTTAGTTACAGGTAATATCATAATTATGCTATGGTTAAGAATAATTGCTGCATGGGGAGAATTGTGTCTGTGTCTGCATCGAACCAGTTTTATGCATCATTTACGTAAAAGAGTACAGGCCATGAAATGGGAAATTCGTCGCATGGGCATTCGCGCATATCAGATGCTAGCCAGTAGTGACATTTGCACACATTTATACTTAACGGCACAGTTCAACGTAGTAAGGGTATACATTCAAGCTCTGCAGTTCACAGCATGTAATGTTGAATACAATATGACAAAATGTTGAAAGACTCGCGTATATAGATGCTAAAATTCGAAACATTATAAATAAAGATGGTTTAGGAAGTGTGTGCTTTAGTTCACGCTTTCAGGTATTATTATCAAAGAGAGTAGCTTGTTTAGTTAACTTTCGCAATTGCAGATAAATAACTATTATATAGTAATAGAAAAGACTTTAATATTGGTCAAAAAAAAATTATTACTGGTAATCATACCTTAATGCAGTCGTTAACGTTTCTACACAAGCATGAACGATCTTTGGTTGTTTGTTGTCAAATCCTTTCATAATTTCTTCTTGCGCAAGTTCATTTTTATCAATTTCTATGTACATTAAACAAACTTCTATCCCACTCTCACGAAGACGTGGTTTTGTATTGAAACATTTGGAAACAATTCCTGATATAACTTCCGCGCAAGTTCTGAAAACATGAAATGAATCAGCGTTTAGAAACACCTAATAGCAAAAATATATTCTCATACCAAAGATCAAACACACTGTCACACCGGCAGCAATGTGTTTCTCAGCTTCAGCAGTTACTGCACATCACACTACAAATAATGAGACACTAAGCATCTTTCTGTAGAGGCATCATAAACAATGATCTACTGAACTGTATCCAGCAAAAAAAAAAAAAAAAAAAGAATTCCAAACGCAAGCAAACAAAAAAATATTTTTTGAAAATTTGAGAAATTACTTGAGAGAAGCCTCTAAAAGCAGATTGAAATGCTAAAAACGACATTGACAACTAGAAAGTCCAACCACTCATAAATCCTAAATGAGACTGTCCTTGTCTAATGACCATGCAACATCAAGAGTAGTAAATTTTCATCTAGTGTCTGTGCAATATAGCAATGTTCAATAACTTCCTTTCTTAACTTAACATTTCTATTCAACGCAAAAAAAGCTTATTATTTTGCTTTCAAAATTTCAATTTGCACTTACTTCCCTGCAACTGCTGCATTTTGAATAAAAACTAAAGTTGCTTGCAATCCTTGAATTCGATTCAACTCATTAGCATCAATAACAAATTTTTTCACAAGTCCAAGATACTTTGAAAAGTCAGGACTTTTTTCATCCCAAGTAGGAAACTTTCTTATGCACTCTTTGTATCCTTCTGCTCTTGCTTTCCAAGCCTGTAACGATAACAAACATTGATTTTCAAATAATAACTTAACATGACAAAATTCACACAAATTGAACAGAAAATAAGGCCGGCAATTTTAGTTAAGATTAGATAGTATACTGATTTTTTTGTTCTTCCTTCATTCTGCACTGTACATGGCGTAGCGGTACACCATGCGCAGAAGGGTGTTGCAGGCGCCCTGACCTTTTCCGATTAGTCTAAACCATTTTTTAGCATAGCAGTTTAATCATCTGACTATGAATATAAAGTTTCGGCGCATTTCGTTAATGTTCACCTCTGGCACTGAGGCCATTTTGAGACCCACTTTTTGAAGTTTCATGTTTTTTGCCACTAGAGGGCAGAGTATACATGTGACGTCATTTTCACTGTCTTTAAAGTCTGCCCTTTTGTGTTTTGCACTGTTTTAAAAAAATTCTTTTGAAATTGGATGGTTCACACCAGAGATATTGATGTTTTAGCACGTTTAAACGACGTGCTAGCGCCCCTAGTGGCGAAAACGTAAAATGAGATATTTTTGATAAAATGCTTAGCCGATTTTGACAAAATTTACATCTACCTCCAAGTTTTCAGGGTCAAGGAGTTCAATTTTGGTGTTATTTTTGTGATAGGGAGTACGAGAAAACAATAAAAGTTAAAGATCTTGCTTTATCCAAACGCTCAGATCTACAAATATTTTGATAAAAAATTTAACTGCTACAAAAGGCAATTTCTTCAAAAATTTCATTTATTTCGCTCTTGGAGAATTGAATTTATCACGATTTTATCATCTTTAAATGTAGCTGCAAATGTGGCCCTAGCTTTTTTCTCCTGGCTGGTTGTGTAGTAATATTGCAGCTACGAGCAATGGAAGATCAATTTATGATTAAGTAGAGCTATAAAAAAACAAAACTTTATAAACAGAAATTCTGAAGTTGCTGCTAGCTGATTAGCTGGGAAAACGTTGGAGTTATTTGTTAGCGTATAGTAAATATCACCCCGGAAGTTTGTCAACAGGAGTTTTATTATGGCAATGAGTGCATCATATTTTGTTTCACGCTTCCTGTGTAAGTAATTAACTACAGATCGCAAAGTGCATTTAAATAAAATTCTACTACGCTAATTCTTTTTAAATATAAGCACTCGCAGTGCTGATAATAAGCTATGTATCTTGCCCGAAACCCCTGGACCTGAGAGCATCAAAGCATTTGGATCGGGGCTACCTACTAATAAACAGGTTGTTTTTTGCTTTTTGACTAACCTGGAAAAACTGAGAAACGAGGACAAGACGAAGAACCAGAAAGCAATAAGATCTTGTGCGAATTTTGTGGCTGAAGTATTAGCACATAACAAAAAAGTACAACGTGTCCCTGCTCTCCATGAAAAAAAAAATAGCGGAGAAAATTATAGAATTACACTCACTCAACAGAAGTATATTCAAAATTATACCTGAAAAGAGAAATGGGCACTGTAAAATTGAAGAATTCTACGAGAAATTAAAACAAACCATGCCTTTTTGGCCTAGAAGTGATGAAAACAGAAAGGAAAACGAGAAGGGGAAAAGTAAACAAGAGATGGAAGCCATCGATGAAGATATTTTGTTTTTGCGTAGCATGAAAACAAACCGTATTGCTCATTATGCAACAAAAGATGAAGAAACTGTGATAGCAGCTAAAGCAAAAAGCTTACACAAGCGGAGTGTTGATAAGGGTTTGTTAAAACAAATACTATAAGCTAACAGCTGCTGATACTACATCCTGGAACCCATATTCATCGAGTGACAGCAGCACACAGGAAAGTGAAACAGAAGAACCAACAACTTCCACTCTTCAACGTTCACACAAGCGTGTAGTAAAAAAAGGCACAATGATTTTTATTCCACAAGATGTATTAAAACACCCACCTCTTGTTTCATCTAATGCCAGAAACAAGCTTTCAATCACCGCAATTTCTAATACCACAGAACACTAATATCTGTATGTGATGGTGACCCAAGTGCCGTTAGTCTGCATTATTCAACAGCTCACAGGTGTTTTTGTTGTATACGGACGTATTATATTTTATGTTGTTTATAAAATGATGAAACTGTGCCGAATGAGATGTTATTGACATAAATGTGCTATAACCACAATGTTGATGAACTTGCTAATATTTATATGGCTACAGCTTTGAACGAGACGTTATTGGCACGCTGAAAGTGTGCAACGACTCGATCAAAAGAGGAGGGAAACTGGTAGCTGATTTTTTTCACCTAGCTAAAAAAGAAGAAAACTTGCAAAGTTATGTGAAAGTAATGGAAAAGGATCGAAGAAAAGTGCTCAATCTCCGTAAACGGCCTTCGGCTAAGGAATAGACATTTCTATTTGTGTGCGGAGTATGTTAAGTGTACCGGTAGTTATGTGACTGTGTGATAAAGCGCCGTTTGTACATTAAATCAACTTAGTGAAACATTAATATGATGATTTTTTGTTGATACAAGTCATATTCGAGTCTGCAAATGCTTCCTTTAATAGTGGAAGTGTAGTAGTATGTGTATAGCCAAAAATTTTTGATCAACGCAATGTCAGTACTTTAATTTGACATGTCAAATTTTCATGATATTCAACACATATAAGGTATGTATGCTCCAGTAAACCTCCTATCACAAAAATAACACCAAAATTGAACTCCTGAAAATTTGGAGGTAGATGTAAATTTTGTCAAAATCGGCTAAGCATTTATCAAAATATTTCACTTTACATTTTCGCCACTAGGGGCGCTAGCACGTCGTTTAAACGTGCTAAAACATCAATATCTCTGGTGTGAACCATCCAATTTCAAAAGAATTTTTTTAAACAGTGCAAAACACAAAAGGGCAGACTTTAATGACAGTGAAAATAACATCTCAGGTATACTCTGCCCTCTAGTGGCAAAAAACATGAAACTTTTTAAAAAGTGGGTCTCAAAATGGCCTCAGTGCCATAGGTACACATTAACGAAATGCCCCGAAATTATATATTCACAGTCAGATGATCACACTGCAATACTAAAAAATGGTTCAGCATAATCAGCACAAAATTTAAATTTCATGGGGCGCCTGCAACACCCTAATGCGCACGTGACAGACCCTATGAAACGGGTTTGATTAGCGGCTGGAGCCGATCACATTTGACATATCTAACGAGTGGCTGTGGACTTGAAGAGCGTAAGTTCATTTTTGCAGTCTCCCTCAATTACTGCTGAATTTTTAGCTCAACACAATTCGCAAATATCCTAAGTTTATTTTTCTGTAAAGTTGCTTTACCAACGCTACACAGGTAACAGCACGGTCCATTGCAAGAGTTATTTTTGCACACTATGTTTGTTAGGCCTATCTTTTCTATGCAATAGTAATTTGCAGCATGACTCTGGTTTGTGTTGCCATGAGAAAGTGCCCTGAAGCTACGACTACTAGACATACAACATGGAGCACCTTATCATTTATGATGTGCTGTTCAATTTCAAGATGCATTAAGATGGACCTTTAAAAAGTTTTTACTTGGCAAGTTAACAGCAATGCCCAATGCACATCTATGAGAATAAGGCCCATGTAATCAGCTGACTCCAATAATGAAAGAATTCATAAAGATGTTAGCAGGTACCGATACCGGTAAACATAAACACTACAGAAACTTATGGTGTGTATTGTCTGAACTTGAGGTGAAATAAAGCACAAAAAAACGAATCATTGCTGCTAATAGCTTAACCAATTGAAGCAGGCCTAGTGGCAAAAGTAATTGCTTGGTAAAAACATAAGTGAAAGTACAGCCAACTTGTTAGTAGTGGTGGAAAAATACAAACCAAGAGTGTACAAGAATGTCCAATACAATGCCCTAATAAAACAGTCACCTACAAACTCATCATTTAGTTCAGCATTTATATTGGATTTAATTTCACTTATAACTAAACACTTTTAATAGTTACCTTATGTTGGACTTTTTCATCAGTGGGAAGTTTCTTCCATTCATCTTCCTCAGTCATTGCGTCTAATATTCAACCAATTAAAAAACAATAAATGCACCGCTTATTCAAACCTGACAAAAAATAACAAGTATACTTGTCAGCTAGCAGTGAGCACCCAGCACCAGATCACACCACAGCTGATTGTGAAGTTGCACAGCGTATACCAGTAGTTGTACAGTGTCTACTAGTACCTATAGTAGGCCTATGTTTAATAGTAGGCCTATGCAGGCGTACTGTACAGTGTATCCTGTGTATATTGCTAAAACCTGCAGGAACAAGGAGCACAGAGACCACCTTTGCAAGTGAGTTAGTAGCACAAGGATTGCTAGTGAGTCATTACTAAGGATTAGGGTTCGGTTAGGACCCTTAGTAATAACTCACTAGCGCCCCTAGTGGTCCTTGTGCTCCTAACTCATTGGCAAAGGCGGCTCCTAACTCACTGGTTTTAGCAGGACCCATACTGTATAGAGTACTGCCCTCCCCAGCTTGCCCAGCTATTGGTATTACTTTTTGATGTATATGCATTCAAACAGTACCCTGGTACCACTGTGCTTTTAATTAGGGGTGTACCGATTCCAAATTTTTTACCGATGCCGCTTCTCCCAAAAAATACCGAATCCAATGCCTATTCCGATTCTTGCATATAGACCTATAGGCTACTTGACACAGGCTAAAAAGGATCGGTCCACAACTTTTAGGCGTGGACGTTTAATTGCAAGACAGTTAGTCACAAGCAGTTAGTCACCAGGACGTTTAACCCTAACTGTCCAGTGCCTAAACGTCCTGGCGACCAGCTGCTTGCGACTAACCGTCCATGCCTAAAAGTTGTGATACGTGTTTATCTTTCTGCAGTTTAATGAAATTTTTCAATTAACGGGAAGTAACGGTAATGCATCTAGCCATGTTTTTTGCACATCATGTGAACCGTGGTATTGGCGCAATCACTGTTCCCTCTAACTGTAAGATTTTAACTAGTGCAAATTTGCTCAAATATGAAAATTACTAAATATTTGCCCAAACATCCAAAGGGTGTGATTTAAGGTCTGAAATAATTTTTGTATAGAGTTTCTATGGTACAACACTTCCATATGACCCAGTGATCCCAAAAAAAACATGAGCACTTTTAACCAATTTGCTTTTGAATCATTACAGCCTACAGTATAGCATTTCAAAATTCCTACAGTATATATAGCATTTTAAAATGTTGTACTTCAAAATAAAAGAAAAATGTGCAAAAACTGAAAAATTTTACCAAAATTTTTCATTTTTCACACATTTTGCACCATTAAGGGAACACTGGGCGCAATATAAGATCTTCTTTGAAGAATCAGGTACCGATATCTGCCAAATTTTACTGATGTCGATTCCGATTAATCAGCACATCCCTACCTTTAACACAATAATACTGGTATGCAACCCATGGTCACATCGATCTCAGTCTTACCATTTCTGACCAGTACAGAGTAGTAACAAGTTTAACAACCCTCTCTCTCTGCCTACGACATTATTATTTTATTATTATTATTATTATTTGAATACAACACAATGGTGAGAGAACTCACATTCAATCACACTTACAAGTGAGGGAAAATTAAACAAACATTAAAATACAAGAGAGGAAACAGTATGTAAATCAAACTTATGAAGACGCGATTTAAACAAAGAAAAACTTGAAGCAGATACCAGATCATTTGAGAGGCAATTCCCTACAGAGACAATGCGGTTGAAGAAGAAGTGTCTGAACCGATCCTGTTTGGCATTATGAATGGTTTGCACAGTGAATTCATGTTGACGCAAAGTATACCTGCAGTGACGATACTCAAAATAGTTGGAAAATTGCAAATCACAAAGGTTATAACAGATTTTGAACATAAGTATGAGGTCGAACTCGAGTCTGCGGTATTCGAGAGACTTGATGCCAAGTTTGCAAAGACGATCATTATAAGACTTAAAAGGAATGTTGCAGCGAATGAAAGCATAACGAGTAAAATTTCTTTGCACTGATTCAAGAACAACAATATCTTTTTTTAAATAAGAATTCCAAACACACATATTGAATTAACTTCAGGGCGAACGTAGGTAATGAAAGCTTTTAGCAAAATCCAAATATTTTTAGTGAAAAAGGAACGCAAAATTTGATAAGAACACAAAGAGGCATTACGATGTATATGAGAAATACGGTAAGACCATTTAAGATTATCACTAATGTAAACACCTAAATCTTTAACAACAGAGACAGTCTTGATGTTAAGTGAACCAGCAAAAAAAGAGTTAGAACAATGATTGCGAGATATATATACACAGATGTTCATATTTAGCTACTGCAAGATCAAGTTGATGAAGTTTGAGCCAGTTTGTGAATTTATCCAGACCCTATTGCAAGCTAAAAGCATTATTGCTGAAAGGTTTGGCATCATCAGCATACAGAAACATTTCACAGTTAGGATTATCCTTAGAAACAAAACTAGGAGCGTCATTAATGAAGATAACAAACAGCAAGGGACCTAGAATGCTTCCCGGAGGAACACCACTCTTAACAGGAAGGGAAGCAGAACAAATATTGTTAATACAAACACGTTGCAAGCGATCAGTGAGAAAGCATTTTATCCAATTAAGTAGATTATCTTTGACTCCATAACGTGATAACACTGAGATTAATTTGGAATGACAAACACTGTCAAAGGCTTTGGCAACATCAGTATAAATCAAATGAACACTGTTTTTAGAATCAAACGCATAAAAACATTTCATTTCCAATAGACTTTTGACAAAACTCTAGAATGATTTTACTCGAGATAGGCCTACCTCAGAGCAGATCCACCAGCTATTATAGTAAAAAAAATAAAGCTAAACAACTAATCAAGTGTTGTCTATCTAATGTCAGCTCTTAATTGCAATCTTATTGCGTACCGGTACTTAAAAAGCTTTCAGTTTCATGTTTTCTTTCTAAGCCTGCTCATTTAAAGTTTCAACTTTTCTGCGTGATGAAAGAACAAGGAAGGGACTGTCCGACTGAATTCTCTCCAACTTTGAATTTCTCACGTGACATTGCCAAACTACTCATCCGTGCAAGTAACCTGGTGAAAATAATTTGCTGCATAGTTGCCAATTTGGATTATTTTCATCTCAATTTAGATGTTTTTGTATCAACCTAGATGTAAGATTACACAATCTAGATGTTAGATATTTTTTTGGATTACAGTAAAAAAAATCTAAATGCTTTTTGGATGTTTCTACAGTATTTATAGGCATGCTTTCTGAAAGGAATTAAAACAAGCATAATTTTTATACAAATTATTACTAGTGATTAAAAATGGTACCGTATTTATTTGTATAGACTTAACTTATGAACTAGGAAATTATACGGCAGTGAAAGCTAAGCAAAAACTTGCAATAATTCATTTGATTTTTTATAATTCTTGACTCTTCAATATGCCGAAAGTTAAAAAGTATCAACAGAAATTTAGAAAAGAATGGTTAAATGATGTTTCTTTAAAAAACTAGCTAAATAATGCAAATTCCTGGAAATTATAATAAAACTAAAAGTTCTTATGATTTTTGTAATTATTGTGAGTTGAAAGCAAAGTACTAAGACTTGAAGAATCACGTTGAAAGTAAAAAGCATGTAGCTGCATTGTTTGCCAGAAACATTTCACCATTGACTGATATTTTTGAATGCTTAGGCAGCATTGCATGATCAAAAAATGAAGTCTCAATAGGTATGTTTTAAAATTTTTAGCGTGGTATTGCAAATTGTGATAAGTTAGTTAATACAATGAAAAACAGCATCAGTAATAAAAATGCTAATGATGACACGCGATTTCATTATGAATAAATACGATAACTTGATAAAAAAATAGTACTCTATATGTTTAAAAATTTCCGAATTTCAGTCTTTTAAGGAATAAATGATTTTTTTTATTGAACAACTAATTTAAACTGTTTTTTCTTAACATGAAAATTTACTTTACTTGTGTAGAACCTTATGTGATACCGATAACATATTCATTGTAGACACCGATAACATATTAATTGATATAACTTTATAATATGGCGTAATGCTTTATAATATTCACATTTATTTTTTAAAGATATTTATTATTATTATTATTATTATTATTGGCATATTTATCCTCCTATCACGAGAAAGCGACGAAGCGCTGTACGAGCTCGCTTAGGAGTTGCCAGCCATCTGTCTACCACACTAAGATGGGGGAATACCGTTAAGTGCCTTTCCCAACGGCACAACAAGTAAACTTGCCGGCTTTCTTCACACTGTCCCTTAAATGCTGAGCGTCAAGCAGGGAAGCTGTGAATACCAATGTTAAAGTCATTGGTTTGACCCGACTCGGAATCGAACCCCAAGTCTATCGATCCAGAAGCAGACGCTCCATACCACTCGGCCATCTCATCGGTCACTCGGCCATCTAAATCGATCCATCCATCTGATCACTCGGCCATCTGAATCGAACCCCAAGTCTACCGATCCAGAAGCAGACGCTCCATACCATTTTGTAGGTTGTTCTATGAAAATTCCAAAAACTACGTTTCAATGTAAATTTACTATCTTTTGCGTGCTCTTGTTCTGTCAATGTTTGTTTAAGCATAATATAATTTTACATTTAGATGAATTTTTTGGATATTATATTTTCTGATTTAGATGAATCTAGTTGATTTTTGAGGGCAAACTGGATTATTTTAGTCAAGAAAAAGTGGCAACTATGATTTGCTATCTTCTTTCTTGCCTTTTCATTTCATGTGCTGAAGATCTGAACAGCCACGAGAGGAGGATTCGGGGGTCATAACTCATAACCCCCCTATTGACGAGCTGAAATAAAAACCTCTCTTTTTGGAACGATACACCTTTTTTCACACAAAGATTGCCGAAATTGCTTTTATGTTTTTCTATGCTATCCAACTTGCTTAATCTTGAGAAACTTTCATTATTGCGAATTGCGATGCAGTAATACCGGTGGTCAAACTTTTCTGGTGCGTTGCGCTTGAACCAATGATTAATTCAAGATGCAAATCTGGATAAAACCAATGGGCGCTGTTAAAGCTGGAGTCTTGTTAAACAACAGTGTAATTTAATAATGTAATTACGTGCTCAACAACAACAATGTAATGCAATGTAATGTAACGTCAGTGGCGTAGCAGGGGGGCGGTTCGCCTCGCGCGGCACGCCCGGGGGGGGGGGGGGGAACATTTGGATAAGCTTTATGTAATTAGTTTTCTTAATTATGCTGAACTACCATAACGCTTATTTGCTAATCGTAAATCATCTTATTGTAGTGTTGCCCAGCAGTGCCTTGGCGCAAAGTTGCTGAAATGGGCCCGCCATCTCGTTTGCTCATTGGTGTATTCCCGCGAACATAACAAAGATTTGATTTTAATGTGTATATGTCACAATTGCACACTGTTCTCTTCTTCGTATTTGCATTATTTGAATCGCTCACACTCACGGTGCGAATGCAGTATAGGCACTATAGGCAGTTCTAGGCCTACGCAAGTGACGTGAGCGCATGTGGGGGGGGGGGGAGCAAGGTGACTGTGACTTTTGACTCCGTCTATTAGTAAAAAAAAACAAAATTAATGGTGCCAAGTGACTGAAATTTACCACAGTCTTTTGATGATTTCTGTAGCTTATGGCTAGGGACGGATCCAGGGGGGTATAATGCATCCTCTACCAGCCATTTTCAAAAATGTTTTTGATGTATACAATTTTTCCATAATTTCGAAACTCTTCGATAGCCTTGAGCACGCATAATCGAAAATGTGCGAACAAAATGCATCATATTCGGCGAAGCACACAGAATTAGGGTCAAAAATTTAAACAAAATTTGCCTGAAAATATTATTCAAAACGCACTAAAAAAGCCATTACAGCATGTAAATTTTCAAAAATTTTCGGGGGAGAATACCCCCGGACCCCTAGAGCCTTTCTTGCTTCTCAATCACCTTCAAATTTGTTCTGCCGAAAAAAAATAGGGGAAATGTGGGACCTATGAGCCACAGGGACCAATGAACCACTACATTTACCACGCTCTCGTGGCTTCGAGGAAGTTACTGAACCGAAATAAATGATCGCCCGGATGTTATGTACTTAATGACGTATTTATAGGTTGGCTGGAACAAAGCTGTAGAAATGGTTGCAAAATAAGGGTTTTTAGATGGTTGGTCACATGTTTTAAGCACGCAGAACTTTTCATTTTAAGCAGTAGTTTTTTAGAGTACGAGGTTGAGACATTTTTCTTAATACCGCCTTAGGTGGTAAAGAAGGTGGTGTCGCACTTGAAAGGTTATAAATAGTATGTGAAAAATTTTTTTAAATTATAGCGATTTTGCTCATGAGGGGACCTTTGAGCCAGATGCGTTGAACACCAATGACCCATGGCCCATAGGTCCCCTATGCAACCGACGACAGATACAATAGGCCTAAAAGGCAGCGCAATTTTGATTTTTTTATGTAAGTGTAAGAAATCCTTCTTAAAGTTACCGGTATAATGCAGATTAGCATGGCAATAACTGAATAAGCAGACAAATTTACCCTGGTTTATGGTTCCCATGCCTATGGTTCATAGGTCCCCACCAAAAATTGTTGGGGACCTTTGACCCACGTCCTTAAAAAAAGCATTATCTTTCATTTCGTTTTTATGTATGCACTCAAACTTGGCGTAAGGGTAATGCTGGCCAAAAGGTACTTAATGGTTAATTTTTAGGGAGCTGACTAAACGACTTCGTGTTTGGCAGCTCTTTAAAAAAATCCGGCTCATAGGTCCCACACTTCCCCTACGCTTGAAAAAATGTAGAAATTATGGTTACCCTTTTAAAATTTCTCGCTACGCCACTAGTGACTGCACTCACTGCACGCCCTGGCCTTTTTCGATAAAAAACTGTGCTAAAATGAGTGTTTTTTATGTGAAAACCGCAAAAATTTGTTGGCGGCTGGGGGTTATGTCCCCAGACCCCCGGCTGTGACCCCCCTTTCGCCAAATCCTGAGTGCACCAGTGCATTTGGGGGCGGCAATTTCTTGAACCGCCCCGGGCGGCAGAACTTCTACAGTAGCTACGCCACTGTGCAACGTTAATTAATTAAGGTGTGCATCAACTCTAGCTTGACATCCACATCACGTGGGAGATTGTTGCACTCCAGTCTTGAACATTTATCACGTATCTGCATTTTGCATTGAACGGATTTGTATCTTTCCTGTTACTTGTATTGTTTGTCTTTTGTTGCTTTTTTCTTTTTTTTCTCTTTCTCAAAGTATTACCGGTATTATATTCTTTTCTATTATTTTGTCTGCTGCGATTAAGATTTTTTTAACCGAAAATAGCATGTTCCATAGCATAACCGAAAATAGCATGCATGTTTTTTAACCGAAAATAGTTTAACCAAAAATATTAATAACCGAAAATAGCATGTTCATTGTGATTTATTCAGAGAGTGTAACCGTTTAATTTTTTCGATTCAGGTTCGGTTTGGGTTCAACAGCGGTTTCAAATTTCGGCTTAGTTCCGGTTAAGATTCAGATAAATTGAAACGCTTCGGTTTGGGTTCGCTCCAGTAAGAAATATTTCAATACCGGTTTATAAAGTTACGGTTCAGGTTCGCAGTAAAAAATGGCAGTGCCGAAACTAGCGCCCCCCGAACCCCCCAACCGGGGGGTCCCGCGCAAAAAGAGGGCCCCGTAAATAGTCAGTACGTAGTACTATTTAATCAACGTATGAGAAAGGTGCCTTAAGTAAGCCTATTCTAATATTCAATATATTTTTTGTCTTAACTCGCGCGATGTGGGGCCCCCATACCTTATTTATGCTTTTGGCCATGAAGGGCCCCTGCAAATTTTCGAAAAATAGCAGTCGCAAAACTAGCAAACAAACGTTTAGTGGCATACCAAGGACTAGGGGCGGATCCAGGGGAAGATGTGGGGGTGCACCCTTCACCAGCCATTTTCAACAATGCTTTGAATAAATATAGTTTTTCTATAATTTCGAACCTCTTCATAACCATGGCTGCAAATCCATGGAGGGATGTATCCCCCCCAATAATCCGGCAGCATCCCCCCAATATTTTCATGTCCCAAAACTGGGCATCAGCGAAGGTGATGACCTTTTTTTGGTCTTCACTTCATTTTGGGCAAAAATTTAGGCATCTGGGAACGTTATGACCTGTTTTTTGGTATTCACTTCATTGTTGGCAAAAAATTGGACATCTGCAGACGTGTCAATTTTGCTAAATCATCCCCCCCAATATCAAAAAATGGTCAATTTTGCTAAATCATCTCCCCCAATGCTCAACATAGATTCGCACCCCTGTTCATAACAATAAACCTTAGTCGCCTTAAGCACGCATAATCGCAACTGTGCTTACAAAATGCATCACATTTGATGAAGCACTCAAAGGTAGGGGTCAAAAATATGAACAAACTTTGCCCGAAAACTGTTCGAAAAGCGCTAAAATGACCATTGCAGTATGCAAATTTTCAAAAATTTCTCGGGGGAGCATACCCCCGGACCCCCCTAAAGTCGTATTTGTTACTTAAGTTGCTTAAAATAACTCTGCCGGGAAAAGATTGCACTTGAAAAAGTGACGAAATTTGGTGCCCTCTCCCTGAAAAAATTCTGAATACGCCCCTGACATGAAACATTTTGAAAGGACTTATTTTCGCCCGTTTCTGGGTCTACACGTCTTTGTATGTAGTTAACATTCAACCTAATTTAAAATCACACCCCCCCCCCACACACCAAAACTTTCTGGATCCGCTCCTGCCAAGGGCTCCTCATCCTTAAGTGAAAGGCGCAAAAATAAGTCTTAAAAACGTTTTTACGTCGCATAGATAGCGAAATGTTAGAGTAGAGTTTGCTTGCAGCATTATTTTAATGGGCTCGGAAGGGACCTAGTTAAACAGACTACTAAACCTTGTTAAAACTGAGGAATTTTAAAGGCTCAAAACGCACAGAAAGCCTCCAAAATAAGGTGAAATTCCGCAAAATTTTCTGGGGGGGGGGGCATGCCCCCAGACCCCCTAGCTTGGCATCACCCCTTCGGGGCTCGCTCTTTTGCATCACCATCTAAGAAAAAAATTTTAGGGGGCCCGAAAGATGATTTCGGGGGTGGCCCGCATTGCCTAGTTTCGGCCCTGAAAAATGGTATAATTCTAGTAACACAATTTAAAAAATGAAACGTACAAAGCAATTTTTCTTCGCATTGACAGGCCAATACAGTAGGCCTTCAATGCATAAAATACTTATAGTAAAGCCAATTTCAAAATAATTAAGTTGTTACTATGCTCTGACACCGGCGGCATATGGTAGCATTAAATCAGCGTGAAAGCGCTTTGTTTGGTCTGTTACGCGTGTGCTACGGGACCGGGTATATCAAACGTAAAAGACTTTTTCACCATGCATAGATTACTTGCGTAAGTGACTATTATTTTGAATTCGAATCAGCTTCAAAGTGACGCGAGTGACTTCACGGTGCGAGCCGCTTTTTCAATCGGTTCAAGTTCGGTTAAGGTTCGCAAGTACTCACACCATTCGGTTCAGTTCCGGTTCGCTCTTTGTAATTTTGAAAAATACGGTTCAGGTTGGGCAAAAACAGAGCAAAACCGGTTTATAAAACTCCGGTTCGGGTTCGGTTCAACTCCCTGGATTTATTGTTTCAAGAAATGCAGGCGAAAATAAACTATTAGGCCTGTTACCACCACTTGTTGTGATGTCATAAAGCAATAGTTCTCAATGGCTATTTCTAGACAAGACAACGTTTCAACGCAGAAGGCATTCTTGGAAGAGAATGGTTGTAACGTAGGCAGATGTTCCGCTTGCGTTGTCATAATTTTGAGTCAAACCCCACAAACCAGCCAGTTGGCGTAGTGGCCACATCACTCTCGCCGCGGGAGCTTTTATTTTGGGTTCGATTTCGGACCGGTACCGGCCGTTAGCTCAGTTGTTAAGTGCATGGGCTATTGGTGCGAAAGGTCTGGGGTTCGATTCTTGGGCCGGTCAAATCCGCACAGTGTCGCCAACGGCTCGCCATCGCGCTACGATATTTCTGTGTTCCTCAGGAGCTTAAGTCGCGGAAATGGGCCACAGTACGCAAGGGAAGGAGGTCGCCCTACCCCCCTTGACGATTGCAGAAAAAATGAAATCTTTCTTTTTTTAACCGACTTTTCTTCGTGCGGAGCTTGCCGCAATCGCTATCATGTTTTTTCTGTTCTGTCCAACTTCCTAATTTAATTTCGAGAAACTTTCATCACGAGACGATGCGACGATGCCGGTAGTTCAACTTTTCTGATATGTTTTGCTTGAACCATAAACGCGGCAAGTAGGGGGCCTGGGGTACTCAAGCCCCCCTGGATTTTTTCAGCCCCCCTTGAACCATTTGAGCCTCCACTGACAATTGGACAAATTATGCACTAAATGCGACGAGATTAACGCTCGCAATGTATTTAATGAAGTATTAACGAAGCAAATATTTTTTATAGCGCTTGTTTTTTTAAAAGTCACTCAGTTGTTATTCACTTGGTCAACGTAAAATCCAGTAAAATTTTCAATGTTTGAGGTTCATTTTTGACAGTGCTTTATACCAAAGTCCGTATAACTCACGTATAAGTTGAGCGAATCATTCGTTACATTGTTAAGCGACAATGGAGCAAAAATGTGTCCAAAAAGACAATCGCCTGCCTATCTTTCGTAATGTAAAAACGCTTGAAAGTGTTACAAAAAAGGTCATAACTTCGGTTATGCTTGTTGAATTTTAAAAATTTTAACTGCATCATGAAGCTCTTGACTTACGCTATCGTTTAAAACAAATTTCAAGAAAATTGGTTGTGTTTTAAGCACTCTTCATTGTAAATAATTTAAACAGAGATAAAAATTTTTGTAGCGGTTTTTGGACTAGTAGCATTTCTTGTCATTTTAAAACATAAATATAGGGCAGATTTGCAAAGAGTTAATCTGATTCAAATTAAATAGGTTCAATCACAAAAATTTAAACTTCACTATGAAATTAGCGTAGCTATTGGTCGTGGTTTTTCAAACCCTTAAAACTTTTTCGCTAGAAAATGATTGCATAAATTGTTTTAAACCTCATGTAAAATAAAGCTTCACTATATAGAATTAAATTTTTACAACCGTGTTAGGTTGGTAACTTGGTAGTGTGGTTGTTAACTTCTGTCGTGCTTCACCCTCGGGCTTTGGACCATTTGTTAAACGAAAAATTCAATAAGCAAAATTTAAGCGGGAAAAATATACCGGTATCTATTTTACTTTTCGATTTTACTGTTTCATATCCATTAACATAGGTCTACGTCGTTTCGCGGCCGCAGCTTCTTGAATTTCAAACCTCGGGCTTTTAAAATCAAATATTGTGGGCCAGAATAAAATTAACTAGAGGCTCGTTTTACACATGGTCCAAGGGTGAATCATGATAGAAGTTAACAACCTCACTCCAATCTGGCGAATCTACCATGGTTGCAAAACCTAGTTCTACGCACGAATAGTGAAACCTACTTTTACACGAGGTTTAAAACAATTTACGCAATCATTTTCTTGCAACAAATCTTTGAAGGCTTGGAAAACTACGATCAATAGCTAGGCGACTTTCATATTGAAGTTCAAATTTTTGTAATTGAACCTAGTTAACTTAAACCAAACAATAACTTTTACTTTTTGCAAATCTGTGCTATATTTATGCATTTAAAACAGCAAGAAATGCTGCTAGCGTAAAAATTGCTTCAAAAATTACTAAGTATGTCCAAATTATTAACCATTTAGAGTGCTTAAAACACCATCAATTTTCTTGAAATTTGTTTTAAACGATAGCTAAAATCAGGAGCTTTACGATGCAGTTGAAATTTTTAAAATCGAACGAACGTAACTAAAGTTATGACCTTTTTTCTAACACTTTCAAACGTTTTTGCATTATAAAAGATAGGCAGGCGATTGTCTTTTTGGACACATTTTTTGCCCCATTGTCTCTGCTCCATTCCTGTACGCGCAACTTATACGAAGTTATACGGACTTTGCTTTATACCAGCGCTCGCAAACCTTTCCGCAGTCACGGACGATGGACAAGCGAAAGTATGATGGTTTGTTAGGCTGAAGAAAAATTGACTTTTAAAAAAAAAAGGTACTGTAAGTAAGGGCCTTATCCGATAAGAAAATGATGGTTCAACTCTATTATGGCTTTGTGTAATGTGTATCCTTACCTAAAATACTAGTACGGCTACCTAAATATTAAAGATCTATATCTACTCATTGCATTAGGTTAAAAAATGGTTCAGAGCTTTATTTTGATCGTGTGTTTTTCGCTATTTTTAAACCTTGGTGTGGCATTGTTTGTTACATGTAATTCTGATCAGTAAAGCATAAGTTAGATTGGACAAATTTTGTTTGCCTACTTATCGGTTTTGTCACTGAGGTATTTGCTTTTTACAAATATATGCACTCCATCATGCTTAGTTGTAATTCGTGCTTAGTTGAAAAAGCTTACCGGCAGTGGGCTAAGCAATTTTGTTTTCCATGATAAAAAATCATCCTGAAAAAATTCCGGTCACTTGAGCAGGCATACAAATGATGTCTTTCAGGACAGGTGTGCTGCGTGACGTGTTCCTAAAAACGCACATTCGAGTAAAGGGGGTCTGGGGTGCATCGCCCCCCCAGACGTTGACACGATCTTACCATTTTGAGCCCCCTGCCTAAACAACGTTCCCGCGCCACTGGCTTGAACTGCATTTTTGTCATAGATGCTGCTGTGAGGCAACTGGTGAGTAGGAGTTTCCTTAAATCTGCATTCTGCAGTAAGTATGACCGTAAACAAATTTTTTTTGTAAAAATCAAATCAAATCTTCTCTGTTGGCTACTCGTTTTATTAAATACGCTGTAGTGCCGAAAGCGTGGTAACGAGTGAGGGATTAGGACACCGCGGCTTTGGGCAACGCAGCTCGGAAGATACGTCGCAGCGGTGTGGAGCCGTGTAGGCAACACTGTGTCCGACTTGACCAGCCTGGGAATTGATCCTTAAACCTTCCGCATCGATAGCGACGTATCCGGCCGGTTAGTTGAAAATTATGAAAATACAGAATAAAAATTTATATTGACACTGCCCTAAGTGTTAAAAATGGAAATATTGCCAAGGAAGACCAGACCAACAAAAGATTTAAAGAGGCCCAGGGGCGGAACAGAGGGGATAAAAGCAAATTTGTTTTTAAGTACCGTAACTGTCTTAGGAGCTGGAGCGCTCCTTTTCCCAGACACCCCAATAATGTGCTTGAGAGTATCTGATGACATCGACACCGTGCTCTGGGTGAAAAATGCTTAGATAATGTCGACGCTGTTTTTGACCTTAATCGCATGATTAGAGATTCCTCTCGCGCGCAATTTATTGTAGTTTAAAAATGTTTCGGTAGGGAGGGCAGTTTTTTCTCATGCTCCACTATCTTCACTTTTCAAGACGCGGGAACTGCCCCATCGTAATGAGAGCATATTAAATGTTTATATCAAGGTTAGTTCTTGAAAAAAGATTTTTTGTAGGGAAGCAATTGCTTGTTTTATCCCCCCTGGTTACACCTTGTTTGTGACGTTGCAAAAACTAGCCTGCTTTAGTCAGTTTACCTTCCTATGGCCCAAAAATGAAGTTAACTAAAATTCCTTTTACTTACGTAGTTCAATCAGAAAGTAACGCTACTTAAGTGGCTTTAAAAATGATAAGTAGTTAATATTAACTAATGTATCACGCTAATGATAAATAATCATGCTTGATAATAAAATTGGCAACATTAGTAACTTATTACATCTTACATGTATCGTTTTATTTCATATATGTTTTACAATAACCGGCTGGTTAGCTCACTTGCTAAGCGCACGCTATCGGAGCGGGAGGTTTGGGGTTCCCAGGCTGGTCAAATCGGCACGGCACGGTCAAATCAAATCGGCTCCCCACCGCTGCGATGTTTCTTCGGAGCTGTGTTGCCCAGGCGCTAAGCCGCGGAGATGGGCCCCGCCAACTGTTACACGCTTGGACGTACTACCGCGAGTATAACGAAGATTTGATTTGAAGTTCTACAATTTCGTGATATCAAGTGGTCTTTTGTTGCTTGTGTTGGGCGTGGACAATGAGGTTGCATTTTGCAGATTATGACACTCTTCACTTATTTAGTTTCGTCAATTAAATGCGCTTATTATCCTAAATATGCTTAAGCATCGGCAAAAAATATGTCAAGTTTGGAAGCAAGCAAATTATCTTTTGTCAAAGCTCAGCTTTGTGGCCTTGGTTTTGCAAACGTTACTTTTTACTTAGTAGCTTCAAATTGCTGATACTTTTTACTTTTACTTGGTTACTTTTTACATCCCCTACTTTCTGCTCTACTTCAAGTAGTTTCCGCCATCAGTAACAATACTTTTACTTAGGTAGATTTCTGGACTACTTTTTACACCACTGGTATTTTCTATGTCGCTCCACCTTGTATTTTTGTGTTTAATCGCATATTTATCCTCCTATCACGATTCACAAGGAAGCGCTTTGACGAGATCACTGTAGGAGTTGCCGGCCATCTGTCTATCACTATATTCTCTAACATGGCCCACATGGGGAATGCCGCAAAGTGCCGTTTCCTACAGCACAGCTAGTAAACTTGCGGGCTTGTTCTCCACACTGTCCCTTTAATGCTGAGCGTCAAGCAGGGAAGCTGTGAATACCAATTTCACAATGATTGGTTACACCCGACTCGTGAGTGTCGAGTCTGCAGATCCAGATGCGGACGCTATTCTTAGCACTCAGCAGTCTTTGCTGTCGCTCTTTGTAAGTCCACTAGTAAGAAAATTGGCAAAACATCTTCCGGAACATCAAAAAAAAAAAAACGCCTTAAGTGCCGTTTTATTCATCTTAAAGTGATTCAGTGCGCATGACTACTAGCCACCTACAAAGGCACAATATGGTTTTTCTCAAGTAGGCTATTAGTCGTATGCTGTTGTGATTAGTATATTTTGTGTTTGGTTGTATAAATTATCTTCCTATCACCAGAAAGCGATTAATGCGCTATATGAGCTCAAAACTCCAATCAATTAACGAGATTCAAGACAATAGTCATGGGAAAGTTTGCGGTAATTTCAGGTCATTTCTTTAAAATGCTTCAGTAGCTTAATTTGTGCATTCCGGTAACAATATGAAAATCCACTGAAGTTAAATCATAATTATTAGATAATTTACAGGCCTAAAGCTATACGCGTGAAAAATTTTTGTTTTTGCGAGCCAACAATTTAGAGCGAAAGTGGAAAAGGGCGTTAACAATCGTTAGTTCGTTCGTGAACTTCCGATCAAAAGCCATCACTGAGCTTCTCGTTGACTCCGCGCCGTCATTCATTGTTTTTCTCAGTTGATCATTCCCGCTTTGTCTTCATTTGTTTTTGGGGCGCCGAAATACATGGTAACGAAATTGCTGGTCCTTGAAAATCACGCATATTTATGTGAATCTCCACTACGTCCTATTCCAAAAACGAAAAAAGGGGTGATAAAACGCTACCGTGTGCTATGTAGCTTAAATAATAAATCGGCCAGGTAAAAAATTACTTGCTTTCAACTCGCAGCCTTTCCCACTAAAAAATTTTCCCTAGTCTACTACGCCGTAGCATGCGCCAAGTAATTGCAGTTAAATCGATTTGTGGTGGTCTATGATTAGTTGATTACTGAACTGCTACACGCGTTAGTTCATATTCTACCGGTACCGCGACTAACCAAGGCCAAGTTACGAAGCTGCAGTTCTGTAATTGCGCCTTAACAGCTCTCAGGATCTTTCCACAAAGAGAATCGCACGTTACGCGTTTTAAGCACAAACATAGAGGTACTTCACATAACTGATATTTATTTTAGCTTATTGAAAAAATGCACAAGAAAAAAACATTTAAAAATGTCATTACACCAGGCCTTATCAGGCAAGAAGTCCGAAAACTTAAGCTACGATAATCAGTACTTCGCCACTGTTAACTATTGCTTTGATACTGTCGAACTTAGTAGCCTCCTCGCAGACGCAAGACCAAGTGAAGAGTGGATTCCTTCTGGATGTTGTAGTCACTCAGGGTTCGGCCATCTTCAAGCTGTTTACCAGCGAAGATCAATCTCTGTTGATCTGGGGGAATACCTTCTTTGTCTTGGATCTTCTGTTTGACATTGTCAATGGAGTCCGAAGCCTCAACTTCCAAGGTGATGGTTTTTCCTGTCAAAGTTTTGACGAAGATCTGCATTCCTCCTCGGAGACGCAGGACCAAATGAAGAGTGGATTCCTTCTGGATGTTGTAGTCACTCAGGGTTCGGCCATCTTCAAGTTGTTTACCAGCGAAGATCAAACGCTGCTGATCTGGGGGAATACCTAAAAAGAATCCTATTGTTACAAAACTGACAACTAAGTTAACAATACTACACAAAGCACACTCGAGCAATATTATCTAAAAATTAGTAAAATCCAACTACTACGAATTAAAATCTTCACACACATTTATAGGATTGTACCTTCTTTGTCTTGGATCTTCTGTTTGACATTGTCAATGGAGTCCGAAGCCTCAACTTCAAGGGTGATGGTTTTTCCAGTCAAGGTTTTGACGAAGATCTGCATTCCTCCTCGGAGACGCAGGACCAAGTGAAGAGTGGATTCCTTCTGGATGTTGTAGTCGCTCAGGGTTCGGCCATCTTCAAGCTGTTTACCAGCAAAGATCAAACGCTGCTGATCTGGGGGAATACCTTCTTTATCTTGGATCTTCTGTTTGACATTGTCAATGGAGTCCGAAGCCTCAACTTCCAAGGTGATGGTTTTTCCTGTCAAGGTTTTGACGAAGATCTGCATTCCTCCTCGGAGACGCAGGACCAAGTGAAGAGTGGATTCCTTCTGGATGTTGTAGTCACTCAGGGTTCGGCCATCTTCAAGCTGTTTACCAGCAAAGATCAAACGCTGCTGATCTGGGGGAATACCTTCTTTATCTTGGATCTTCTGTTTGACATTGTCAATGGAGTCCGAAGCCTCAACTTCAAGGGTGATGGTTTTTCCAGTCAAGGTTTTGACAAAGATCTGCATTCCTCCTCGGAGACGCAGGACCAAGTGAAGAGTGGATTCCTTCTGGATGTTGTAGTCACTCAGGGTTCGGCCATCTTCAAGCTGTTTACCAGCAAAGATCAAACGCTGCTGATCTGGGGGAATACCTTCTTTGTCTTGGATCTTCTGTTTGACATTGTCAATGGAGTCCGAAGCCTCAACTTCAAGGGTGATGGTTTTTCCAGTCAAGGTTTTGACAAAGATCTGCATTCCTCCTCGGAGACGCAGGACCAAGTGAAGAGTGGATTCCTTCTGGATGTTGTAGTCACTCAGGGTTCGGCCATCTTCAAGCTGTTTACCAGCAAAGATCAAACGCTGCTGATCTGGGGGAATACCTTCTTTGTCTTGGATCTTCTGTTTGACATTGTCAATGGAGTCCGAAGCCTCCACTTCCAAGGTGATGGTTTTTCCTGTCAAGGTTTTGACGAAGATCTGCATTCCTCCTCGGAGACGCAGGACCAAGTGAAGAGTGGATTCCTTCTGGATGTTGTAGTCGCTCAGGGTTCGGCCATCTTCAAGCTGTTTACCAGCAAAGATCAAACGCTGCTGATCTGGGGGAATACCTTCTTTGTCTTGGATCTTCTGTTTGACATTGTCAATGGAGTCCGAAGCCTCAACTTCAAGGGTGATGGTTTTTCCTGTCAAGGTTTTGACAAAGATCTGCATTCCTCCTCGGAGTCGCAGGACCAAGTGAAGAGTGGATTCCTTCTGGATGTTGTAGTCACTCAGGGTTCGGCCATCTTCAAGCTGTTTACCAGCAAAGATCAATCGTTGCTGATCTGGGGGAATTCCTAAAAGAGGAAATAATCACCATTTACTCGTGGTGAATGATTGAGGCAATTCTCAAGCTTTCAGCAACACACTTAAAAACTGCGATTTTCCTGAATGAAGGGTGATTCATTCAGGATGCACTTTGGGCTGTACAAGACAGGCGAAACAAATACAGTAAACCCCACTTTCGTTTGGCATATCAGTTAACATACTGGTACTATGCAACATAGTGTAGCCATAACCAGTAACAAACCTGGGGGGTTATTACAGGATGCTCGTTAAGCGGTTTACGAGCTCGCAAACTGCTCGGTAAAAAAATTTTCCTCGCTAACGCGCTTTTCGGGATTACAGGATTTTCCGAGCTTGCGAACTCACTCGGCAAGTAGCGAGAAAAAAAATGAGCACGTTAAGTTACCGAGCGACAATTTCATACACAACCAGCCATGGCAGAGCGCATTTTTTTAGGTCATAGTTTATGCACAATAGCTAGTACCTAGTGTATGACACAACTAGAGCTTTACACAACTCTCAGGCTTGTTGTGAAATGGTAGACTCAAGTTCAAGTTTACTCATTCGTGCGAAAGAGGCCAAGGCTCATTAAGTCGCTACACTTTATCTGAAATATGACACATGTCAACAGAAAAAAATCAGATTTTCAAAAATAAAAACAAAAAAAAGAAAAATGCAAAGCATAGTCAACATACAAATACATACAGTGATACACATCAAACTAAGACTAGTAGGCCAGCTGCTGATCACTGATACTAGCTAGCGCCTAGTCTAGTGCTAAAACTGTTCTAGGGTGACTTATTACAAAGTTGGGATGGTTTCAACTTGATTACAGGTAAGAGTGTATGTAGTAATGGTGTCTACAGATGTACCGGTATAGGCTTGCTGTGAGGTGCTAGACTAGCAGCTGCTCTTTGCTGGCTGGCACCTAGTCTGGTGCTAAAACTGTGCTATTACGCCTATTGCAAACATGCGTTGGCTGTAGACTTAGTTAGAGAATCTGTAGTAATGGTATCTTCCACCATTAACTGTGTGAGGCCATGGCCAGCAACTGCTAGTCTAGCACCTCACAACAAGCCTATGCATCAGTAGACACCATTACTGCATACACTCTTTACCTATAACCAAGTCAAAACCATCCCAACTTTGTAATACAAGCACAGTTTTAGCACTAAACTAGGCGCTAGCCAGCAAACAGCAGCTGCCAGTCTAGCACCTCACAACAAGCCTATACATACCGAGCAGTTGGCGAGACACTCGGCTTTACCAAGTAGCTGCTCTTTCTGCGAGCGCAACCTGTAATCCCAACTTTGCGAGCACGTTATCTCGGCTGCCGCTCGGAGAATTTCTCCTCCGAGGAGAATTAGCGAGAGAAATCGCTCGCTAACACATAAAATCCTGTAATCACCCCCCTGGTCTGTCTGCGTTACAGCACAAAGCAAAATTTACGAAATAAAGTGGGCTATACTAATATTGAATATACAAACTTTTTCATCAAAGTGCCCAGACTATTCCTTATGTCTTACACGTTAAAAACATTTGTTACTTAGCTTTATTTCATTGCTTTGTCACACTCTCACACAACTAGGAAGAACATGAACAGGAAAAATCAAATTAATCAACTCCATGGAATGCAGCAGACTCCTTTACTCCAGCGCATTTCATTGCCCACAGGTTTAGTTAATTGGTGAGTAGAGATAATGGCAAAGGTATCAGCATCTCTTAATCAGCTGCAGTTAACAGTTGGGTATAATTCATCAGATTGAAATTTTGCCCTGTTATGGATTGCTTTTTCAAATCAGGAGAGTAGGCATAGTTCAAGCTTGCAGTTTAATGTTAATACATAGGAAAATAACATTTTCTTGAAAAAATGAGCTACGACTAAATTTAAATTACTATGGCAAAATTGTAGAAAAACAATTCAACTAAATTTTAATGTTATTATTCCTGAGTGGAAATAACATCTAACAGGCAGAAATGCGATTATGTATTGATAATTATATTCTCAAATTCAGGAAGTTTTAACTCGATTAAAACTTCATTTGTTTTCCTAATTTAGAAAAGATATATATACATGACATAATGAAAACTCCAATCTGATGAAATTATACCTAGCTGGTTAACAGTGTTCCCTCTAGGATGAGAAATTTGAGAAAAATGCGAATATTTTGGGCAAATTTTACTGATTTTGAACCAGAAATTAACATTTTTAATGCAAAATTGAAAAACTTACAAAAAACTTGATAATTTTAATGCAAAAAATTTGTGAAAGGGGTTCTTAAAGTAGTGAAATCTTAGGGCAAATATTTCAATGAATTTATGATTTATACAAATTCACACTAGTCAAAATCCTAAAGGGAACACTGCTGGTTAATGCTTCACTTTCAGCTTTAATTGCCGTAGTCTAGGCTATACAAACACACTTAAACAATATCATGTGCTACACTTCTTGGTTGTAACATTGATGATATATCACTATTATTTGTCAAGTTACCTTCCTTATCCTGAATCTTCTGTTTAACATTATCAATGGAGTCTGAAGCTTCCACCTCCAAGGTGATGGTCTTGCCAGTAAGAGTTTTCACAAAAATCTGCATTTCTGAAAAACACAGGATTGACATTGTTTGGCTGATACAAAATAAAAGTTTGTTTAGTCAATAGAATACTGGTAATAATCTACTGGTAGAGTATTCAGGTATTAGCTCTGAGCTACAGGTAGTCAACATTACTAGACTGCTACGGTAGATTACCTGCAGTGGCGTAAAGAACAATAGCTTTACTGAAATATTATTGCTTGGTAACTAGTACGTAGTTCAATTAGAATGTCACGCTACTTAAGTGGCTTAAAAAATATTAAGCAATGCAACACGCAAATGATAAATAATCATGATTGATAGTCTAATAAAATTGCGTCAACATTAGTAACTTATTTTGGAAGCAAGCAAATTATCTTTTGTCAAAACTCAGCTTTGAGGCCTTGATTTTGCAAACGCTACTTTTTACTTACCGGTAAGTAGTTTTGAATTGCTGATACTTTTTACTTTTACTTGGTTTCTTTTTACATCCCTTACTGGTACTTTCTACTCTACTTCAAGTAGTTTCCGCCATCAGTAACAATACTTTTATTCAAGTAGATTTCAGGACTACTTTTCACAGTTTACAGGTTTAACACCACTGATTTCCGGTAAATAAGAAGTGGCTATTTCTACGAGCCCTATACCTCTTTGGTGCATTTCATTACTTTGTCACGCTCTGGTACAACCGGGGAGATCGTGAAGGGATAATAACACCAAAGAGACCAATGTTGCGATTTGTATTACCACGTAACCTTAGCTGCTTAGCCTCTACCTATTATTAACAAGTGGGTAAGTAGACTGTGTGTGAAACAACTCCTCCTTGATATTAGTCTACAACTTAGTTAAATTCAATTTTAAACAAATTTTTTTGTACGTGGAGATTCTACAGTTCTAGTTGCTGACACAGCTCTAAAAGTTCTTTAAAACATTGTTATACTTTCTGCAATTCGCTGATCCGGCCCTGGTCAAGTTACGGAACTGCCACAATAATAGACCAACTAGACCATGAACACATAGTAACGTATAAGATTAATACTTACTTTACTCTGTTCTTCAGCAATCAAACGCAATGGCAATAATAAGCACAAGAAAATATATCGCACAATTTCCACAAAATATCTTTATCACATAGTCGGATTAAAATGGCTACAAAAAGCAGCGGTTTATATAGTAACTGGCACGTGATCCGTCACGTGATATTTCTTTAATGCTATTGGGCAAAGGCACAAAGAAGAATGCAATCGTTCGTTCAAAAATTGCGTTTCATTCTGACGTTGCGTTTTCGTGTTCGAATCGGACATAACATTACTCCGAATTTCGAGAACGTTACAGAGCTGTTGCAATACCAATGTTCAAACTTGTTTTGTATGACAACCATATGCTCATTTTGGTGCAATATTGTTCACCGCGGGGGAGCCGCCACTCGACATTAACGATATCAAATAATACCGGAAAACTGTAACTCCCCATGCAGTCCTAAATGAAAAAAAGTACGGTACTCCTTTAATGACGTGGTAAAAGAACTAAGCAAACTCAGAAAGAGAGCTTTTTTACGTGAATAGATCAGGTAATCCAAAGGTTTTTTATTTGATAATCGACATCTTGGCCCCTTAACCTTTGTCTTTTGAAGTCAGCCGCTTTTGTGCTTAATTTTAAACTTTGGCCCGCTCTGATAAACGCCTGGCCTCCCTAAGTCGACTGCTCTGGCGTCGGCTCTGATTAATTATGATGTCTACAATAATTAACTTCAGGTACCAGTAACATCAGAGAAAATATTTTGAACTTCTGCTTGTGGTAAGCACACAATCATGCCACATCACGTTTACAATTCTCGAGTGTGCATGATGTTAGTAGATCAACAAGTCTACTGCCTTCTATGCATTTCTCACAACAAACTATGGTAACGTGTACTCAGGACCGACCATTCGTTCAAATTTTGCTTATTCATGGAGCAATAAACTTCATATTTCAATCCGGTGAAAGTGCATTATATCACCTTGTGACAAACTACGCAGTGTGTGCTAAGAAACTACGTCATAACTCGTGATGCTCGCGTCGAAGCGGATTAGCAACAGACTCGAGGCTACCTACTCAAGAAAAAACTTAAAGTGACTTTTTGAGGCATACTCTACTACTAATTCGTACTAAACCATACAATGCTGCCCAGAGCTTATAGTTTATGATCGCTATCGTCTTTTAGAATATTTAAACTGTTATTTATTTGCTGATCGAGCAACAACAACTATGGGGTGTTCATGACGCAATAACATGTAATGTTTCGATCAATTATAATTTTTACTTTTGTATTTGATAAGCATTGCTAAACAATCGACACCATGACTGACAATAACAATAGTCTTATCCTATACCCTGTGATGAAAAGCAGTGCAACGAACTAGGAAAACGCGTCACATGCCATACACTTCAAGCTGCTCAGAGAAAGCTGGCAAACCCGCCATCATCGTTCCTACTTCATAGTCGACCCAAGGCCGTTGAGAGCCGGGCCGCGGTACCAAAATTAAATCTGGGCCCTCGCATCGTGTGTCTCTAAAAACAGGTCTTGACTTAATTTTTTCGTGTGTCTCAATAAAAAAAGGTCTCCGCCCAGCGATGGAGCTTTTTATCTGGTCAAACTGTAATGTCAAATTTTTTCGGGCGCCATTCAAAATTACGGGGCCCCTGGGTAGAGTTTCAGAAAGGCTGTTTCCAGCCAGCAAGAAAATACTCTACATTGCAACGTAAGAAAGTTTTTCGAGCATGAATGCGGCAGGGCCCAGGTACTGTACTTTGTCCCCTGCCCTCCCACCCCCTCTCACCAGCCCTGAGTCGACTATCTGATACTCATTCACTTACAATGTGCCAGGATAGAAATCTAAATATTCGCAGTGCTTTTATACCGGTATGTCACGTTCGTCGTTTGAATAAGAATATGTCACTTGAATACAAGAAAAGGAAGAGTTGCACAAATAGGGCGACAAATCTTCACACGAGCTAATTTCGGTGTAAGTACGCTGACCAACAAGCCGGAAGAGACAATTTTATGCGAAGTACCGCATTATGCTGTCAACACTCTAGTCTAGAACCAGTGAACGTTTTTCGTAGTTTCTACTGAATCTACTTCTCCCAAAATACCGACAATGGCGGAAATTGCAACAGTTTTACAAACTCGTGCAATGTTATTCGACTAAAACAGCAGTTTCAACGCGATGATGAATAATAGAAATACGTTAAGTATCAAATCAGCACTACAATATCATTTATCACTTACTGACTCACTCACACAATGTCTATAATGTCTGATAGGCGTAACCGTAAATCATGGCTGTTGTTGACGCTCAACGGAGTCCACAATGCTTTTCGAAACACAACTTTTAAACTTAAAGCATTGTTTATGGGCTAGCCGCTAGACCAAAGGTTCTTAACCGGGGGTAAATTTTGCCTACCGAGGGGGTAATTTTTTTGAAGTATAAACTACAACAAACTTAAATTTTCAGTAAAAAAAAGGTGAAAGTGTTGCAGGTCTAGGGGTAAATTATACTTTTTTCAATCGGCAAGGAGGTAAAGAATACCAAAAAATTTAAGAACCCCTGGGCTAGACTATTTTGACCTAAATACTGTAGCCTATCGGTTGCGTAGTTGTTGCATTATTTTTTTTTTTACCCGGGGCGTAGAGTCGATAGCGATCGATCGCTAATCGTTGACCTTGACCTTGTTAGCTTGCGGAAGAATTCTATGCTTGCAGATATTGACTGCCTAGTGCAAACATGATAAACCACAACAGTAAAATAACACACAGTGAACAAGCTGCCATTCAAAACAGTAAACATGTCATGTGTGAATCTGTATTTCATAAATAATATTATTTGACGCATACAGCTGCTGTTTTCCTGTTTATGCCACAATAACAAACCTATTTATTTGTGTTTTGCTGATTTTGCAGATTGCAAACCCTGTTGATCAGAAAACAAATTTGAAGGGACTGGACACGATTAATCGCTTGCAATGACGTTACTGCTTCCAAAAAAAGGTACCGAAACCCCACGTTTTAATATCTTGCGACTTCTTTATAGCCGATTTTGGTCCTGTAGCCACCATACAGGCGTTCATTATCAAGTAAAGAGCATTTTCTCGTGTAAATTGAATAGGTGCGCCATAATGCTTTTTCTTTATTCGGCGACGAACCGTGAAGCAAAACACTCGCTAGTGACTCGCACGGAAAATACAAGAGATACAGTAGTTTTAGCATATTATAGACTATGATTTTTGACTGATAGAAGCAATCGTTTCCTCAAAACAAACAACAATCATATTAGGCTATATAGAACTCAAAGACGTAAGCAGCAGTACATAGCACAAAAGAATGTGAATAAACGTAAGCATTAACTCATTAAAAAATAAGAATTATACAATCAAAACAAGTATATATGGGCGACGAGGCTTATAGATACTAGTGTTTACTCGCGGAAAATTTCCCGTTTCCCGGAAAATTAATGTCAACATTCCGAGAAACCTTTTTAGTGGTGCGTAAGCTATATGTTTGTATTTCTAAATCAAAAATGTGTCACTGTGGAGGAAGAATATAACTCGTCTTTCCAAATTATTAAATAAGCTTGTATAAAGCTGCAGTTCAAAATGCTTAAAGTATGGCTGCGTTAAATTTGAAACAGTCACTAAAAGTCGTTTAGTGTGATCTGGTCGTGTAAAATAATATCTGAAGGATACTGACGAGTGAAGAAATTGCAAATGCGTTCTACCATTTCAAATCTGTTTCTACGGCTGGGTATTGGGGGAATTAAAAATATAATTCTCAAGTCTTTTCATGCTCGAAGATATCTCTGCAGAAGTACGCGGACGTTGTATGCCAACATGTAAATACGTATCAACTGATTATAGTTTTCGTTCAATCTTTTAAAATAGGCTAACTCGATTTTTATCTCGAACTGGTCGTGAAATGAAAAAGATTTTTTGTTGAATTATTAAAAATCCAAAAACCTTGCTTCAAAACAAAAAATGCAAAGAATTTGAAAACAAATGTTATAATACCGTAATCAAGCCCGGTAAGTTTTTCCTGTAAAACCCCGGGAATCCGTAGGAATTTAGAGATCCTGGGAGTTTTTTCGGAGTAAGAAAAAATTGTTCTAAAATTTTAAATATTTCGTTTTCCGGAAGTGGAATAACCGGGAAAAGCGAAAACCTAGTTGTTACGCAAACAGATTCATGCTTCCGTAAGCGGGGCTGATCGTAGGACAAATCAGACCTTGTGACGTAACATCTGGTTCCAACAGCAAACAACTGATTGCGAAACCATATGAAACTTTAAACCAACAATCCAATGTCACGTCAATCTACGTCAGCATTCAGTTATTCATTCATGAATTGTTTGTTAAAGCAAGCAAGCCCAGACAGTTATTTTTATAACGCTGATTGCACGATGTGCAGTCAGCCAAATCCTTGCCATAAAGTTTTAACTAGTGTGTGGGCGCTAGAACGATGATTTTCTGTCTATGGTGCTAGTGTGTGGGCGCTGGAACGAATTTTCTGTCAGTACGTTTTTGGAATGTTGGGTATTGCGACAATGGTCGTTTCTTCACCATATTTTTGCGCCATACACTGGAACCTAACTCACTTTCACTTGGATTATGTTTTCATTATCGAATTTCAGCGATCAATAACATATTGACCCTACGTAGCGCAATAGAATATTGAAATACAACACAGGGTAACAATTCTCTAGTACTTTTACCACCAACACCTTGTAATCAAAGCAACGTACCAAAAATTTTCTCACATTTTTTATCAAATAAACGTTTTCATAAGGTATAAGGTTCAAATTTTGTATCTATGGCATCAATAAATACAATTAGAATCCGTCAAATTGAAAAAACAAAACGAAAACCAGACCACTCTTGATAATGAAACCGAGATGCAAGTCAGTGTCGGTCGGTTGCATGATTCCATCTTTATTGGAAATCATTTTACTTCAGGAAAAATTTCTCGCTGAGAACCGCCGGGGCCGAATTAATGCGGGGAAAAGGGTTATGAGACCTCCCGATCAGCGGCGCGCCACACAAAAAGGTCACGCAATCGCGTCTTCTACAAAATATCTGCTGCTAACGTCACAGCCAGGTCTGCAAAAAAGCTGCTGACGTCACAGCCAGCCCCGTCCCCTTCGTCCTTTAAACTTTTAATACGACTTGAGAACCAATGTTTTTGCTAAAAAATATTTGTCTAACGAGGAAATCATAAACAAAATTGTTCGACATACTACAACATTTTAGGTTTATTTGCAAATGCAACTAAAAATCATGAATTACATCTCTACAATATGCGACGAAATATTTCAAAAATTTGACGAAGGAAAAGCCATATCAAGGAGATAAATGTTGAAGCTTTGCCAAAAAAACTTTCCAGTATCCACCTAGCTTGATTCAGGTTCTAAGTCTCCCCACATCTGACTAATTTCAATGGTCCTTTTCTTTTTGTGTTTATATTGTTTTCTTAACATTTTTTCTTGTTTCTTCACCCATTTGAGTCCTTCATACAAGCCATCTCCGGTCAAAGCACATGATGGCTGAATGTACCAGTTTGTTCGAGTTGATTCCGTTAGCCCAAGTCTAAACAAATCAAATCTTCATTATACTTGCGATATTACGCCGAAGCGTGTAACAAGTGGCGGGGCCCATCTTCGTGGCCTAGCGCCTGGGGAAGCGCCGCAGCGGTGGCGAGCCGTTGGCGACACTGTGTCCAATCTGACCAGCCCGGGAATCGAATCCCTGACCTCCCGCACCAATAGCTTTGTGCTTAACAACTGATCGAACCGGTCGGTGAACAAATGCGATCAATATAAAATTAAAACAAACTAAAATCACTAAATCATAGAACACCTTGGCCCACAGCCGGTTTCGACGTTGTCGGCTCTTCAGGTAGTATAAAATGTATACCTTATTCAATACTAATTTCTAATCTAATACAATTTAGTTCAAGCTCTAATAAGAACTTAATACAAGCTCTAGCTATGTTATTTAGCACTACGCCAGAGGAAGTTGAGCCCTGCATTAACATGTAAAATTGAAATTGATCTTTTGTATCTGTTCAGGAATTTTTATTTTGATCGTGGATGCCTGTATGGACCTCTTACAAGATCCCCAATCCAAATAAAATGACACAGTGACGGACTTTCGCAGTAAATTACCGGTGGTTGTAGCAACTGAATCCCATGAACAAAGCTCTTCAAAAACCGTTTGATTTTGTTACAAACCATATCACACTCGAAAAACTGTTTCCAAAAAACAAAACGAAAAGTCTTGTGAGTATCCCTTCTAGGAGCTACTTTTGGGGAAACCAGAATAATTATGCATGAAATTTACTACACTTAGCGATAATCAAATACAAAATGCAAAAACCAGGAGCACAAAAAAGTAGTAATAGACTAGTGTCTTTTATTTCAGCACCATCAACCCAACAAAAAACAAGATAAGATTAAGAAAATACAATGCGGTACAAGAAAAGGCAAGAGTCAACAAAACGATTAACGTTATGGCATGCAGGTGGGAGAAGAGGAGTTAATAGAATACAAGAGTGGGCAATGTGCATGATTGCAACATCCAGATAAAAAAACAAACAAAGGGTTGGGGCATAATAGAAGTGTCCCCCTCGTTACTCCCTCGCGCATTCTCAAATCTTAGTTCATGTGATGAGGCCTACTTTTGCGCGACTTCGTGCGACTGCATTGCTCCATCTAGGTCTTGTTTGTTGGCATAGATTAAAATAATGCATTGATGCATTTGGGGGTGGAGCAGAACGTTTTCCAAAGCGGTTCGCGCTTCACTCATTCTTTCTCTAATAAAAAATATTCAGTTATTTGTAAAATTTTTCTTTCGCTAAAAGGTAAACATTGTACAACTAAAAATACTGCAAATAGCAGAAATTTTCATCAAAATGGCGGTTACGCTCTCAGAGGTAGGAAATGTTGAAAATACCTAACCGTGGCCATGTGGCTTTTCATAACTAACACATGCTAAAAGGCATGCAGTTATTTTGAAAAGAAAACGATAGGATCCCAAATCGTAGAAACCCAAAATGCAAAGCTGTTTTTTCCACAAGTTTTTGATTTGGGGAACTAGGATAGTTGTTGCGAAAGCAGAATCATACGATAGATCATAATATTGTACAATTTGTACGCTGCATCTTATTTGTCGTCCTCTGTTTTTACTTTGGGTTGTTGATGGAGCGTGCAGGGCGATTGTCCTGCCTCAGTATGCTTTTAAACGAGTCGCTTACGCATGCTACCCAACAAACAGTCTACGAGGGTAAGCCCACTCTGAGACATCGATATATTTGGCATAAGGTTGGCTTTCACCGGTCGGATGTTGAGTTGACCATTTGTTGCTGTTTGAGCGCGTTGGACGTGGAAAGCCTCGCAGCCTAAACTAAGGTTTTGTAACAAGATCGACAAAAAAATATCTCCCACCTATCCGAAGAATCTATCACAAAAATAAGAATTTTTACTCCGAAGAAATAGTGTTTCCAATTAGCTTGAACTTTATCTTGACCACCAACATCCCACATGTTCATATCTAGCCCTTTCATCTGTTAAAAATGAGAGAAAAGTTAAAATAGTGCTTTTATAATTCATGATTTAAACCCATGCACTAAATAATGCATGGGTTTTGGATTTTCTGCTCATCAAGTTGTAACATATCTATGAGGCGCCGTTTGGAAAAAAATGATTTGAGTTTTTCCACATGTTTTTTCGGCAAATTTAAGCTACATTTTGTCCAATATATTATAAAGGATATTTTCTATATATATATATATGAAACAAATATGTGGTTTAAAATAGCCGAAAAAAATTAACCCAAAATATATAGGAAATTTCCTTATCAATCTCCTGACAGCCACTCATAGGAAATTTCCTATGTAATATACAAGACAAGTTATTGCATAAATTTTCCGAAAAAAAGCAGCGCAAAAGATATAGGAAATTTCCTATATAATATGTAAGACATAAGTTATAATATATAAATACTGATTTCCACGATTATTAATATATAAGACAAATTTTTGCATAAATTAGCCAAAAAAAGCAGCGCAAAACATATAAGAAATTTTTTATATAACGTATAATTTAGGACAAATCATTTCATAAATTAGCCAAAAAAGCACCGCAAAACATTGTTTTGGCAAAAAAGAAACTTTTGCGCTGCTTTTTTGGCAAATTCATGCAATAATTTGTCCTATACATTACATAGGAAATTTTCTATGTGTTTTGCACTGCTTTTTTTTTAGCAAATTTATGCAATAATTTGTCTTATATAATTTGTCTTATAGGCTACATTGTATAGGAAATTTCCTATATCTTTTGCGCTGCTTTTTTCGGCGAATTTATGTAATAATTTGTCTCATATATTATATAGGAATTTTTCTATATATTTTGCGTTAGTTTTTTCGGCTATTTTAAACCACGTATTTGTCCTGTATATATGCAGAAAATATCCTGTATAATATATTGGATAAAGTCGCTAGCTTAAATTTGCCGAAAAAATATGTAGAAAAACCTCATACATGTCATTGACAGCTGTTTGCTGTTACAAACGTTTCATTGGAGCGATTGACCCAATCAATCCCTAAAGTCTCGCCCCTGAATGAGTGTTGACGAGGCGATCGCGCCTTTTTGTACGTAACCAAGATTCTTAATCTTTTACACTTCCTGGAAAAAATATTACGGCACAAGCACAATTTTAGTTGTTTTACAATGCAAGCGACTGGCTTTACTTTTCTGAGCAAAACTCAAGATCTTTTATTTGTTCGTTCCCTAGGCATCTAACATCACGAAAACACTTTCTTTTAGCTTCACCTAGCGGTAATCAAAAGTCGCACTTTCTCATACCACGACTTTTCAAGTTTTCCTTGAACGATACCGGCAGTTCTGTGATATGCTCGCAAAAGCCAATGATTTTAATCTGGTATAATGATGTCATGATATTTGGCAAAATTGAAACACTGCTGGTTTGGGATAGGAAGTGCGCTTTTGGAGGAAATCTATGTTCAAAATCGGAGTAGCTTGACTCAAAGACGACCCATATTGTGACGCCTAAATTCATAAAAAACGGAGTTAATGGATTGTGGTAATGGTGGTACTACATGAGGGTACACGCACAATTTTTTGCTTTTCACTGATTGATAGAGTGTTCTTTGAACTTGGTAAATTCTAAACTGAACTATTTTCCGTAGTTCTCAAAGCAAACAAGATTTTCCACAGTCCAAACCTCATTTTGACCAAGATACAATATAATGAGTACAGTTAGCAAAAAAATTAGAATTCTTACATGAATATCTTCAACGTTGAATCCGATAGTGGGAATACTTCCCCCATGAGACTTTCCTTCCTTCATCCGATAAAGTATGGTTGTTTTACCAGCTGCGTCAAGGCCCAAAACCACAACTTTTATGCGGCGAGGTTTCGATATTTGAGATAAAAATACTCCCATTTTCAGAATATTTTTCTGAAAAGAAACGAGTTTAGCCCAACTCAACAAGTGTATACTATAAAGTGTGGCAAAGCATTGGTCAATGACGTCATTGGTCAACACAGTGACGCAACACTCCTTGCATAAACAACGCTTAATATTGTTAGTAGTAAAAAAACGTTACCAACTTGAAATCTGCGTACTTTTTGAGCCTGCAACTCAGTTTCTTATAAAACGGGGAATTTTTTTCATTATTTGATAAATTTTTGACGCTGATGTTGGTCTAAATTTTGCAGTTACTCGTCTCCGCAACGTAGCACCCAGCTACTCCAAGCGTAAAAACTCCTGCCGCAATCATCTTAGTTGCACCGTAATTGCTATTTTCTAAAGTTTTTGGTTTCCGTTAATACAAATCAAACCTGTTTTAAGATCAGAATCAGAAACTATTTATTTGTCGCCGAGATAAAAAAACGGGCATAAAACAACACACACATACAAAAAAAAAAGCAAAGCATTGGTGAATTATTAGTGACAGGGAGACTGCGAAAGACCTTTCGGTCATCGAGTCAAGCAGCCACCCTAGATCTACAAAGATTCGCAGATATTAAAGACATAAGTTTAAAATAAATAAATTATAAGCTTAATGACTGTGTGACAACCTGAAAATGAATAACATATAGGTACTAACGATAGGAAGCAATAAGGTGTTGTTTGTATTTTGTTTTAAAAACTTTTAAGGAAGAGGATTTGATTTGACGTGGAATAGAGTTCCAAATTTTGACGCCCTGATACTTCATGCTGCGTTGCATTTTCGAAGATGTGTACGATGGGATGTATAGAGTCATCTCACGATTATTAGTGAATTTGGTGATTCGGTTTGTAACGTTAGAGTTTTTAACAAATAATTCTGTAAGAGTAGTACGAAGATCGTCGTGAAAAAAGCGATATACTAATTTGGCAGTTTCGTGTTTAAATAAGTCTGGTAATTTTAAAATATTTAATTTTGAATAAAATAAGTTTGGACTGTCTCAGAAGTTCTCACCACCAATAAGTTTGACAGCTCGATTTTGAAGAGCACCAAGTCTTGCTTGGTATGTTTTATAAGTGGATCCCCAAATAGGAAGTCCATATAAGAGATTTTAACCGCTCACTCAAGTTCATTGCGTGATGTAGGCCCAAAAAAGTCGAATACCGACAAAAACAATTAAGATAGCCTATAGAGCTTAACTAATTACCAGAAAACAAAAATATTCGTTAATGGTTTCGCTCATAAATATTTAATGCTAGACCGGCCGTTAGCTCAGTTGCTAAGCGCACGCTATCGGTGCGGGAGGTCTGGGGTTAGATTCCCGGGCCGGTTAAATCGGCATAGTGTCGCCAACGACTCGCCACCGTTGCAACGTTTCTTCGGAGCTATGTTGCCTGGGCGCTAAGCCGCGGAGATGGGCCCCGCAACTCGTTACACGCTTCGGCGTAATACGGCGAGTATAATGAAAATTTGATTTGATTTGATAGTTTAAAGCTCTCAGCGACAAAAATTCCATGTCTTTTATAATATCTTACTTGAATCAACTTTACTCAGATTACATCTTCGTCGATCAAAGTTGCAACAAATGAAGTATTGTTATCAAAAATTTTTTGCAAAAATACCGTCCAGTAATCTATATTTACATTTTATACTGTCAGCATTTCGCATTGAAACTGACAGCATTGTAGATACAACCACTAAAATTATTGATATTTATGTATTGTCTTATCACAATTCATACTATGCTCTCAGAAACTCTTTGCAACCAAAGGATTGTTCAAGCATTTTACAAATTATTTGTAATCGCTGCAAAAGTTTGCAAAAAGTTTGAGTGATATGAATCCCAAGATTTGACCATTCGAGAAAAGACATGAATTTTTAAGGCTAGTGTAGTTGCACTTGCAACAGTTTTTATGAAACAGAAACGTTTAAATTAAATCTCATTACCAGTGCCATTTTTCATACAATAACCTTGTCTTTTTAGCTACTTAATTCACATATCCGTTCCTAACTTTTGCTGTAGCCACGTCGTTGCATTCTGTCGCATTTCTTCCAAGTTTTAAGTGGAATCACTGTCATGGTTGTATACTTGCACAACTTGCACAGATCCCTTTTGTGATTTTGGCTTGGTTTAAAATCCGTTTAGATATCCATTCCAAGGCTAAGATCCACTAGTGGCTGAATACGCGAAAAATCATTTTCATGTGCTTACTAGCGGCTATTTTTAATAATAATAACAAAACGATCCAGCGCAAAAATGCCTGGTAGGCTAACAGAGTCAGCGACGTGGCCTAGCGGTACCGCGCGCAGGTGACAGATCCTACGTGACGGGTTCGATTCGCGGCTGGAGCCGATCGCTTGTGACATATCTAACGGGTGGCTGCTGACTCGAAGAGCGCAAGCTCACTTCGCAGTCTCCCTCAATTACTGTTGAATTTTCAGTTCAATAAATTTGAAAACAACCTCAGTTATTTATTTATTTTGTTTATTCTATTACCCCCGCTCTTCCCCATGCCGAATAAGTAATTTTTCTGTTAGCCCACAAAAAATAAACAAATTACGCAAAGAAAATAACATTCCTTTGAGGGATGCGAACACTTGTCGTGCATCTGAAAGTCCAACGTACCGGTACTATCTCCTACACCACGCCGATGTTGCCCACCACCCGTAAAGCTTTTTTTATATTTCCTTAAGCGTCACGTGATTATCAAAAAACGCTGTAGCGATTTTGCTGAAAGAGATTTTTCGTGTATTTAGCTTCTAGTCTAAAGATCCCGGATTGCGAAGATCTTCGCTCGCAGTTGTTTATTTATTTGTTTATTCGATAACGCATTTTAAGCACAAAATAAATGGCAGGGTAAACAAAATATATAGCAAACACATTACCAGGGAAATGGCAAAACCTGTAAGTTTAAAACATGCAGTATAAGTTAAAAATTCACATAAGAGAGTGGCGGTAGCCTGGTACCGGTAGCTGTCTGCATGGCCATAAAACTGTAAAACCTCAAAACATAAGCTAAACATGATTTACTTCGCCTCAAAACATAGACTAAACATATAAACCTCAAAACATGGACTAAACAAGCCTACAGTTCGCATGCTGCTTCCATGCTACCATGCCAGTGGCTGAGTGCATACTGCATACATTAACGGATAGACTAGTCAAGTCTCATCAAGAATAAGCCCCCACGCTTTTTCTCTCTGCCAATCTTAACCTCACCTATTACCTGCACCGAGCCAAATCTAGCCCTAACTGAACCTAGCTCTAAATAAAGTTAATCCTCACCGAGCCTAATCTGCTAATCCCAACCAAACCACCAAACCTAGCCCTAATCGAATCTGAGAGCTGATACTAGATTTAACTCGATTAGTCTAGCTTACTGCCCATCAGAGATTGGACGATATGTTAGAGTACAGGGCCTAGTTTTAGTTAATTGCCAAAACTTTGATTCAGGTTGTGTTTGAGCTTTTGTGCAGTTTAAGAGGAAGGTTTGCAGATTGTCGAAGCTATAGGCTTCGTCAAGAAGTACCAGTACTTCAACTACAGAACGCATTCTTTTGATCATTGCGATACAACTACAGGTCAGAGTTTAGTTTAAAATAGAAGCAGATGCAATATTCAAACCTTGCACTGTTATGTTTGCTTTTTTATCCAATGCCCCTGATGCTAGGATACTGGTACTCGGGTACTTGTACCGGTGTCCAAGATCTACTAGTCTTCAGGTCTTGACTATATGCAGCTGAATTAATGATTAGGTTACTAGTACCCATGTACCAGTACGGCAGTACCAGTACCTCAAACTGACATGGTTAAATCTGTTCATTGCATCAGATTTGGTTTGGTCTTATTAAATGTTTATTTTTTGGTAAGTTTGTAGCCTAGACGATGTAAATTATATTTGTGCAGTATTCACAGATTCAGGTGTATCATTGCCAGAGATGGGCATTTATCGCAATAATTTATCGGCGATAATTTATTATTGATTATCGTTATCACACAACATAGTTTTGATTTAGACAGTGGCTAAGCAGCTAAGGTTACCGGTAGGTGACTGTACGGTAATTTTCGTTTTCTGAATTCAAAGTTACATGAGAGTCTTGCGATGAGCATCGGTTTAAAAACGTCATTATTTTCTAGATTGCCATGACTTCTAGATGGGAAGCGCTGCACTAATTTGGGTTCGATTCTCGTTGCGGCTTTGGTTTGGATCGGTTCGATTCGGATTTGTGTGACCTGGGGTTAACAATCGGGTTCGTGAAAATGATAGAATAGAAAAGAAATAGAATAAAATTGCTTATCACGTAACTTTGAATTCAGAAAACGAAAATTACATGATGTCTTGTTTCAATTTAAAAAAACTCTTTGTTTTGTTTAATGCCACGGCAGAGTCCATAAATTGCCAGTACTCTGTTTTATGGAAAAATGTACAAAGGCATTTTTGCAATTTGATTTACAAAAAAAATTCATTAAACACATTAAAAATTTACTGCAACATTTATCAGAAAAATTCATCGGCGATAATTTATGGATTACCGGCATTGCTTTAAGAAATTGAGATTTATTGATGATAGGTATCGCCCTGCGCAATTTTGAAGTTATCAATTATCGTTAATGCTGTAGTGAGAAAGGTTTATTGTGCCCGTCACTGATCATTGCAGAGTGTGTGGGTAACATTGTTTATTGGCTGCTGACACATTGACATTGTTACCTGGTTACCACTCTACAGCTCTACCAGTACAGAGGTATCTTATGACCAATGATGTTAATCGTCACTAGTCAATTGCTACTGTCTAATCTATACTGATGGCAAGCTGTTCACATTTGTGACATTCACCCAATTGTATATGGATGACTGTTTGAGTTGAAGTCAATAGGCCTAGTCATATCTGCACTATTGGTGGTTTTGATTAGACCAGAGTGGGCAATATTTTGCACGTGAAAGACCGCATTCAAAAAAAATTTTTCAGCCAAGGGCCGCACTGAGTGAAAGAGCAAAAAAATCAACAAGGTCTTCACCTCCGCAGGTGTTTTGTTTTTACCATTGAAAGTCAGTTTGCAGATGGTCTAATTTTCACTGACATTCACCGCGTAGCCAGCTAAGGGAAAGAAAAACAGGTCTTCGGCTTGATTCACAGAAGAAGTTTATATTTCTGTAACTAAGTGCTCGCAGTCTGCAAAGAATGGTCTCGTGGACCGGACTTTGCCCATCGCTGGATTTGACTATGATGTACCAGTACTGGTGTGATTTTGTTACTTTAATATATATAATAATAGTTTATAAAAACAGAAGAGGTGTTATGGTACCGATAGACTTAAAGACACTCTAAGTAAACTATTAATGCTGTAAAAAAATAACTTTACAAGTTTTGTGGAATTCAATAAATATGGGACGAAAATAGCTTAAGGAGGAAAAATAAAGCCGCTGTAAATCTCAAAACTGGACGTTTCGACAACATAAATTCAGCTGTCATCATCAGCAGTGTATGCAAGGCAGTACAAAACTGTAAGAACTAGAATTTAAAATTCTAACTACAAGTAATAGCATAACCCAGGCAACGGGTCAAAATAAGTAATATAATTATAACGTCATAAACCAAAAGCTAATAAAAAGACTGACGGAGTTAAATTAAAAATTAAATAAGTAAAGAGGAGCGGATTTGGAGTCAACGTTAAGCAATGGCTCATATTTTTGAATAAAAAGGGACTCAAGAATTAATAAGCGTGCAGAATCACCAGAGCTACTAAGAATGTTCGGTTGGCAAAGTCCACTTTATGGTCAGGATTGTCCATTAAATGTCGGCACACCTCGGATTTATCCGAACTGGAATGCTCCTTAAGCCTGTTAATAAGATTACGTCTAGTCTGTCCTATATAGCTAGAACCACAAGAACACGTTAATTTATATACAACCCCATATTTCATCAAGGTCTTTTGCTGATCTTTCAGACGAAAGTTATGTCCGATGTTCCAGGTGGTGTCGATAATCCGTAGAATAACTCGGTTCCATGTATGCTTTTCCACTAAGGCGGACAGCTCTTTTTTGAGTTGCATTGACATGTCACCTAAAAAGGGCAACCGAGCAATAACTGTTCTACAATTTTTACGGTTTTTCAAGGTGACTCAACAACTTGTCATATTTACGATTAAAAAATTTTTTTAGACAGTTGTGTCAGGAGATTTTTTAATCGTAAATATGACAAGTTGTTGAGTC
>OZ023233.1:6394444-6586444 GCA_964006365.1 Trididemnum miniatum | reverse complement strand
AGTTGTGTCAGGAGATTTTTTAATCGTAAATATGACAAGTTGTTGAGTCACCTTGAAAAACGTAAAAATTGTAGAACAGTTATTGCTCGGTTGCCCTTTTTAGGTGACATGTCAATGCAACTCAAAAAAGAGCTGTCCGCCTTAGTGGAAAAGCATACATGGAACCGAGTTATTCTACGGATTATCGACACCACCTGGAACATCAGACATAACTTTCGTCTGAAAGATCAGCAAAAGACCTTGATGAAATATGGGGTTGTATATAAATTAACGTGTTCTTGTGGTTCTAGCTATATAGGACAGACTAGACGTAATCTTATTAACAGGCTTAAGGAGCATTCCAGTTCGGATAAATCCGAGGTGTGCCGACATTTAATGGACAATCCTGACCATAAAGTGGACTTTGCCAAACCGAACATTCTTAGTAGCTCTGGTGATTCTGCACGCTTATTAATTCTTGAGTCCCTTTTTATTCAAAAATATGAGCCATTGCTTAACGTTGACTCCAAATCCGCTCCTCTTTACTTATTTAATTGTTAATTTAACTCCGTCAGTCTTTTTATTAGCTTTTGGTTTATGACGTTATAATTATATTACTTATTTTGACCCGTTGCCTGGGTTATGCTATTACTTGTAGTTAGAATTTTAAATTCTAGTTCTTACAGTTTTGTACTGCCTTGCATACACTGCTGATGATGACAGCTGAATTTATGTTGTCGAAACGTCCAGTTTTGAGATTTACAGCGGCTTTATTTTGTGGAATTGTTTTTTACCAAGTTTATTTCGTTAGTCTTTTAATTGTTTGAGGCATACTCAGTACCGGTACTATAGCATCTTTTTGTTTGTGCGTAATAGACTTACACTGGTTCTTATTTCTTTAACAATATGGTTTATACTTATGCTACTAGCTCATATGGCATTACGCAGTACTGGTATGGATTGTTACCATACATGGTTATATACAATGAAAATTATTTTTAACAGGTTGTCGGGGTGTTTCTTCTCACTCTTTCTGTTTGGGTTGTCGCAATTCCTGGCACCAACCATGCTGTCGCAATCACTACTTCAAGTTTAGGCCAGGTTTGGTTATTTTTTACTTCTGTATTTGGTGAAGTTATTGTTCCAATAGGCCTAGCTATCATACACAGTACAGCATGAAAACTAATACTGATACTAGGCCCAAGTACAAAGTAAGGAATAATTGTAACATCAATTTGAAGCTCTGCTGTAATGCCCAGTCTGGAAAAGACATTCTCTTTGCAAAAGGTCAGAGCACCCCATCTTGTTTTGGTAGTTGTGTATCTGGTGAATTTTTAAGCAGTCGTAATTATGTAATCATTGCATGCGAAATATGTTACCAAGTACCGATCGAGGTGTGGCAGAGTCTATAGTTATTCTGTATGATCATTGATCAACACCCCACGTTGTCTGTTCTTGAATAGTAGCACAACTGTTCAAAAATCAAATTTTCATTATACTCGCCGTATTACGCCGAAGCGTGTAACGAGTTGCGGGGCCCATCTCCTCGGCTTAGTGCCTGGGCAACACAGCTTCAAAGAAACGTCGCAACGGTGGCGAGTCATTGGCGACACTGTGCCGATTTAACCGGCCCGAGAATCTAACCCCAGACCTCCCGCACTGTTAGCGTGCGTTTAGCAACTGAGCTAACGGCCGGTAATAGCACAACTGTTTGTAGCAGGAATTCATTACGATATTGTATTTAAAGCTTGTTACATTAGTTGCTGCTTTTGTAAGTCATCATTTATTCGCCCCAGTAACCTTGATGTTGTAGTTAAAAGAACAGAAGAATGGCATATATCAATGTTTAAATCAACGGTTAAGCTTATGTGTAAATTGCATACTGGTACATGTAGATGTCATTCTTTTGATTTTTTAACTGTCGTACAATATCAGGGTTGTAATTATTGGTGTTTCTCTAGAAACATCAGTTTCTAATTATTCTATTTAGATTTTAAGTTGTTAGGCAATTCTCGGAATAAACAAGCTGCATTCTTTCTTAGGTGCAAAATAAAAAAAAATAGAAATTTTGGGCAATTTTTGTTCAAATTTTGTGCAAGAGTGCCAAATGGTTTGAAGATTTTTGCTTAAATTTCTATGTAAAATCAAGGCATCTAACTTTCAGTTCTTGGCTTGTTGCTGGTTCAATCATTGTGTCTGGTGCACAATAAACATTACAAATGTTCACCCATAAATCCTGTTAATAGCTGTGTTTTTACAGTTGCAAATTGATCGTCTATGTTATATGTCGCTGGCAGTGGGGTCAGCAGTGTGCCTTCTTTCTTTCGTTGGATTTTGTGGAACGCTTAATAATGATAAATATATCTTTTTCACAGTAAGTTTAAGATTTTTAAGTCAATAGGCCTATCTTCTAAATATGATGTTATTGACACCATTGATTTACAGTGTTTACTAGTTCTACTTAGTTTTGCCTTATCAGTTATGATATAGAATGATATAATGAGTTTTGTTACAACTTTTCTACTTTGGCTACATGAGATATTTTACAAATTTTTAATTGGCTCATTCCAGTTGAAATAGTATTTGCTTTTTGTTTGCAGATGGGTTTTTTCATGATTCTTTTTATTATTGCTGAGTTAGTTGTTGGCATTTTTGCCGCATTGTTGCAAGAGCAGGTATGTATTGCGTGAAACTGATAAAAATCCTATATTTATATACTATATTTATATACTTTTGAATAGGAACTTGGTTGTACATAGTAGTGATTACCTCATGTAATACATTTGTACTTTTTTTCTACTGTCTGTAAAGCTTTCACCCCAGTAGCTCGTATTTGAAGTTGAATTGAATGTAGGTGTAGACTGGTTGTGTACTTGAATTTGGGATAAGTCGTGATAATTTTGATTGTATGTAACGAATTTTTCTATAGATATCCCAATACCAGAATGCCATGCTGTGTTTTTTTTTTGTTTTTTTTTCGGGCATTGTCCGAATTTTTTGCTCAATGTCCAAAATATTTGGAGCCATTTCGGACAAAGTGTCCGAAAAAATTTTGCTTATAACACAACAATACACTTGTGGCGGCTCCATGCTCATTAAATTATGCTAACTAAAATTTTGCAAGTTTCTTTTTGAACTAAACCGTTCCGATGAATTTTTTGCAACATGCGTATTTATTGAAACATTCTCGTTTGTCAGCTAGGAGAAATTGTTTTTGCGTTTTACCTTATGTGGGAGCTATGTGCAGACGTTTGTTATGACTGTAGCCACTGCGATATGGCGCTCGGGCTTCGTGGTTTGGACTCTCTCAATTCTTTAATGACAACTTGAAACAATTTGTTGCTTTTGATATTTTGAGTAAAGTTGTGAAATATTGAGCTAAAACAGATTTTTGAAAGATGAGAGTGAATATTGCGTCTACGGAAGAATGTAATTTGAAAAAGATTATTTTCGTATAAAATCAGTTCCGTCAATGGAGGTGACTCTCAGTATTAAAAATTCAACTTGGAACGAGAAAAACAGTCAAGGAAAAAATGTTTTGCGTTGCAAGCATGCCGTGTTTTTGCGTGGCTTTGGCGTGATTAAAGTTTCGTTTTCAAAACTAGTCTCGTGTTTTTGTGAAATCCAGTAATTATTAACATTTGATTTAGTAAACTTGTAAAATCGTGCGCTAATAGATGTTGCCGAAAAAATTTTTTAAATTTCCGAAATTTTTTTAACAGGTTCGGACATTTGTCCGAAATTTTAAAGCGAAAAATAAGCCCAGATACCATGTGTCTACTTTGATTCGAGACGAATTAATACCTCGCTCATATGTTAATTATTGTTGAATTTGTAGGTTCGCATGGAAATGATCCCAGAAATGACTCGAAGTTTAAGTTCATATAACGGTGACAATGCTGAGGATTATATATCTATTGGATGGAGAGAAATACAACAAACGGTAAGTGATCTGTGATATTTGGTCAATTAAAAAGATAATTATGCTCTCTACCATCTTATTGTTTGTTTATTTTCTTTGATGTAGTGCATGTAACACAGTCGCAGTATTTGCTATTTTCCCTAGTGCAGTTTTGATATGTTGGTGTTATAGTACTGCTCGTTAAAATTGCTCAAGATTACTCAGTCTGATTTTGTACCATAGTCAAAGAAAATCAAATTTTTGTTATACTCGCAACATTACGCTCAAGCAGGTAAGAACAGCGGAGCCCATCTCCGCGGCTTCGAATCTGGGCAACACAGCTCCAAATAAACGTCGCGATGGTGGCGAGCCGTTGGCGACACTGTGCCCGATATGACATGTCAGGTAATTGAACCCCTGACCTTTCGGATCTTAGCCACTACTCCAGCGACCTAGTTGCATGGGTGGTTACTGGTTAGGTTTGGCTAAACTTAATTGCTGTAAGGATTTTTTACAGCTGCAACGTGAATGTTCTTCATTGGCAGCGGTCTGCCAATTGATAATTTGAGATAGGAAAGTTACATTGTGCTTGGGTACAAAAGTTTTGTAATTTCGAAGCAAAACGTCGTGATAAAATAAGGATAGATTGCGGAATAGAAATGTGGTGACTGACTGCCTACATCTACAGTATGTCTTGTACGACTTAAATTCAAAAGTTCAACCTTGTTTTTGTACTTATTGTGTCATTTTATAACCTTTCGTTTTGTTTACAGTTTGACTGTTGTGGAATCAACACAGACGCAGGATATGAAAATCATACTAACATTATGTACACGAATAAAGATAATGTCACAATGGTGGGTTCAAGTTGGTATCGAAATGAAGGACAGATTGAGAAAAAAAGTAAGTTCTACAGATTTAACGCGATGTGAATATTGTTTAAACAAAATGTTATAACTAAACATAGCCTTGATAGCTTGATATTATTTAAAATATTTAGTTAATTGATGTTGATACTGGATTTTGTGATTACAGGATGGCCTGAGAGTTGCTGTAGGTTGGACTCTAATGAAGATGAACCCGATTTAACTGCCTGCTATGATGAACCAGCTACCAACGCAGTGAATAAAATAGTAAGTTAATGAGTTTGTTTTCTGCTCAGCGTTTATTGACACTTGGTGCTATCCACAGATTGCAGTCTAAACGTTCAATTAAGGCTCATTTTTAGTGCGTAAAGGTGGCTTAAACTCTTTGATAGTGGTTCTAAGCCTTTAAACTACTAGAAAACAACCGATACTTGTAAATGCTGTACAGGGTGGTGAAATTGTGTTTTAACTTTATTCCAACTCTGGTGTTCATTAAATGTACAGTTTCATTGAATTACTGGTTTTAGTGCCAATTTTTGTTTTTCTACGCATATAGTTATTTTGTTTTTGATTGTGTTTTTTCAGGGCTGCCATTTGAAAATATATGAATTTCTTCGAAATCATTTCCTTGTTTTTTCTGTATTTTGTGGTTTGTTGGCTGTTTTTCAGGTGAGTCTTTGACCGAGTTTTAGAAATCTAGTTTTGAAAACTTTGCAATTTGTTCACTTAGCTTCAAATTTACTGTCTACATTGCTGCCACTGCTCTGTGTTTCACGAAAATGGTCATCAATTGTATTCAAATGCAACTATTCGGTGCTGTAAATATAAAGTTAAAATAGTTTTGGTGATTTTTGACATAGCTGACTTTTTATTGCAAGAAAATTGGACGAAATTCGAGTCAATTTTAAAATTATTTTTTTCAGATCCTTGGAGCTGTGCTTTCCTTTCGTATGTTTAAATATGCAAGAAGAAAATTCAAATCTAGGACGTCCTAATTTTATTTCGTTCTTTTTTTATTAATGTTGAACTTAAGCTTCTGTGATTAAATTAAATCATGCCTTTTTTTGTTCGATGCAGTTAACGATGTTGCAATAGCAGAAAAATTTTTGTGTTTTGCTGCTTAATGAAGCAGTGTTGCTTTAATAATTAACTAGTTTGTCAACATTTAGAATGGTTTACATTAAGTCACTGTTGTAATGCGCTGTTGAAATGCTGTATTTTACTCGTTGTAGTCTCTAGCTTACTATCTTATTTTGATTTTGTTCAACGTTCTTCAATTCAACAGTTTTTAACGTTTTCGTTTGTTGCCTTTGAAATTACCAACCAGTTGTTGTCCCCTTCAAAATATCTGAAAAATTAGCGCCTTTTTTATGTAAGTAGCAAAAGCGGAGAAACTTTTTCTATATTAGGAAATTGTAATTTAGTGACGTAGTCAGCCTGAAATTTCGGGGGAGGGGGTTCAAAACAGTGCTTCCAGCCGGTCGATCTCTTAGAAAAGGTCATTGGTAGCAAAATCCTGCCCCTGTAGCTTCCCTTTGGGTCATATTAGATGTATATTTAGACATCAACAGAGGTTCTTGAAAAATTTCGAAGAGTAATTGCTCCCAATTGCTACGGCCCTGGTTGTAGATGTATAATTTTAATTTACGATTTTACGTTAAACTTAGAAGTCGAACACGTGCTTCCCTTATGATTAGTGATTAAAAAATGAAGGCTCCCGTTTGAGTACGACTATGATAAAAATTTCTACCTAATCTATTTTACGTTGTACTTGCGGAACAGTGGAAAAAGCTTTCGATTTGCTCGCATCTGGAGCGAATGTTACAAACATGATCGAGTTGGTTTTAGCTACGCTTACGTAATTATACTGAGATTATATTTGCGATGTTGTGGAATGATTAGTATTGTAATTTTAAATTTCACTGTTTTAATTTCTGTGTTCCACCTTAGCAAGTTTCGTGAGTAACGTTTTTGCCAATTTTTTTCTGCTTAACTGCTTCTGTCTATAAGGTGTTTGAAAAAATCAAGCCATATTGTGTTCTGGCTATTATGAGCCTGCATTTTTAAAGTGATACTTCCCAAAAATTTTGCGTGGTGTTGGTCAATTTTTTTGTGTCAGTGTTAAACTGTAAACGAAAGCGTGATACTTTTTAAACTGCTGGTCATATTAGTCTACTGTTAATTTTTGAGTGGGTGATTTATCTGTGGCTGTTAGCTTTAACCCAAGAACTTTTCTTGTCAAAGTCATTCATTTTATCAACTTCTTTCCACTTTATTACTGTTGTGTTTCATTGAATTTTTTTTGAATAAAAAATAAATTAATCTGGTAATCTGTTGCAGAATATCAAAAGTTTTTATTTACAGCGCTCTTGGAACACATTCGTTGCTTGTAGGCCTGCAATATCGAAGGACATTTTGCAGTTAAACGGAAGGTTTTGTGGAAGAAGTTTCAGACTATTGCTTCCAGTATTTCAAACTATACGGTGAAATACAACGTCAACGTTATAACCTAGAATGAAAACTTCGGAATGCAGTAAGCATGAAACGACAATAGCATAAAATTAACTGCTTTATTTTCCTTTTTAAGAAAAAAATGGTCGTGGTTTCGCTCCAATTGAGAATCTTAAGCAAAAGCGATCAGTGAGAAACACATGTAAAGCTTTACCTTCCACGTTTCACGCTAATTTGCTGGTTTCCATTAAAGTTAACTCTTGTAAAATAAAAAGGTACTGATATAGGCCTACAGTCGCTGTTAAGTCATAATAAGTTTAAAACGAGTATCTCATATCCATGATATTGCTAGCCTAAACTTTTGGGAGTTTAGAAGTATCTCTTCGCAATTGACATTGGTCATTAATTTATCATGTATGAGCACACGGATGATGCTGGGTATGTAGTGTGTTTTAAATCAATCTGAGCGCGTAATCTATATAAATAAGGGAGTAGAATATTACGGTAGCCAGCTTGAATGGTTGATGTAATTCTAGTTTGAGTTAAACAGGATACCGACAAATAACAAAAGTACCGGTATTTACGATAGTGGGCCTGCAAGTATCGATAAGTAAGCAATACCGGTACATTATGTAGCTTCCCAAGAATCTTTTTGCGCCCTATCATTTTTGGATATATATATATTTTTTTTATTTAGTTGCATATTTATCCTCCTATCACGAGAAAGCGATCAATGCACTATACGAGCTCACTTAGGAGTTGCCAGCCATCTGTCTACCTCAACAAGATGGGGAATCCCGCCAAGTGCTTTTCCCAACGGCACAACAAGTAAACTTGCCGGCTTGTTCTCCACACTGTCCCTTTAATGCTGAACGTCAAGCAGGGAAGCTGTGAATACCAATGTTAAAGTCATTGGTTAGACCCGACTCGGAATCAAACCCGTGTCTACAGCTCAAAAGACAGACGCTCCACGCCACTCGGCCATCTGAGCTGTTCCATGATTGGGCCTATTGACTTGCAAGTAGGCGTGAGTATTTTCGCGAAAATTTGCTCTATTTTTCTAGAGTAGGAGCAGTACGACGAAGTATCGAACGCGGTGTTTTAAATGCCACAAGATCGACAAACAATTTACAAAGTCTGACGTCATTCCTGCTTGTTTATCAGCGAGGTCACTATGCGCTGTTAGCGAAACTAAATTGAGAGTTTGGAGTATTTTAGTTTAAGCTGTGTGATCTGGTAGTTTGTCCATGGATATTCTCGCTAAAGATTGAGATAAGCCTGTCAGTCCCGAATCAGTCATTAGCGATTGAGTTAGGATACAGAAAAAGTGAAACAGCAATTACATGTGCTGAATATCAACATTTCCGTAGAGCTGGTGCCCAAGAATGAGAAAGCATTGGGGCGAAGACAAGCTAATAAAAGTTCAGGTGGCCGAGTGAACAGACGAGGGTCTGCCTGTGGTGCGGTAGACTTGACTGCGATTCCTAGTCGGGTCAAACCAATGCTTTTGATTGTGTTTGCCTTTTCATAAAATCTTGCAAGAAGGTTAATTAAATTGTCCTAATGATTTCGTAAGCGCTTTTTGTTCACGAAATTTTTTGTCTTCAGTGCAACGGGTTTAAAATCGAAAGTTTTTTTCTTTTTGGTAAAAAGCTATTCTTAAGATTCTTTTTACAACAGTTTACTTTAAATACGTTGCTTTATGTCGTTATAGTGTAGATATCGACAATTTCCGTTTTTAATGCGAGACTTCAAAATATTTTTGCTAATTTTTCCTTTTGGCGAGTCTCTGCAGCGATACCAGGCGCCTGATGTCGCTGCAGATACTCCTTTTTCATTTTTAAAGTTTGAGTTTTTCCTCTCAATTATTTATTACTACTGACGTCTCGTATTACTACTGTATTAACATTTCCTTACTACTATGAGTTCAGGCGCAAAAACACCTATGCTCTTAATGCGCCTTTATTGTTTTTATTCACGCACATAATAAACAAATAATATAACCAATTTCTTCAAAGTTCACGATCATAGCTTCTTGCTTGACGCTCAGCATTAAAGGGATATCACGGAGAACAAGTAAGCCAGCAAGTTTACTCGTTGTACCGTTAAGAAGAGCACTTAGCGGGGTTTTCCATGTCAGGGTGATAAACAGTAGCCGGCTAGTACAATGGTTTGATAGCTTTCTCGTGATAGGAGGGTAAATTTGCGATCACGATCAAGTAATAAAAAAAATATATCGGTGGATGTAAGCCTACACACTTGGTTTCCTAACTTGCTAATACAGTAGACAAGGCAAATTGAAACATATTCAAGAGAAAAACAAAGACGTATTGGTTAGAATACAAAAAGCATTATGACCAAAACGTCTTTTAAAACAACTGTTATTATTTGTAATTAAACTTTCAAAAAGTTCCATCGACCATGCTCTGAAGATTGTTTCTCTTTTCGCGGCTAGGATTATTTCAGTTTTTTTTCAGTTCTATCGAAAATGGACCTGCAGAAAAAAGAAAGGAGGGTTTTGTGAGCTGCAGCAGATACATTCTGGTTGTTTTCAACATCTTGTTCTTTGTAAGTTAAGCTTCGTGGATGAAGTTGGTAGTCTGAATCAATTTTGAATTTTTTCTACCCCGAGAATGCGTACACTGATTTTTTTACATTTTGTTGCAAGCGGTTATTGGGCTGTAAGGTGCTTTTACCAACATGTTTCGGGAGGTAATAGGTCCTACTTCATTGTTTTGAGCTGTCGATCAACAGGAAAATGTCGCGAACCGGTAAAAACCTTAAGCCTAAGCTTTCTCACTAAGACTTTTTTCAGGTAGTGGGAGTTTTATTACTGTCTTTGAGTTTATGGATTCGGTTCGTTCCTTCTAATGTAATTTTACTGGCAATTGGAACTTCCACCAGAACAAGAGAATACATCATGTTTCTCACCTTTCTGACAAGCATGTTAGGCTCTTTCATCACGTTGCTTGCGTTAGTTGGTTGCCGAGGATCTTTCTCTAAAAGCAAGTACATTCTTGGCACGGTAAGTTACTATAAGGGTACCCTAGTTCTACTAGAATAAACTGATCAAAAATAGAACTTCAGGCTTTGTAAAAGTAGTAAAAAACCAGTGAGGAGCAAAAAGTAATCCTTTCCTTAGCTTTATGACGCCGAAGAAACACAAAAAGCAAAGTATTATTTGTAGCTTTAGTCAGATTAAAACAACCCATTTTTTATAATGGGCTATTTTGCTAAAAACGTTTTTTGCATTTTGGTTGAGCGAAGACTTTTTGTTCCCACATGTCAATTTTTTTTTTGTAGTTTTTTATGTTCATGATCGCCTTTTTCTTCATTCTATTTGCAAGTATTGGACTCACAATTTGGCTCCAAACCAAGGTAAGGTTTGTTTCCTAAGCTGTTCAAAAAGCTCCCTTAACTCTAGCCAACCCCTTATCTGCTACGAAATGCAACTGAGTTTATCATTTTAAAAAATCCTTTTGACAACTTCTATAAAACCATATGCGCTAGCGAACATTTGTGAGAGCTAAGATTTTATTCTCTATTTCATTCAGCACGATGCTGCTAGGCAGGACTCCAACTCTTGGAAATAGATGTATCTTACTCGATTAACGCAAAAAGTAAATCATCGTTGATTTTTCGGGCTTAAGCAAGAGCTGTTATTTTTACACAGGTATTATTTTCAAAAATAATGTTTTTTAAAAAAATCTCTATTCATTGCGAAAAACTAAGCTGGTTGATAAGTTATATTTTTACAGATTAACTTCGACGTAAGACTTCAGCTCACAGAGACGTTTATCAATAATTACTTGGGGAGCAACGCGAGCAACGTTGAATCTGTCGCATGGGAAAGAATACAAACTGATGTAAGAAAGTGTATTCATTAGTTACATCAAAATTCTCATGGGAAACGGATAAAATGTGGCTGGAGCGGATTCAGAAAATTTAGGTGGGGTATGCAGTTTTGAATTAGGTTGAATATTAACTGAATACAAAGACGAGAGACCCGGAAAAAGGCGTAAATAAGCCGTTTTTTGAAAATGTGTCCATGTGAGGGGAGTAGGCCTATATTTAGAACTTTTTAGCACCAATTTTTCACATTTTTAAAGCGTAATTTTTCTGGCATAGTTAAATTTGAAGCAAATTGGAGAAAAAAATAATTCTAGGTAGTCCGGGGGTTTGCTCCCTTGGAAGATTTTTGAAAGTTTACATATTGCAACGGGCATTTTTTTTTCAAACTATTTATAACGCAAATTTTGTTCTTTTGCCCTAATTAGTCCTTCACCAAATATATTGCATATTGTTCGCACATTTTCGACTTATGCGTGGTTAAGCCGTAAGATTTATTGTTAAATTCAAGAGGTTCAAAATTATGGAAAAGTTTTATTTATCAAAAACATTATTGAAATTGGCTGGTGGGGGGATGCATCCCTCTTGGATCCGCCCCTGAAATGAGGTCATTTTAGTATGCGGTACAGCGAATTCATCCTTCATAAGCTCAGCTCTAAGCATTTTCTGATTCCAAGCCTTCTCCCCTGAAAAATTTCTAGATCCACCATTATTTCGTTTTCTTTGTTGAACACTCGGCACGACTTTAAAGCCTAAAAACACTAGAGTCGCTCAGAATCGCTAATAGGCTGTATGTAACTGTTGTCTCCGTATTATGCGGATATGATGTCATGATGAGTTTCGACTCAACTGTACCACAAAAGTTTCCTGTAACTGATCGTTTTATTCACTTTTAGCTTCAATGTTGTGGAGTTTCAACTAAAGAAGGTTTTAGAGATTATGAAGATTTGATAGGTGAACGAACTGTGAAAGGTGAAGTCGTGAGAGGCGCCGCCATGTGGAGAAATTCAAACACAACAAGTCAGTTGTTACACATGTGTTCGTGTACTTGCTGATTATTGTACTATTCATTCATTCATTTTTTTATTTCTGGTCGGACAATGTAAAATTACGTTGAAGATACTAACAGAAACAGGAAACAACTTTAAAGCCTAAAAACATAAATAAAAGAATAAAACGTCTTCTCCATTTCGCATAGAGCTCGAAAACTGGTTAGCGACAACGGTAATTGATCTTCAAAGATGGATATCCATTGCAATGCGGGCACACATCCATATATTTGTTTGCATTCAATCTTCGACTAGTTGTGATGATTTTAGTGGCAGTTCTGATTAACATTAGACGTTTGCAGGGTTTTCGATACGTAGTCAAGGGTTTTACCCTCACTTCGGTCATATTGAACGATGGAAAGAAACAACTAAGCCTAGACTTGCAGTTGACAACTAAGCCTACAGTTTTTTGTTTGGTGCTCAGCAGTAGGTGATGGATGCAGAGAAATGACGAAGCACTGTGTAATAGGCCTACTGCCATTACACAACGCGTAAAAAAGCCAATTTTTGAAAATAATATCCAATAAAAACTTGAACTCACTTTAATGCGACGGCGGAAATGATTTGTTTTTGCATTTTCTTTGTTTTATTTCTTCCTGTTTAAGATACAACTTGGCCGAAGAGTTGTTGCAAAAAACATAATTTCACTGGTGGTTATGTTGATGTGGATGCTTGCCAAACTAATTCATCAGATGTGCCACATGCCAGATTTTCGCAGGTGAAATATCTAACGGAGCGCTACATCATTGTATAGCCTACAGGGATGAGAAAATGCTGGGACAACTTGCAACGTCAAAATTAGAAACGTATGCCCGGGTGGGAAAAAAATAATTTGGGGTGGAACAGAACTTTTCTGGCTTTATTTGAAAAAGACCTGGAGCAGATTTTTTGTGTTTGGCAACTTTACTTCTCAGAGTTTAGTCACCAGCCAGCCGAATATGACCTCGGAATACGCAAGATAGGCCAATGGAGGCATCTGTTTCGCGAAAAAACACAATTTTGTACTTTCAAGTTTGACGACTGGTTTATGAGAATCACTTGCGATGAATACATAGCATAACCTTTTTGCCCAAAAATTTTTTAGGAAATACGTTGCGGAGTTATAATAAATGTGCAGTCTCGTATATAAAAGCTAATTTCCAACAGGGATGTCTGGAAGAAGTGAAGTATTTGCTGAAGTTAAACATTTACATGGAAATGGGTTTGCTCATTGGACTGGTGTTGATTCAGGTAAAACTTTCAGGAGTTAAAAAAGAAATAAAACAGTCATCGTAGCCTATAGGCCTAACTTTACCCAGGTTGGCCAAGTAAAGCTTTATATGTCGTGATAATGAAACGATGAGGTCATTGTAATTTCAAACACGATTTTGTCAGTCACATCACCAACAAGGTAATGAACGTTATAGGCCTTTTTACCTTATAGGCCTTTTTTCAGTTTTACCTTTTTGCAACTTTGGCGCTGCACCTTTGTGAATTTCGTCTGTTTCGGAATCTCGCTAACATCAAACGGAGTTTTGTTCCTGAATTTTGCTTCGTAGTTTGCAAAACTTCAGCGGCTATAGGCGAACTTCACGTCGGCTACTTAGCTTTTTCTTTCGTTCATTTAAAATTTTTTTCTAAGCCACGTAATTGTAGCTCATGTTTTATATTAGTGGAGTATATGCAAATTATGCATCGTGGAGATGACCTAGTTGAGCATCGAACCCGCGAAGCCAGCTCCGAAGTCCAATGCACCAACCACTCGTCCCTAAGTGCCAACTAACCTCTTTTTACAGGTTGGAAGTTTTTACATAATGCGCCATCTAGAGGCTGTTATGCTAGGACTAGATGCAGATTCTGTCATCACTGAAGTGTCTTTGGAAGTGTCGGATGGGTTGGAGTAAATTTACAAGAGAAAATATTGACAACAACCAGTGAAAAATTGTGTTATCCACGTTCCTCCACGAACAAAAACGTCAAGAACGATGCAGAAAAGGCAGTTAAATTTCCAGTACCGACAAAAACGAAGAAAAAAAAACGGGTACAGAACATTTTGCACACTTTTTCACTTGATTACATGTTTCGCACTTGCTTGGTTTTACAGAAATAACTGTGATCGCATAAAACGCATCGGACTTCATAAAATTAAAACTTTGCGGGACGAGTTTGCTTCGCGGCTAAAGCAAAAATTATACAAACTTGTTAAAAAATCATAGTCCACCTAAAATTGAGTAGCAGCGAAACAAAACACTAAGCCTCCGGTTAAGCAGCTAAAAACCGTCTACGGCTCTCACCACCGCTGGTCGCGCAAAAAGCTAAGCCGCGGAAATGAGCCCCGTCACTCGTTGCAAGCTATTTTGTTAGGTTAAAAATCCAAAAAAGATTAATATAATCCTTGAAAAAAATCTTAGAACCATTTTGAATGAAAGATTAAAATTGCAATTAATCGTGAGGATAGCGCCTATAGTCTGTGTCTCTCATGCTCAGCCCCAGTGCGTGAGTGATAACGTCCACCGCTGCAGAAGCTGTATTGTTCGCGTCCTTATAATTTCCAAGTTCTGGATTAACCTCTACTAAATCCATGGCTCTTAAGCATCCGGATCTCGCAACTTCTTCCCCAATATACATAGCTTCGCGATAACTCAATCCGCCCATCACTGAAACAATGTAAAATGCTTGTCACTGGGGCGGTACTAAAAATCTATCAGTGATAGGTCTTACGTGATTGGCTCCAGCCATGAATGTAACCAGTTACGTAGAATCTGTAGCCTGCTTAGCGGTACCGCCCGAAGGGTTACAGGTTATACGTGACAGGTATAACTTGTTAAACAATTGAATATCCCCATTCGTTCAAGCATACAGCTTAGGTCACTTCATACAAAATACGTTTTATATTATCTCTAGTTTTTTTAACAACCCAAACCGCAAACCATTTTATTTACTGGATAAATTTAGAATTATGAAGTAAATAACAGTTATTACCTGGAGTGCCGGTAGATGGGGCAATGGATGGATCAAGAGCATCGATATCGAAACTCAAGTGTATCGGACGATCTCCACTGAAAACAAAAGCCAGCTGAATTATATAAAGATAAAAAAAATCAAATCTTGATGATGTTCGTGCTCGAGGTATTGCAACATCCCCGAGGCTTGGCGCCTGCTGGACAGCGCAGCTCTAAAGGATGGTCGCAGCGGGGGCGAGCCGTTGGCGACGCAGTGGCCAATTTGAACGACCCCGCGCGCTTAGCAGAGCTAACCGGTCGGTAGGGTTTATATAATGAATATAAAATAGTTTTAAGGCACTGGCATTATTAGCTTCCAAAATTGCACTTTTGCACAATATATTTTTTATAGTATTTAGAGACAACGCCCAACCATTTCGTCATTTTCACAAACTTCATTCATTTTTAAGTCACATTCAAGACAGGCTTAGTTTTTAGAAACTATTTTGCAAAACACAGCTTTAATAAGTAACTTTTTCAACCTTACCTGCGGTTTATCATATCAAGTATTTTTTCCATGCAGTGAGCGATTCCATTTCGATCAATTTCCCTGATACTGCAGTGGGGAATGTTGTAACGTTTCATAATTGCTCTATTTACAGCGCAATTACTTAGACAATCTGTTATTAGTCTGACAAATAATCAAACTTCCGAAAAAATATGTATGCAGCTTTCAAAAGCTTTCAGTAGTCAAGTTGTTTGGTTTCCAAAGCCCAAAACGTCACAGAGTGACCGGGCTAAAATAAAAAACAGTGAATCGTTTTTAATATAGTTGCATCAGACTAAAATAACTGCAATTTACAAATACACAGCTTATCAGCAACGTTTAGCACAGCTCTCAAGATAAAGACACACTCAAATCCAAATGAATAAATTAAAGCTTTTGTGTTTAGTTGCATATTTACCCTCCTATAACGAAAAAGCAATAAACTAGCTGTCTTGTTCTCCACGATGCTTCTACAATGCTGAACTTCAAGCAGGGAAGTTGTGAATACCAATTTTGAAGTCACGGCTTCGACCCGACTCGGAATCAAACGTTAGACACTCTTACCCCACTGTCGTCTAAGTCACAATATTTTTATTTGCAAAAAGGTATCTCGAGAACGTAAAACTTAGTGGTGTCAGAATCAAAAAATCAAGGATGAATGTGTTACGGCTTCTCTCACATAAACCATCATAAAGTTAATACCTTTTAAAAACGGCGCAATACTCCGAATTATGAAAAATCGAAACTGAAGCCAGCTATATTTCACTCACAAAATCAATGCACATGCTTATCATAGCTAATTAGCTACGCCATTAACAACCATACATGTTAACACTCTAATACGCTTACACTAATTCTCTGCGTTATCCAATTAGGCCCACTTACATTTCACCGGGATCAATATCTCGAATTGCAATGAAACCGATGTTTGGCGAATTTACGCTGAAAAAAAAAAAAAAATTAAATCAAATTCACAATGCAGACAAGTCATTGGTTTAAGCATCACACTCACCAGGCTTTCACCCATTTGTACTCTGGAATCAAGAGTCTCTGAAACAAAGAGTTTGTTTTAATGACAATAACCTCAAATCTACAAAAAAAAACTGTTTTGTACAGCTGAAATACCAGTAAGATACTGAAGGAAATATATGCTAAATCGCTAGGCGTGTAGATGCTAGCAAGGATAGGCTCATCGTCACTTCTTCAAGTAACTTTTCAGAAATCAGTTCAAAAAATTCGCTTTTCCTACGTAGCAGCTCTCCCAAACAGATATTTTGGTGAATTTTGTAAGCAATAGGTTGCTTGTGGTATCGTTATAAACTATCATGAAAGTTGAAATCAGACCAAGTTTTTACAAACAACATGAAATGAGGACCATAACCTCATTTTGGAAAAACTAACCCTTCTCCTACGCACGCCGCAAAGCAATTTTTGGGTGCCTGAAGGTAAGTCTAACTGTTTAAGCACATGGAGTTGGCCGAGTGGTTGGTGCATTGGGCTCCGAAGCTGGCTTCGCTGGTTCGATGCTCAACTAGGTCATCTCCATGATGCATGTACTTCACTACCACAAAAATCCTAAGCTGCAATTAAGTGGCTTGAAATAACAAAAAAAAGTCTAACTGTTTAAGCAAATAAAACAAAGTTTCCACCAGCAACACAGCACTGAGCAAATCCTTGCCACTCATCCTCACCAAATTTTGCAAGTCATGCATTAAAAAATGCAGAGGCATTCCGTGTAGGTTTCCTGATGGTGACGAATCCGGAGTGTTTAAATCTGGATGCGCATCCACCCACAACACACTCAGATTTGACTCGACTCGCGCGTGTCCAGATATTGAACCAATCGCAATGCTATAAAAGAACACATAATACAAACTAATTTAGATTGATGGCAGTGTGCAAGAAAAACTCCAGCGCACTATTTTCTTTTTACATTTTAAAATTCTTAGGTTATTATGTTTTTAATAAAATGTAAAATAGCGCAATCAACGTAGGCAATTAACCCGTCCAGCAAGCATTGATTAGAATATCAAAAATGAGCGTTTTCAAAAGACATTAAACTATAACTTAAGTAAAATTAATATAACCTGTGCTGACGATAATTTTCAATCAAAAGCAGACAACATGAAACATTTTTTTCTCAATTTTACATTGATATTTCAGTGCACAATGGGCAGGTTAAAACCAAGCATATCTTACCTGTGGTCGCCACCCAAAGTCACACAAATGTCAGATTCGCGCAAAATACTTTCAACTTTATCAGCAAGCTAAAAGTATAAAAGAGTTAGAAAACAAACGCAGTACAATACAAACAGTGGATTTAAGTAAATAATTATCAGGTGCTTGGATGTCTCAAACAATTCTAACCATTGTCGTGTGGTTGCTTGGGGGAAAATCACTTTCTGAAAAAGTCGATTTTGCTGATGAAAAACATATCTTATCAAAAAAAATCAGTGACGATTTTACTGAAAAAAAACACAAAAAAAACGTGACTTACTAATATCTTCCCGTATTAACACCACGTTGTAATCACCGAACTTACTTGTCTGTTTGCTGAGCCGTTTGACTTTACATTACGAACAGGGTGTTTTCCTGTTTCGTGAAAATCCGCAACGTTTTGCAACGAATTCGGTTCCAAATCTCCGTAATCCCTGATTTCCATTCCTAAAAATTCAAGATGTCAAACAATTGGAGATTATACAAAAAATCGGAATTTTTAAAATTAGTCGATGTACACGCATTGGTACTCGCAAAATTCATGCATAAACTTTTTAACAATAAATTACCGAAAATGTGGCAACAAAATTTTACCAAAACTGAAAAGTTCACGATTACGAAACTAGGCGGCCTAGCAAATCTAATCATTTTCTAGCTCGTGTTTTTAAAACTGCCGGTCTATTTAAATTCGAATATCGAGAAGTTAAACTGTAGAACAGTATTAGCAAAGAATTAAAAAATCACCCAATGTTTTTAAACAACATTTCAAAGCAGAAATTTTTGGGCGAGTGTCAGCTCTCAGCGATGTACCATGTCTCTTATGTATTGAGCTTACTATTGTACCATCTTTGTGTAAATATGCGTTTTAATAATATAATCGTGCCAGAGCTTTATGTAACTAGCCTTCATTTTATTTAATCGATAATCGTGCTATTTTTATCACCGCTTTCGTTTCTATTGTACCTTCGTGTACGCACGCTTTGCGTTTATCTTTTCCTTTTTGCCTGCCGAACAAAACGACTTAACTATATTTGTGTGTTCAAGGAGCATCTAGACTAGAAAACCGTGGGGTTATTCGGTGCTTCTTGTTTCTCAAATCTTTTTTGTGCTTGTTTCCTCTTTTGAGTGTCAATAAACTATAACTGCACCGGATCCGGATGTCAGCCATACTTGCAATTTTCACTACTCAAACCCGCCGCAAATGCATCAGCGGGTGTTAACAAAAGACTTCAGGCTAGTTCGTAGTTAGCAGCACTTGTGGCAGTAGTATTGCAGACGCAAAGTCAATACTTTCTAGTTGACGAAAATTTGTTTTTAGTAAAAATTCAATGATCAGCATATTGTCGCGATGGCAAGGAGGGTCTTATGCGGGTCCCTTTTGGGCTTTCTCCGTTATACGCAAAAATTATCACCGAGATTCTCCAAGTATCCATTTTCGTGAGAAAGCTTCCTGCGCCCCTCCCCCCCACATACAAAATTTCTTGGTCAGTGGTTGCCAACTCCGGTGCATAGTTTTGAAATTTCTAGCGCGTCGCAAACGTGCTTTCATTAGCTTTCACTTTTATTGGAAAAAATCGAAAACAACACAATTAAGTTTTATGCAATTCAGTTCTGAAAGCACTGGCATTGTTACGAGTTGAAACTGGCTCCATGACATCATAGACATGGAGGAAATTATCTTCCTTTTCTTGTATTTAGTTGCATATTTATCCTCCTATTACGAGAAAGCGATCAATGCGCTATACAATACAAGCTCGCTTAGGAGTTGCCAGCCATCTGTCTACCACACCGAAATATGGGAATCCCGCTAAGTGCCTTTCCCAACGGCACAACAAGTAAACTTGCCGGCTTGTTCTTCACACTGTCCCTTCAATGCTGAGCGTCAAGCAAGGAAGCTGTGAATACCAATTTTAAAGTCATTGGTTTGACCCATTATGGACAAAGGACATGCAGTAGCTGCTGAGCTGAGTGGTCAGTGGTGTAATGTAAGCGTATGTTGCAAGGTAAGCGAACTAAATTGCAATAACTACATTGAGCACTTCAACTCACGACGTTACAAGGCACTTTTTTCTTAGCGATACAATCATTTATTAAATTAGTATTAGTCGAGCTGAAATTGTTATGGTGGTAAATACAGGAGAGACTCTGCAGTATAATAGGCTTACAAAATGTTGAAAACAAAAACTGCAGCTCTCCGTGGTTTGCTTCCTTTTGCTACTTCTTACATGTGCGAGGCTGGTTTTCTGCTGTGGCTGTTTTAAAAACAAAATATCCCTCGAAATGGGGTGTCGAACGGGAATGCGCGTTGCGGTTTCAAACATTGCACCACGATATGAGGCGCTTTGCCGAAACAAAGTAGCACAAGTGGTGCATTTAAGTTCAACTCAATAACAGTGTGTAAAACTTTCGTGAAGCTGTGCGTCGTTTAAATTTTTTTGCGAGATAAGTGCGTCGTGAGTTTAGGAGAGTCAGGAACCACTGTTCTAGGTAATTCTCCTTCAACATAGCCACGAAAGCACGGCATATAGACAGGAGTTTAATAGAGTTACGTGTCTATGTTGCCTGCGCTTGTTTTAGTGGATTTATGCAATCACGACATCAGCTATCACAAGGTGATAAAAATAAGCCACGCCCAAATGGGTGCTCAAAAGAGCAAAAAGTCGACCGAGAGAATAAGTGTACTTGGTGTTGCGTCAAACTTTCACCAACGCATTCATTTCCAAACAAGTCCGCCAGTATAATCTCCTCGCATGACACAAAACAAAACAAAGTTTTATCAACAAAATTTATCGTTTCTCACCAACATGATGTTCGAGCCTATTAATTAGACCAGCTTCTCGAATCGCTTTTGGGCCAAGTTGAACTCCATAATTTCTCTGGAAAAGCAAAAACTAAAGCTCAAGCAGTTTAAACACAGTCACACTTTCATCTTCATTATACTCGCGGTATACTCTGGAAGCATGTAACGAGTGGCGGAGCCTATCAACGCGTTTTAGAGCTGGGCAGCATAAATCCGAAGGAACGTAGCAGCGGTGGCGAGCCTTTGGCGACAAACAGAGTAATAAATAATATCACAGCCTAGCTGCTAACTTCAACCAACAATCCAATTACGCGATTTACCAGAATTGTCTAACACGCACAGGCAGAAAGAAAACTAGCAAATGCTTCCGGTAAATAAGTGACAAAAATCGCAATAAAACTCCTAGCGGAATTCAGATTCATTAAAACTTCTTTAAATTGTTGTTTTTTTTTAAAACAGTGCTCACTTGCCCACATTCAATGGGAGCACCCAAAACACCAACTTGAACTCTTCCATTTGCTTTTTCGTGATGACTGAAATACCGCTTTTGATTTGCAAGAAATTTAGCTCTATCACAGGAAGGAGGATTAAGGTGTTTACAAAAACAGTATGTTTGCTTAAATAATTTGTTTTGACGTAACGACATTTTGGCAATCTGTAAATAAAATGGCTATTACGATTCTTAAGTTAATGCGAGGTAATACGAAAATTTTCCTACAATGACAACTATTAAAATCCAACAATAAGGAACAAGAATACTGAACTATCATACATTAATACGGCAAAGTACAAAATGTGAACACACAGCAGGCGCTTGCAAATCCAGGGGAACGGGGGGTCTAGCTCCCATAAATAAACGCCCAAAACTACAGATAAGCCTCTTCTAAAAATTTTTTTGTTTCGCCACTGATGATTAATCAGTCTGCTGAATGTCATTGCTAAAGAAATATATACTGGACCTAAAAAGCAAGCTAAGCCTCTCATTTGCAAAGTGAATGCTATGAGTAAACATTTTATCAGGACAGAGCCGGCGCCAGAGCAGTCGACTTAGGGGGGCCAAACGCTTATTATGGGGGGGCAAAAGTTTGAAATTAAGCACAAAAGCCGCTGTTTTCAAAATCGAAAGCTTGTTAATTGGGGGGGGCCAAGCATGTCGATTGGGGGGGTCAAGCCCGATACAGGCCTGGCCCCCCTTGGCGCCGGCCCAGTATCAGGAATTAAATCAGTCACAGCATTGTTTTTTTGCGCTGCTCTACGGTTTCATAACTTTGCGTTGCAAACGCAGGTGAACAGGCTAGTCAGTAGTCAACTGCTTACTTCTGACACCGGCTCTTTTCTTTGGTGCTCTCATATGCAAGCTCTAAGTTCGTGATTGATTGCATTTGAATGTACTAAGAAACTTCCTCTTAGGCCTATTACTGGTATTGATCACTTAAGAGTTATAGCAAACACCAAAATACACTGTATATTTACATAGCGTTGCATATTACAATTAATTCTTTGCATGCTAATAATTCCTAGCTAATTGCAAAAACTTGCAGATATAATTAACTTCCTCCCATTAGTTGCATTGTTTGTTGCAATTGTCATTTTACATGCCGACCAATCACTGTCATTACGCGTATCATCACGCTACATCGCATAATTAAATATCAGCAGCAGGGCAATTATACTTGAAAATTATTAGCAAATAATCAGCTACATGGTTGCAAATGAAGTGCGAGAGTTGTATTCGACAGTGGCGTAGTCACAGGGGGGGTTGGGGGTTACAACCCCTCATTGAGCCTCAAATGACGTCATACTTCTTTTTTTGATATTTATTTCGAAGTGCTCGATATTTTGTCCTCGATATTCTGGTTTTGTAATTGTCACAATAACAAGAATTACGTAGCGTTGTTTCCTGAATCTTGTTCTTTGCCGTTATGCTTATGAAGTAATGACGCAATTTTACAGCAGGGCAGTGCCGCTCCTGTACATGCAACTGCCCTCGGGCGCTCAGACCTTCGATTTCAAGTTAAAATGATCTACGCACTGTAGCTCAAAAAAGAACTAAATGGCTAACATTTGAATATCGTTTTACCAGTTTCACCAGAAAGCATTCCTTTAACTTCCTTACAACAATCGTGTCTAAACTGCTTTTGGTATTTTTAGTTTAATACATCTCTCTTAAAATTGAGGCCATCTTTTGTTATTATACAACCACGGGCGGATCTAGGGGGGGATGTGGGGTATGCATACCCCCACCAGCCATTTTCAACAACGTCTTGGATAACATTTTTCCATAATTTCAAACCTCTTCATAACAATATGCCTTAGTCGTCTTAAGCACGCATAATCGAAACTGTGGGAACAAAATGCATCATTGGTGACGCACTCAGAATTAGGTGCCAATAATATGACAAACGTTCCTTAAAAATAGTTCAAAAAGCACTAAAATGCAGTATTGCAGAGTGCAAATTTCCAGTATGCAAATTTTCAAAAATTTTCCGGGGTAGCATGCCCCCGGATCCCCCTAGAGTCGTTTTTGGAACTTAAGTTGCTTAAAATTAAATCTGCCGAAAGAAATAACGCTTGAAAAAGTGACGAAAATTAGTGCCCCCTTCCTGAAAAAAATTCTGAATACGCCCCCAAAATAAAATATATATAAAAAGCTTATAGACGCCCGTATCCGGGTCTAAACGTCTTCGCATTTAGTTAACATTGAAACTAATTCAAAATTACATGCACCCCACCAAAACTTTCTGGATCCGCTCCTGTATACAACGTATGGTCAAATGTGACGTCATTCTCACTTCCATTGCAAAATCCTGTTAGTGGTATTCGACGTCACTTTTCAAGATTGCCGACACTTTTCCAAGGAAAATATGAATTCAAAACAACGCAAAAAACTGGTAACATGAAAACTTGAATACTATCGCCAAAACGTTTACCTTGTGCAGTACCGTACCTTATTTCTATCGCGAAACAGGAACGGAAATGTTTTACAAAAACAGAGCAACATATTATGTTAGTTTAAAAAACAAATTCTTCAGGGTATTGGCGGTTTTACGCGAAGCGCGTTTCGAGTGGCGGTCTAGCAGGATGCATCTTCGCGGGATGACGAACAAACATCCAAGTGGTGACAAGCTGTTGCCGAGACTGTGTCCAATTAACCGACCACCTAATCGGACCCAAGACCTCCCGCACAGATAAAAATGTCTTGAACAGCTACGTGTGACTGTGGTCTGACAAATGTTCACAACACCCGACTATCCATTGGAAAAATGCTGAGAAAATTTGAATGACATGAAAAAAATGAGAATTTATTTGAAGGGTTATACTTTTCGTATATCTACAATGCTGATCATAGTCATGACTAATCATCAAGACTCTTAGTTATCATTATTACGCACTTAAACCAAATGAAAATATACAGTAGTAACCTACTTCTAGAAACAGTAGCAATTCCAACAGCATGTACAAAGTGAAACATAGAAAATAAGGGCATATGCTTCCTTCCGTGACCTTAAAATAAACCATGAACAGCTCAAAAGACGATCGAAATTACGCAAGAAATCTTTGAAAAATGGAAGTTTCGAAACAACGCGTGCATTTCTACTTACAAAATAAGCAATTACTTAATATCCAAACTACGCCAATCGGAGTAGGCACAATATCGAGTACTAAAACCGCCTTTCAATTAGCCGCAAGCATTAAGGCACGTTTACACACAGATCGCAATTTTTGAGCCGCAGCGCAGCGAAACTGAAATGCCAGATTGACTGCTTATCTCTGATGGCATCTCCTTGGTAAAACCGCTTCGTTACACTTGATTGAACGTTGATAGCCAGGCTCATACATTTCAATCTGCATTCGCGCGTAGTTGAAATCTGCGTAGCGCAGATCGAATCGCACGTGCGCACACGCACAACTTTGCACAAAGTTGCGCGCAATAGAAATCGGCGATCGCGATCTGAACATAATAAAACAAACAAACTTCCCGATCACAACTACGCACGTGTAAACGCACCTTAACTTTCTTGGCCACAGAAAAATTCACGTTGTATGTTGACGTCAGCCGCTAAGTTCATACGCAAGAAACAACTACCAAATCCAGCAAATTCCGATTCATTGGGTTCATTGTTTTACCCACGTACAATCACAACAACGCAATTGTTTTTTATGGACTCTACCACTGCATATTTTTCTTTCTCGAAAAGTTAGGTTCTTTTAAAAAAATTGGGTAGACTCAAAGTTCAAAGTAATTCAACTGACAAGCTACCGGTACTGCTCCAGCGAAATCATTATTTGCTATACAGTAGTCTAGTACAACTTTGCACAGGTATTAGTATTACCGGTACGTGATGGGCAATTTGGGCATTAGCAATCAATGCGCTCTATAAACATTTTAGCTTCGTCACGAAAGTTGGTAACGTGCAGGGAGGTAATTAACATACACTTAAATAATCATGCTATTTTGTTTCTGAAGAGCCCAACACTTGCTAATAGAGTTATTACGCAACTTTACGTGACCCTAAAAAGCTGTAAATCAGTTTTATTCAATCTTTTAAAATTTATCAACTTGAAATTATCTGTGATTAACAAAACATTAGTATTTTGTTCTATCAAGGGGTTGCAAAATAACAATATCTGCCGTGAATAAATCCTCGAAAACGCTGCTTGTGGGTACTCTAAGCCTTAAGGTCAGGTAAAGGGAAAATGAGCGTTAGCTTTAGTAAGGCTGACTTTGCAAAGTTATGAGCTACCGTTCAAAATGACCGACACTTTGCGTAAATTTAAAGTAGGCTTAAGGCTACCAATAGCCTATGGTACCAAGCATAACTTCATTTCAGCTGTTCAGCTATCAAGAAATTAAATCAGACAAGAGATCTACACGATTGAGTGTTTCGTCGCTGTTTCCTGTTTTGTGTTCTTCTTGTTTTTATTTCATGACTAAAAATTACTGTCAGTATTACCCTGCTATTACTTATCCCAATACCACCGGTAGGCCTACTACTGTACTACCCTGCTGCTAGTCCCATAGCCAAAAATTTCTATCCGTGCAATTTAATAGCCATTGACAATTCATTAACATTGCTTTCACGCTAGCGCTTATCATATTTCTAACTAAGATCTGCCAATTACCTAGTGAACTCTCAAAAAACTACAGAGTAACAGCACAGTTGCAACTGCTCTATCTTGCCATTATGTACGGTAGCTACAATGGCAACCTCCAGCCTGTGCAAATAGGCTTTCGATGACGTAACACAGGAATTGACTACGATTCGAAGTCAGCAGTTTCCAATTACGACGCAGCAATTGTCGCATTTTCTATTGATAGAGCTTTCCGACGTGTTTTCGCCGACGCACTGGCCGCAGTGATTGGATGAAAAAAAAGGTGTGGGCCTGGTACATTGAAAACAAAAATGTACTCAAGTATGACGAAATCTTAGCTCATCAGATGATTATGATCGAAATTGTTACTTGTCGTAGCTATGTTGACGAAATAAATCCTTTTAATTTTGCTTTATTATGCCATTTCATTCAATAAATGACTGATATAAAATAAATTATTAACAAAAGCTGCTGTTGGTCGCAAAAATACAAATATAGGCCTACTGTATATAAAATTAACAAACAAAAAATACGCTACAAACGAAGGTCTCTTGTTATTTATCATTACTTTTGTTATGATAATTGATAGGCTAATAATAACAAACACAAAAAATAACTCCGTTGTGAAGTAGATAAACTCATCAAGACGATCACACTTCTTGCACTTTTTCTGCGTACACGTAATTGACTACGTCAATGCCTGAAGAAACAGCGCAAGTGTAAAAGCGTAGACGTAATTCCAAGCATGGACCGAGTTTGGTTTTAAAGAGTGGGGGGGACAAATTTTGTGTGATAGGCTATATCGTACATGCTCTTGACAGAAGCATGTCACTTGAATACCACCGGTGCCATAGAACGCCGACGTTGATTGTGTACTCCTAAGTTTAAATGCCTGCAAAGGCAATTTTACCTTTTGTGAGTTTTTGACCCTACATCTTCAGTTTGTTATGAAAAAGACATGCCCATCCGAGTTTTACCTCATCGGCTTTCCATTTTTCGGAAATTATTGTATTTTTACTAATCTTTTCGATTTCGTTTGCCACGTTGACGCACATAACCCTTTTCTTTTGAGTTTAAAAGCACAACAGGCAACAGCGATTGTGACGCAACTCGAGGTCTCAGCTGTAGCGCGTTTTATCGGTTTTATTCGCCTCAGCTAGAGAACGCTATGGCAACTTTACCTCGAGTGACATAACAATCACTATGTGCTTTTGCGTAAATTGGCAAACCAAATCAAAAAGACGAGTAAAAACTAAAAATACAACATCTTCGAAAAAAGGAAAGCCGATGAGGTAAAAGTGAAATGGATGTATGCTCTTTATAACAACCACAAGGTATAGGATCAATAAACTACCAAATAAAATTTGCTTTTACGGCCACTTTCAAAGCACAGAAAAATTGAAGTACCAGTATGCTTAGATGAACATAAATTACAATAGGATCGTATTTAGGGGGGCATTGTGCCATGTCCCCCCTCTTTTGACTCTGCCTTCAAGCAAAAAAGAACAAAACCAGAGGTGGGCACAATTTCGTTTATCGAACTTTTTCATTAACTAGTTAATTCGTTAAATTTCTTTTTGAAATTAACGGACTAAATTAACTTCCGTTAATGCTTGAAAACTTCCGTTAAATTTTTGTAAACGCTAATTTCTCTTATTGTTGGTTAAGTTTGACATCGATAAACTAGCAAAATACGACCAATGAGGTCCAAAAGTGAGATAAAAACAACAAAACACAACTTATTGCTTGTGAACAGAAAAATTGCTTCAATGCTTACGCAAACATTGATATTAAAAAATTTTCAGTTTTTTTTAAAACGAAATGCTGTTTTAAGTCAAAATTAACGATTTAGCGAACTTCCGTTAATTGGAGCTGAATTTAACGAATTAACGTTAACGGAGGTACATAACGAATTGGTGTTAACGAAGTAGTGGTTAACGAAGCTAACGTTTTGCATTAACTTGCCCATCTATGAGCAAAACTAATGGTGCCAATTAAGTGACAGAAAAATGCCAGACTCTTCTGAAGGTTTCTATCGCTTATGACCAGGGGGGGATCCAGGGGGGTAGGATGAGGAGTATGCATCCTCCCAGCAGCCATTTTCAAAAATGTTTTTGATGTATGCAATTTTTCCATAATTTCGAACCTCTTCGATAGCATGCATAATCGAAAATGTGCGAACAAAATGCATCATATTTGGCAAAGCGCTCAGAATTAGGGTCAAAAAATTTAAACAAAATTTGCCTGAAAATTATTCAAAAAGCACTAAAATAGTCATTATAGCATGTAAATTTTCAAAAATTTTCCGAGGGTAACATGCCCTAGAGCCTTCCTTGTTTCTCAATCAGGTTCAAATTTGTTCCGCCGAAAAAAAAATACACTTGAAAAAAACGTAGAAATTATGCTCCCCCCCCCCCTTAAAATTTCTCGCTACACCACTGAATTACAATATTTATGCAACGAAAACCGACAAATATCAAAAGAAAATGCTAGTATACCGGTATATATGAACATAACACATTCCGTTAATTGAAGACTCACTGCAAGAAAGTAAAAAAAGTTAACACAATTTATAGAGACTGAAAGTTAACATAATTGACAAAGCACCGGATTCTAACAATTATATCAACTTTCACTGATCAGTTTCTATCAATTGTTCGTCCTTGATCAGCCGTCGTGCCTTTGATCTTTATGCGCGCTGTAGCGCTGTAGAAAACTTTTTCTAGCTGGGAGGATCGTTAAAATATTTACTGCGGTTTCACGACCAGTTGATCTTCTTGAGACCTTTCGGTCTTCAGACCAAGTTAAAATAAAGACCCAAGACCGCGATTGGCGAAGACCAAGACCTGAAAAAAATGGTCTTTTAGACCAAGATCTTCGCCTGTCACTGACATCAATACATACGAAGCGGCTCGTTGGCCGAGCTTTGCTTCTTTGGAAATTTTTTACGTCTCTAGTGACGGTGCGACATGTTATACGTGTGATCGTATAATGTGCATCGATAAATGCTATGTATTTTGGCAACAAAAAGTGTGGGGGGGAACAAAAGATAGTATGTCCCCCCCCGTCCCCCCCTCTTTAAACTCGGTCCATAATTCCAACTTCCAAGATTACGCAAACCAATACCACAGCCAACAAAATAACACTTTAGGTAAGCAAACTCCTTCTTTGTTACAATAGGTTTTTAATGAGACTAAAAATCGGTAAACCGCTCAGAGTTTTTATCAACAAAACAATCGATGTTTTCGTTTGGTAAGTTCTAAATCGCATAAATATGGCAGCATGCCAACCAGTGCTTGATTCATAAGCACAGCTGCCGGCAGGCTCGTTTTGAATGTTGTTTCATTCTTGGATTAGTTATTGTTGTTGCTTATCCAGATGAATAAAAAATTGCAAAGTTTAGCTCAAGGACACTGTTGATAATGCGGGATGTAAGGGGTTCGGTTACGGGGCCAGTCAAGTTGGAAGTAGGACTCAGCGACACTAACGGTTGGCAACCACTGCGATGTTTCTCCAAAGCTGTGTTGACCAGGCGCAAAGCTTGTGTTTCGTCACATACTATTAGCCTCTTGTCAATTTTGCGTTTAATGCCAAAGAATAAAACAGGTTATGATCTCCAGAGGTGTAAAAAGTAGTCCAGAAATCTACCTAAGTAAAAGTATTGTTACTGATAGCGGAAACTACTTGAAGTAGAGTAGAAAGTAGGGGATGTTAAAAGTAACCAAGAAAAGTACCAGCAATTTGAAGCCACTTAAGTAAAAAATAACGTTTGCAAAACCAAGGCCATAAAGCTGAGCTTTGACAAAACATAGTTTGCTCACTTCCAAACTTGACATATATTTTGCCGATACTTAAGTATATTTGGGATAATGAGCACATTTATTTGACGAAAATAAAAAAGTGAAGTGTGTCAAAATCTGCAAAATGCAACCTCATTGTCCACGCCAGAACACAAACAACAAAAGACCACTTAATACCACGAAATCGTAAAACTTATATATATAAAATAAAACAATACTCCTAATATTAATGGTCCCATTTTTATTATCAAGCATGAATATTTATCATTTGCGAGATGCATTGCTTAATATTAACTTCTTATAATTTTTAAAGCCACATAAGTAGCGTTACTTTCTGATTTGAACTAAGCAAGTAAAAGTAGTCGAAATTTAAATCACTTAAGTAAGTACTAGTTACCATGCAATAATACTTAAGTAGTGCACTTAAGTAAAACTACTTCGTTACTTGACACCACTGGGTGTAACAACGGAGCACTCATTCCGCTCTCGAAGCAAAATCGACTTTCTATCAGTTTACCTACAATAAGATCTTTATGTTATATAATTTAACGCCTTACTTAATTCATGGTGCTGTAACTCAGTGACATTGTCTAGACTTGAATGCGTGTACGACACGTGAGTTTATATGTTGCCCTGTTTTTGTTAGCTTAGTGTATGTTTCAGCGTGCTTCCCCTATTTGGTTGAGGCCGTTATGAAAATGGTCAAATTAAGCCAAAATTCTGGTAAACAGATCTGTTTGTGCAGACTTATTTATCCTTGCGGTCGTTTTTTTTGCACTAGACACAGAGTAAGCAGATGAGCCGATATCGACATCAATCAGGCTGTTATGATTGTGATGTAGCAATTGAAAATGTTGTGGAGAGCACTTAATTAAAACAACCAGTAAATATTTTGAAATAGCAGGAAGTCCTATTGGGTTGGCTAACTTGAGTGTAGGCTTCCATTTTGAGTGAAATGTAAAGAAACAAATTTGTATCATATTAGAATATCTTGCTTCCTTGAAGCTAACGTGACTGCAAATCTGGCCATGCACACGTACTCAGTCGAAAAGATTTCGTAAAGGTAATGGCTGATCAAAATAATACGCTGGGGGTCATAAGCGTCTACATTTAGTCGACTATGGTGCTATATTATACTGCCGTCATTCGGCAAAACCCACCAACTCCAAAATTTTGAAATTTCGTTGTTTTGCATTTTTTTAAATCTTTACACCAATATCCTTCTTGTGTGTAAATTTCAAGTTTGTGCTCCTAACCGATTTTGAGTTATCTATGGTGGCGAAACCCATTAACTTCATTTCTGTGCAAAAGATTGTCAAAAATTTTAAAAAGTAGATGGCAAACCTGTTAACTCCAATCGTAATGGTTAATCTGTTATTGCATTATAAACAAAGTTCAACGCATTTCTCAAAAATTTTCATCTCACCAGTAAAAAAATTGTGCTAAACAATGACAATAGTGACGTAATAGCTAATTGAGTGCAATGCAAATTTGGATAAAAATCGAACGCAAATCTCATACGCTTTTCGTACATTCGTTGATTACAATTATTGACATTAAACTTTTATGATCAAGCACTTTTATCAAACTTTTTTGAAAAAACCTGATAACTAACACTTGATTTTCTCGAGAAGTGTTACTGTGGAGGTAGTGAGATTTACCAAGTGACGACAGTCTCACCCTTCGCAGCTTTATTACTCTTAACGGTAGATTACATTGAAGAAAAATCAAGGACTTACGTCCTCACAAACATTTCATTTTCTCGTGATAGGAGGATAAAAATAAAATTAACGTGAAGGCGTTGTGGTATGATTTAAGCATTATCATTTATTTTATATTTGTGGTACCGACGAGAAGTTTTTCATCGCGAAGTCTGATAGGTCGCTTCGCTCCGCCTGCCCTATGTAGTGGGCACGTTACGTTTAAAAAAGAACTACTCGAACTAGTTACATAAGTTGCAAGGTAAGTAGTTGCTTCGTAAAAAAAGTATATAACTGAATTACAGTTACAAATTTAAAAAAGTAACTAAGTATAGTTACAGTTACAAGTTACTGTTACTTTCGTGCATGCCGCAAAACCAAAAAAGCACCATCAATTCTTATCATGTAGAGCTTCATGGTGTGTATTCAAACCAATGTCATTCATCTTTGTATTGAAACCAAACAAAAGCACGATTGTGATACTATAAACGCTGCAGTGATAACAACTAATTGCCTTCCAAAAACGCTATCATTTCAAAGTGATTGTCACTAAGCCCACAGCGCTTCGTCTTTTAAATGTCTTTTTAAATGCTAAAAAGTCGTTCAACTGCAGCACTAGAAGAAAGAGCAGTATTGCAATGAATTAAAAGTTCCGTAAGTTTTTCTAGTTTCATGCATAAACGCGTTTTCATCAAGAGTTTGTGAGGCGGGCCCGCAGCCTGGGGGGGCTCTGCCCCCTGGAAAAATTTTCGCCCCCCTCTAAAAAAAAAGAAAATCAGCTATTTATACGTGTATATATTGGCGTTCAAGTAGTAGTTAACTCGGCAAAAATTGGTAAATATCTGCTAAATGCGTGATGGAAAATTATTCGAAGAAACTCTTTGTATAACCCGAAACTGGCCTATAAATCTTCGTTTTTACCGTAAACAAGTCGCATTAAAAAATTCATTCCACCTGTAGTCCTACGCATTGCTGTCGTTAAGACCCGCAACCAAGAGGGGCGCGGAAAATTTTTTGCTTTGTTTTTTCTGAAGTTAATTACTAGTTAAAGTGTGGTACGGTATAATTCATGTTGTTTGTATAAAATATAAATTAAAATAAGCAAACCCGCAGTTCTTAAAAAAAGTCGCATTACCTACAAGCTCGCTTTGTTTAATATGGTATTTTTTCACATCCTAATACAGAAACCAATGGGGCTGCTTGAATTACAATTAATCGCCTAAGTCTGCAGGCTGTATGTTTGCTCAGATTGGATGTCACCACAGTCACCAATAATCATGTGACGTAAAAAGATCAATTTGTTTTGCATTTCACTCTTGTTTGCGAGTGACTGTAAGTATTGTAGAGGAAAAAGTGGATTTTGTTTGGCGTAGCAGTAAAGCAGTCGGTTCTTGGTCGTTAGGTTAAGAGTTCGATGCCCTTTACCATTGCTGCGTAATTACAGTATGCTACCTCTGTTTATGTTGGCATTGTCCTACGACGGTGCTTCATTTCTGTTCTCCGTTGTTGTTTTTTATAATGAAGAACTTGTGCACAATGAAGAATACGAAAAAGAGAACTTATACGCGTAGATAGCCTACTAATCACTATAGTCAGCAGGGCCGTTGAGAGCCAATAGAGGCCCGGGGCCACATAGCGAAAAGGGGCCCCTATTAAATTTTTTATCTATTCATAGCGAAAATTGGTTGCAAAACGAATGTTACTTATGCAGTTTTCCGCTGAGCTCACGGTCAAATTAAAAAATAAGGTAACTAATAATATCTACTTGCAGACGCATAGTGGGGCCTCTCAAAAGTACGGGGCCCGGGATCAAATGGCTTCCTTGACCCCCCTCTTGACCGGCCTGGTAATCTCTAATCTGTTGGATTGGCACTTAATTGTCGCACAGCAGCATGCACTACACTTTAGGATTACGTTTTTTTTTTGCAAATTACTTTTATTACGCGCGCTGACAACGTTGTAGCACCTTCGACTTGTGTTCTTGCACGAGAGCTTGAGGATTGGAATTGGGATGCCGAAGAGTAAGCACCTTTTATTTTCAATAGGTATTGCCACCCTTGGTGAACTTCAGTTAATTTTCGCTGCTTTTATTCAAGATTTTAGTCTTTCATTTGGCACTCAGAATACAAGAAGATTTTATTAACAGCTGTGTTAAAGAAAGATTTGGTGAGCAGTGAAGGTCTTTGCGTTCCTCACAGACAACCTACACGTACTCACCATCACGGCGACGGTGAAATCGCCACAACTACAGAATATTCAAGAAGTTGGCAAGGTCAAGTATACATACTATCAGTTGTCTCTTGCTTGATGCAGGCAGTGATGACGCTTAATTTCGTGAGAACAAACAGTCATAATTTGGAATTCCTTAGTAGGCTACCATTTACCGCAGCGATAATTTTCGCCTATAGGCTATTTAATCAAATAAACTTCTAATAGGCAAATTCTTGACTTCAGAATAAGAATCATATTTAAGTGATCGAAAGTTCCGCGTCGCTTTGATTATAACTTTCCAAAAAAAATCCATATTAAGCCGATAAAAATTTGATAATTGCAGACGACCCGTTGCTTTCCACAATCATGGCCAGGCCAAATAAATATTGGACGGTTGCATTTTGGGAGACCCCCTCCATGAAAAAGAAGCTCATTCGACAAAAATCTATAAAAAATTGAAATTACCGGTATTAAAAAATTTTTCATTAGGCTATAGGCCTAGACCTACCCGCCGAATGGCGTGGCCCAACATTTCCGCGGCTTAGCGCCTGGGCAATGCAGCTCCAAAGAAACGTGCCAGTGGTGGTAAGCTGTTGTCAACACTGTGCCGATTCGACTAGCCCAGGAATTGAACACCAGACCTCCCGCACCGATGGCGATTCGCTCAACAACTGAGCTAACCGGTCGTTCAACCGGTCTATATATTTGACCGATTGTCCAACAGTCAGTGTTCCCTCCAAGCTGTGCGCGCGCACACGGCTTTCAAGGATTGCGCACACGCATAAAATTACTGCGCACAGACCATAGGCGCACGCAGGGCGGAACACAGTGCTATGCCCCCTTTTGGACCTACAATAAAGGGATAAAACCTTTGGCCCAGTCTATAATTTCTCAAACCAATAATGGTTGCAAGCTCCTTTCACTTATTTTAGCCAAGCTTCTGCTTTTAGACACAAGCTTCGAAAATATTTTTGCATTGTCCATAGTGACAGCACTCACTGCGTACTCTTTTTCGGTAAAAAAGCATGTAAAAATGTGAATTTTTTATGTGAAAACGGTAAAAATTCATTGGCATCCTGGGTGCGCCACTGCCACAGACGTATCATGATGAAGCCATGTTCACGGTTAGGAAGTGGAGGAAATTGTTTTTGGATTTGGAAAAAGGATGCATTTCTTCGCAAAATGCAGGCCTACCAGCAGTAACATAAAGACAAGTTGCGCTACTTGTTTCAATAGCTGCCACATTCAATTTATTCATGGATTGTGGCACAAACGTTAGTCATTTCTAAAAAAAGTGCGCACTTGCCAAAGTATCTGCGCACACAGACTACAAAAAATTAGGGGGAAGATTGCCAGCAGCGCAGAGAAAAAGAATGCTACCGAGCGGTGGGAATCAGCCGATTCCATACAACCGTTTCAGTGTACTTTGTGAGGTCAGCGAATCGGCTAACTTTGCCACTATTTCTCGGCCGATCCTGTTAAAGTAAATTACCAGTGACAAGATCGGCTGAAAAATATTTTTGTAAAAAAACCGGCAGACGAAAAAAATTCTCATATTTCCGGATAAAATACTGGTGATTTATTTTTGTTAGTGTTTGGCAGATCTTGACACTAAATTGAGAAAAACTAAAATTTATCAGAAAACCAAAAAAAGAACGGTAATCTTTCAGCGAGTTTGCCTTCACCCTATGCATAAGCAGTGACGCATCCAAGGGGGGCGAGCACTCCCCGAAACAGTGCGTAAAGTATAATTTTTTACGAAAACACTTTTCAAATAGTACAAAAATACACTGGTCTCCGAGAACAAGCGCCCGTAATATGAGAACACAGAAAAGGGACGACGGCAAAAAAGTAGGAGCATAAACTTTCTGTCGGTCTTATTGGTTGATTTTGATGATTTTCAATCGCAAGTTGCTGCTAGAAAACGTGCTCAACAGGCGATGCACCTCCCCCTGAGGAAATTTCTGTAAACACTCCTGCGCATAGCTTCACTGATGCTTTCTCGTTACGAGTGAATACAAGTCCAAACTACGAGACACTTTTCCAAAAACTTGCAACTTTCAAATATGAAAATTTGTCTATTTTACACATCTTTACGAAATTGCCGAACACAAAATGACATTTTTTACTCACCAATAAATAATTTAGCCTTACGCAATATACAAGCATAGAAATTAACATAAGCTGGTATATCAATTAAAGAAATTTTCAACACATTCAAAGCACAGGCTAAAATCGAGTAAAAAATTTCTTCTTAATCGAAAGGACTAACACTGAAACTTCACAATGTCAAATAAAATATATGGTGCATTTGGACATCAAGGTTTCCAAACAGTAGGCTAGGCTACACAAATAGGGTGTTACATTTTTTGGCGAATTTTGATTTTAAACTTGCCTGGGCAATTTTTAGGGTGGAAATCCGTCAACTATCACTTCTGCAAAATACTTTTTAATTTTTTCAATTTTTTGAAGTTCCACCTCTTGATTGAAATTTTGGGGGAGTCGTGTGCTACCCGAAAACTGAAAAATCGCTATAACTTGAGAACCGCACATGCTAGAGTGAAAATTTTGGTGTTAAAATTTGCAGAAACGCCATGTTCCTATCTAAGGCATGAAGGAATACATAGGCTAACTGCAACAAAAATTGAGATAAAGCAAAATTTGTGATTTAGTTACTTAACCGCCAGACATTCAAGACAGTATGTCTCCGCATATTCTTTATTACGCAAATTGCCAGTTGAAATGTATTCATGGAACATCAAAAAATCACTCATTAAATCGCGCATCACAATATTGTAAGCAGGGTCCACATTTGCTTTTCCCGGTAAGGAATGATCGTAGATGACTCCTGTATCCGCAACATTTCGTGAGTGTGGACCTGCGAGGGCAAAGGTTGCTCCGCTGTGAGATCAGCAGAAAGAGGAAAAGGAGGATTATCGCAAAAGACACTAACTGCAACGTTAGTGGATTTGACCATGCTGTAGCATGTTTCAAAAAGCACTTTTTGATGGCTTCGCACACCAGTGTTTGGTCTTGTTGATTGAAAAATAACAGAAGATGTCTTGAAAATGTTGCATTTTCTGGGCCATCAGAAGCACGTGGCTTTAAATGAACCCTCAGGACCATCGGGGCATAAACACTTGCAACAAAATTTACGATTCGTTCAAGGTGATTTCTTTTTTCAACATCAAACAACATAGACGGTCGGTGCGTTTGAGGAAACTTGAATCAAGCCCATCTCAAATAACCAGTGGCTGTGGTCACCCAACTGTATAACAACATGTTAATTGTAAGTATGTAATGAAAATGAGGATCCTGTAACAACGCAGTAGTAGGACAAGGCTAATATTGTCTTATTTACCGGTACCAAGATTGACGAATCGTTTCTTGTATACAGCAAAGGTATTTCTTCCAGGTTGCTGGAACGATTCGTCAATCTTGGAACCGGTAAATAAGACGATATTAGCCTGGTCCAGTAGTCCTACTACTGCGTTGTTACAGGATCCTCATTTTCATTACATACTTACAATTAACATGTTGTTATACAGTTGGGTGACCACAGCCACTGGTTATTTGAGATGGGCTTGATTCAAGTTTCCTCAAACGCACCGACTGTCTATGTTGTTTGATGTTGAAAAAAGAAATCACCTTGAACGAATCGTAAATTTTGTTGCAAGTGTTTATGCCCCGATGTTCCTGAGGGTTCATGTAAAGCCACGTGCTTCTGATGGCTCAGAAAATGCAACATTTTCAAGACATCTTCTGTTATTTTTCAATCAACAAGACCAAACACTGGTGTGCGAAGCCATCAAAAAGTGCTTTTTGAAACATGCTACAGCATGGTCAAATCCACTAACGTTGCAGTTAGTGTCTTTTGCGATAATCCTCCTTTTCCTCTTTCTGCTGATCTCACAGCGGAGCAACCTTTGCCCTCGCAGGTCCACACTCACGAAATGTTGCGGACACAGGAGCCATCTACGATCATTCCTTACCGGGAAAAGCAAATGTGGACCCTGCTTACAATATTGTGATGCGCGATTTAAGAGATCCATCGACAGTCACAATCGTACTTGCGAACGGTTTAATGGTAAATTGCCAACTGTCATGGAGGGGAAGAAAGTGTACACCAGCATTGGTACCATCAGTGAAACACAAGCTGACAAACGAATGACAGGCTATGTACTGTAGTCAATGAGTGATTTTTTGATGTTCCATGAATACATTTCAACTGGCAATTTGCGTAATAAAGAATATGCGGAGACATACTGTCTTGAATGTCTGGCGGTGAAGTAACTAAATCACAAATTTTGCTTTATCTCAATTTTTGTTGCAGTTAGCCTATGTATTCCTTCATGCCTTAGATAGGAACATGGCGTTTCTGCAAATTTTAACACCAAAATTTTCACTCTAGCATGTGCGGTTCTCAAGTTATAGCGATTTTTCAGTTTTCGGGTAGCACGCGACTCCCCCAAAATTTCAATCAAGAGGTGGAACTTCAAAAAATTGAAAAAATTAAAAAGTATTTTGCAGAAGTGATAGTTGACGGATTTCCACCCTAAAAATTGCCCAGGCAAGTTTAAAATCAAAATTCGCCAAAAAATGTACCACCCTACTACACACCAGTACGAAGTTAGCAGTATTTCTTAGTCAATTTTACATTGATACCAAGCAGTCGCTTTCTTACCTTGTAGACCCATTCTCCAGGCTTGGGAAAAATCTATTGTAATCGATATTCGATCGCGATATTCTTTACTTTTTGTTCATCGAATGCACTGGAGCCTTTACTTTTTTGATTTATAAGTATCGAATATAGCCTTGTCTTTACTTTTTTTTCGGCCGATTCGATATTCCATATTCGATTCTTTCTGTCCAGGTTACTTTATCTCACTTCAGTAAATTTAAAATAATCGTCGGTATGTCATTACCTTGTTCTTGCACATAAAATTTACTTTGTGCCAAAAAAACAAAAAGATTTTTAATAGCAAATTCGCTTCGCATAACATTATGTCCGTCGTTTGTCTGTAAGTTACCGCATGAATGTGCGGACATAACTAAAAACGCTCAGCGTAATATCGATTACAATATTCTTTATTCTTTACTTTTTTTAACAACCACTGAAATCCATTATTTCTTTACTTTTTGGTGAACTATCGAATATTGATTATTTCTTTACTTTTTTGGGTATCGATTCCCAACCCTGCCATTCTCGTTCTAACTCATTTAGTGCTTTCAGCACAGTTCCAAATAAAAATTGACGTGATTGCAATATGTAGTGTTAAAGACTTCATGGTCACAATTACGTTGTCCGGATTTAGTTAATATTGCTTAGCCATAACACTCAATCAGTGACCACACTATCTTTTCTTCTAACGCCATCAAACAACACACATTTCCATATTCAATCAAGCACAATAGTAAATTAGCTATAGATCGACTACTATCGGCAAAAAAAATGCTGGATAAGGGAGTTTTGCTTTACAATGCAAGCCATTCCAAATCAATAATACCAACAATAACACTTTTAAAAGCTTTTTACAGAGCGAAAAAGGACAAGTTACAAGACATAATAAGCACACTGTGCAACAGCAATACCCCCACCAACTTTAATATAAAGCTTCTCATAAAAACAAACAGGAAAGCACAGGTACAGCAAATACATTTACAATGCTTATTACATATCATACGGGACATGACTATTCGACGTGACCTACTCGATGCTAAGACAGTTCGCGGTGAGAAGTTTCATTTTTGGAACTACAGGTACGAACTCTGGCCGACTTAATTGAGTATCTAATCTTTAAAACATGTGCCAGCGGTCAAGGTAGGTAAAAGCCTATGACATATCGGCAATCATTTTCACGTATGTAATTGCACAATATAGTTAACAATCATAGGCTAACAAAAAACTTAGCACCATCTTCACGATGGAAAGCGCTATCACGTAGCAAAAACATGTCAATTTATTCTATTTAATAAGACAATGTTAATCTTACAGATTAAATCTATAAGCTCTTTAAATTTCTACCAACATTTTCTAGACAAGCAATGCAAGTGCAGTATCAAAATCGAAAATACAGTACGTGTTTTGTGTAGTAAGATGGATAAAATTAGTAACCTATTCTGTTTCAACACTCACAGTTCAAACGTTCAAAAGATAAAGCAAAAAATACAGCAACAACTTGACTGCAATGAAAACATTTAATTAACATTATATGCTCTGATCTTATCGCTCCGAACAAATTCAGAGTAGCTGAAATTATACGCACGCGCAATCCAGGCAGATTTGCACGTCCATAGACGTTGCACAGATCGACAATCGCAATAAACACATAAAATCACAGACCAACTTAACAATTACGAGCTCGCGAGCAGACGCACCTTTTTGGAAGCTTAAAGTATGGTAATTTATAAAATTCAAATCTAAAAATATGCAAACGTTTTGGCAATTTAAATCATCATCAGCACAATCAGTGGTCGAGAATTCGTAAATTTCCGGAAACGATTTTATTTTCCAAGAAAGCACCGGAAGGAATATCGATACGTTCTCCGTGATTGGCAATGATAATAACAGTGCCCTAAAAATATTACATTTAACAACACTTTTAGACTTCCGGCCATTGTTTTTTTCTTCAGTTACCTTAGTATCAACACTAGGTTTCCAACTCCAATGGAAACTAAGATGTGAAACGACAAAATCTCCATCAGTCGTTTAACAAGGGTCAAAGTCGATGCAACCAGTTTGCATATAATTGATCTTTACTAGAAACTTCATACAATATTTCAACGCCTCATTATAGCGCTATTGTAATAACACACACTTTAAATAACTTAACTAATTCAAGTTACTGTGCAACATTACTAACAACTTATCAATTATCATGCCAACCTTTAGTGTAACGTCTTTTCCAAAAGTGACGTCACCGCTCACAGTGAGGTGATCTAGTTCCAGCATATCAGGGATTGTAGAGAAACGACTCAAAAACGTGTGTACCTAAAATGAAAAGGTTTACTATAACCAAGGTTCTTCGCACGGGTTTCGCAAAATCCTTGGGTTTCACAAAACATTTACCAGCTTTCTGATTTTAAGAAAAAGTAATCTTCTAAATAATTACGGACAACATGTTTTTTGACAGCGTTGAATGAGATTCGGCAAGATGTTCAAAACAGGGCTCAGGATTTCTAAAAGCTAAAAGGGTTGAAGAGCACTGTTGCCAACTTAATATAATGTAGACTAACAACAAAAATGACTTTACTACCCAAACAAGATTTCGTATCTAACGTATGTTTTCGTTAAAACAGAACAGGCGTTTATACCAGCCGGTTTTCCGTTAAACTAATCGAAATTAAAAAGCAAAAATGCTAATAGTATCTTGGAAATGCAGCAATAGGCCACGACAAAAAAAAAATTCGTAACAGGCTTGACACGTTTCGACGTTATATTTTTTTTTTTTTTTACTTTTGAAAAATGTTCATCTCCCAATTTAACCAAGGGAGTGGTGGGAAACTGACGTTCTTCACTCATCTTCATCATTCCATGAGTGAGATCATAAAGATTGCTCATTACAAGAAGAAGATCAGATGTTTTCTTCACGGGCAGGAAGCGACTACGAGGAACATTGATGCCTGGAGAAGTAATCGTCCATATAAACTCAAAATTATCATAAAAACAAATTAAAGCAAGACAAACTCCTTACAACTATACACACCGCCTTAAAACTGCGAGCATAGCAAAAACATCAATAACTAGTTCACAACTAGCCAGTACGCGTAGTGGTCAAAAACATCGCTAAAAGTGGGGAGGCCTAGGGTTCAAATCCCGTGTTAGTCAAATTGGACGCAGTGACAATAATACACTAAAGAAGGAAATGATGCTGGAAGTGAATGGGAAGCAAAAGCGAGGATGACCAAAAATGACATGGAGGAGGCAGGTGGAAGAGAGGGTGGAGAAAGTCGGGTTGAAGATCGAGGAAGCTGCAGACCGAACGAGATGGAGGGAAGGTGTGAGAGCGATTGCGGAAAGGATGAGGTGTATCCGGCCGCATATTTATGTAATGTACCCAACACCAGCAGAACCTTACATTCCTATTCTATTTCCTTGTCTTCACGAACCCGATTGTTAACCACATGTTCGCCGCGACGAGAATCGAACCCAAAACTAAAGCAGCCCTTCTCCATGTACACTGCGCTCTAAATCACCGAGCTATTGAAAAGTCGCAGCAATTCCGCAAATAATGGCCTTTATAAACCCACGCTTTGTCAAGAAAAAAGCAAGGTTCTGCTGGTGTTGGGTACATCACATGAAAATGCTATCCGGCCACCTCCAGTGACGAGGAAAAAACCGGATTAAAACTGGATAGATGGTGATGAAGTCACCAACGGCTCGGTACCGCTGCGACGTTTCTTCGCAGCTGTGTTGCCCAGGCGTGAAACCGCGAAGATGGCTCCGCCACTTGCTACACGCTTCGGCGTAATGCGGCGAGTATAAAGAAGACTTGATTTTATTTGAAATTCAAGTTAAACAGCATCTACAATACATTACTGTCGATGTGAGGCGTCCATTTTTTGAGTGATGGGCCACATTAGCTTTTCAAAAATTTTCGTGGGCTAAAATTTAGTTCCATGGCGACAATATATAAGCGATTATAAAAATAATTTTAAATATCATATCATATTTTTTTGTTATTTTTCGTTTTTTGCTTGCCATACTCAATGCTAAATTTAAGACAAAAACAAAATGTTATGGCACGTGCAAAGCGCGCAGAAATACGCACGCATAATCACATACGTGTGACCATAGACTACTGCATAACGCGCATTGTGCCTAGTTTCCAGTCCATTATATTAGCGTGGTCCAAAACTAAGAGCATTAAGACCGCATTAAGGTATGAAAAAGATAAAATCTAGATTTTAATCACAGGCGGAGAGATTGTTGTTCTAGCATTGACACTATGCTTTACTGCTGTAAATGTCTTACGTTTCATGCTTGTTTAGTAGCGTTTTGTAATGTCGCTGAACATTAAACTGGTTGGGAACAGATATTACTTGAAGACACACCAAACATTGTGGTTTAGGCTACCATTATTATTGACGAAGAAATATTTGTCCTCCCAGTTAATATCAAATTCTCTGTTTTCCTCGGACATTTTTCTTCAAGCACTCATTTTATGCTAAAAGACTAAAAGTTAGTACTGTTCACTAAATTTAGTAACTTTTATGCTGCACATCTCGCTGAAGATCGTTTTGAAAAGGCCCACGTGACAGAATGCGAGATGTCACATAACCTGCATTGATACGTAACTACATGTCTTATTGTGACATCAGAAGCATTTCTACTTCAAAATGATGCGTTCAAGTGTACTATGAAACATTCTCGTCATTATTCTAAGCTTGCAAATTACTCGCCTCTTAAAAAAATCTCGTTATTTATGCGAACGAGGAAATTTCTAAGCCTTGTCAGATACAAAACAGGCAACGAAGGTTAAAGTGTTCGAGGGACGCGCAAAAGTTGTCAGGGTTTGGACCACACTGCATTATATAGTAGTATATGGTGTGACAGCATGTGTCAGTACGACGACATAATAAGTGCAAGTTTAATCAAACAACAAAACAATTGAAACAGTTTATTGTGCGCACAAGCACGCGCTGCATTCTCTATATTTCATTGGTGGGACACCTCAGCACATGTTATTTAAGGAATATCGCGTCAGCGCGTGAGGACGACTTAACAAACCAATGTAAAAAGTTTAACCAAAAGTGGCCCGCGGGGTTGGATGCCCCTGAACTAATCAGTCCGTTTTTCGTTTACGTTACACGCACGATCTGCAAATCTTTCGTTAGGCTGGGCCACCACAGCGGGTAGACGGCATGGTCCCATAGAAAACTAATCTGCAACATACAATGAATTCTGCACCTACCAATAGCATTGTTAAAATTCTTTATTCCTGCTCCGCTGGCTGTTTCAAGTTGGATTACATTTGTTCCGTTTGAAAGTCTCTATTGAAATATTAATGAGTAGCGATGTTTCGAATGCAATATCATGCTGTGAGACAAAAGTTTGCGGCCTGGCGCAAATACATAGTACTAATTCCTTCGGTGTCTTATGGCTTTCCACATTAGAAAATTAAAAAAATACGAAAATTCGCGTTTTGACCTCGTTTGTCGATTTACCAATAAATTATTTGAACCATTAACACAGGCAGCTACCACAAGCTATCACAAATTCATATAGGCTTCAACTTATAAACATGTACCACCTCAGATAAAAATTTAAAACTGTGGTCAAGTACTACTTGGACAGTCCGTGAAGATGCAGCAGCAGTCAACCTTTAAAAAAAGTTTAAGTTTTGGCAGTTTTGTCTTACTTTGTTGTTAACGATGATTTCCATATCCATGTGTTCGGTGCTACTCAGGCGCTTCACAGCTCGCAAGTCCATCCATAAATTGTTGGTATTGAAAATTTTGAATTTTGAAACACTTTTAAATTCATCGACATGTTCTTTCGGAACCTGAGCGATTTCCAAAAGTCGAAGCTTGCCTTCGTATTCAATCAATGTTCCGCCCTGAAAAAACGATTGCAGAGTAAAAATTTAAATCAATCGCTTCTCAAAGGTCGCTTTGGTTTTCATTAAGCTTAATAGTACCGTATATTTCAGATTTTAGGGGCCTACATAGAAATTTTCTGAAGACGAAAATAGCTTTTTCGCAAGGAAGCACGTGTTTTCCAGATCTGAGGAGTAGGCATCATATGAGCCCTCCTATACGCATGCTACTGACTGCATGTAAACTAGAGTTGACCACTTATAGAGCTCATAAGATAAATATTAACCACTAGCGGCCAGTAGTTAAATAACTTCCATTTTTTAATTTGATTACGATAAGTGAGTAACTTGTGCATTTTCTATAAGTCTGCAAAGGCATACAGTAATTATTAGTGAATAAACCATGCATTAAAACAGCCTAATTACCTTGACATCGGCCCTTGTTTTATCAGTGACTTCCATAATGAATTCACAAGGCTTTTCCTTGTCGACTGGATTAACCAATGTGTTTAAAATATCTGAATGATCGCTGGTTAAAGAAAGAACATCGTCAACAAAGTTTGTAAATTATGTCAAATTAAATGAAAGAATCAATAGCAGCTCAGCCTTTATACGCGCAAACAGTAAATTCATTTCAACACCAACAGTGGAGCAAGAGCATCAAGAGTTCAGCGAAAGTTACTGTAAAATATAGCTTCATATTATGAAATTGACCGAGAGCTTGGTGCATTGTGCTCCGGAGCTGGTATTGAGGGTTCGATGCGCAACCAGGTCATTCTTCATGATGCATATACTTCGCCAATATAAAAACCTAAGCTGCAATTGTGCGGCTTGAAGAATAAAGTTAAAATATAGCTGCGTTAGGCAGACATGACCAAATACTTCTTACAGAAAATTGAAGTTTCCGAGATTTTTCTTGAACTTTGTGGGACATCACTCTTAACGATCCTAGGAGCTACAATCAACATTGAACAAAAAATTAAAAAAAAAAAAAACTAACAGAATAAAACGAGATAGTCTGAAAATATGAGTTATTTCTAAAGTCAAAAATCTTCAAATAAAGCCAACTGACAATTAATCACTGAGTACGCTAAACACTGCAGCAGGCGTTGGAAAATTACAGAATAACATTTCAATACAAAAACTTGAAAAAGTATACAATAAATGAACTAATTACCTACTATTAAATATTATCAATTGGTCAAAGAGCGCAATTGATTATAATATCACCTGACTATTATATAAAAGTTATTACATATCCGGTTCATAATGAGATAAAAGCTTCTATTACCACATTTTATTACTTTAAATAATATCCTTACAATTAATCAAAGACAGTAGCCTAGGTAACTATTATAAATTTACATATTCTAATTACCATGAATTAATTATGATTCTGGAAATTAAATTATATAATTATATTTTATTAAAGGATACTCAAGTCAGCGGTGGCGCCCAAGTTGTCGATGTTTGACATAAACATCACTTTTCTGCCTTCTTTCAAAAACTTGTCTAGTAATCCTGACTTTGCAAAACATTCATACACGTCACCATGGCCAGGGGGGTACCACGCTTCAAGGGGGTCATCAAACTTTTGGGGAATGGGCAAAAGAGTCTCCTTGTTAATTCTAGGGTACCTATAACAATGATATAATCAATTAGCATTTCATTTCACAAGCAATCAAATTTGATGTTTTTCTCGTCATGCTTTGTGGATGAAAAAATGTAATTGCCAGCAAAATCAACAGCACCGAAAAACAATTCTAGGTGAAACAAATTTTAAAACGGAGGATCGAATGATGCAACTGCTCGAAACTTGACGCTCCCTTTGCCATTCAAGGAATCAGGAAAATATAAAAAAACAACTACCTAGACAAACAGCGTTAAGACATTGAAAGGTTTGTCCAGATTTGAGTAAAACACTCAACTACTCCACTGTCCATACCTGTTTTGATTGAAGGTGTGTATTTTGACTTGGCATGAGGAATATTTACGGAGAATTAAATTGGTATCGTCGTGGGTGTTAAAAGAATTCATCAACACCAGGGGTACGTCAGCGTCGTAACGCTTGTTTAGAGACTAAAATACACACAACTTACTTACACGGAGGTATGAATGCTAATATAAACCTTGTAATTAAGTCACTTTAAGTAACAGCATAATGGGAATATGAAAGGAGTTTTACCAATCTTTCAAATTTTAAAAAGTGGAGCTTTTTCAAATCTGTAAGAATCGTTAAGAGATCCTAAGAAAAAAAATTTTAGAACACGTATAGAGTAATCATATTTTTGTGATTCATACTTTAAACTTTTGACCAATTTAGCTTTTCAGATACGATACTTTATTATAATTACTTCTGTTTGATAGCTTCTCAATACGCATAAATTAAAGAAACACAACATGTTTTGTATTATGCTAAGTCAGTCGGATTTAACATAGCTTTAGTTACCTTGCCTTTTTGCAACAGGTGGACATTGGACAACCCAACAATTTAAGACAAATTTGAATACATTAGTTTTTTTTGCATGTATCTAATAGCATATTTTTTTTTCCTATCATGAGAAAGCGATCAAAGCACTATAATGAGCTTGCTTAGAACTTGGGAGTTGCCGGCCATCTGTCTACGCACCAAGATGGGAGAATCCCGCTAAGTGCTTTTCCCAAAGGCACAACAAATAAGCTTGCCGGCTTGTTCTCCACACTGACCTCGTAATGCCGAGCGTCAAGCAGGGAAGCTGTGAATACCAACTTTACAGTCACTGGTTAGACGTGACTCGTAATCAAACCGTAGTCTACAGCTGTAGAGGCGGACGCTCTTACCACTCGACCATTGGAGCTGTTGTTAGTTACTTCCTTAATGCAATAAACACGAATTCAATAAAGTAACTAATCACGAGTGACTCTCATATCTCAACAAAATACAGCAATTGTACCAATGAGTATTACCTCAATCTGTTGCACTGTCAAATCAAGAAACGTGAGACCACTTCTAACAGATATCAAGCTTTTTGGACCAGTACAACCCATACTGGTTCCCAAGCCTCCATTTAATTTGACAACCACCAATTTGCTGAGAAGTTCCTTTTCTGATCTTTGCAAACTTCTTGCAGAAATTTGACTGTATGCTTTAATCTGAAAACATCACAATGTGTAATAAATAATCTTTGTCAAAATCGCAAAAAATGTTACAATGATTTTAAATTATTATCAAGCTTTTGAAAAGCATGGATTTATAATGGGTAAAGCAAATTAACAATAATAAACGCATTGACATTCTTCCTGCAAAGATTAGGTCATGCTAACTTAAGACTTAAACAAATAAATAATTATAAAAACCACAATTTTTTGGCTCTTTCAGCACCACTGACTGTGCCAAGCCAATGATTAACAGCAAACTGTATTTTGAAGAGTGTATAGAATCTGTGGTAATATGGATGTATCGTCGCAAAGATTCTTGATTAATTACTTAATTACGTAATTGCTGCTTGTTTACGAACACCGGTACCTATTAGATGTGCCTTTGCAAAGATACGACATATATATATATACTTTATTTATAGGATTAATTACTTTATCACTCTAAACTGCATTATGCCGATCACCGCTTAATTATTTGCTATTGTTGTGCCATCTTGGAGCTTACCGCATTTAACCTTAGAATTTATTAAATGTGCGATTCTTTCATAACGTAATGATGTTGGATGATGACTCTGTATTCACGTTGCCACTATCCTTGACACACAGAAAATGAGTTGATATATATATACCGGTACATACTGCGCAGGCAGTAAGCTGATATATATAAACAAGGATCTTTTGTTCTTTTGTACTAGTATGACATGTATGAGTTGTTGACTTGATAACTTGTTACATGGAAATAAAAACCGATAAAAACCAGTGTGTCTGTCTTTGGAGTCAGAACGCAACCTTCTGATGCCGTGTCTATCTCGTTGGTGACCCCTGCCGCTACAAATCTTTACCACCAAATTTTGCCACTATCAGTATTACAAGCCATAAAAACACTATCTGAAGATTTGAAAGATTACAAATAATTGGCTCTGCCACACATTATTTTCCATACTTCATACATCAAGGGCTTGGAGCCAGAACTGGCTATGTCCAAATTCATAGTTTTCCGTAAAATGCATTTGAAGTTTTAAGTCCAAAGCAGGATGGATGGGCACAACCAAAAACAAATGCTCAGTTTAACATGCTTACGGTGCCTGTGGGACTAAGCCAATTTAGGAACAGATGTGTACCCACGGGGAGAGTAATTTTTTGGTCTAAACTCATTTTTGTCAAAAATGGACATAGACAGTTCTGGCTCCAAGCCCTCGACATATTCTATTAATTATATCATACAGCAAAATGAGAAACGAAAACAGTTAACAAAGAATAAATAAACGCACTGTTTTTGTGTTTGACAGATTTGCGATAAAACTTCAGCGTGGCGAGAAGTCAAAGACATTTTGGGGTGAAGATTCTCAGCATGAGAATTTGGTACAACAATACATTTAGAAATTCACAAAAAGATTTAATTTTCGGACTGACTCACATATCCCTCAGGTGGTGACTTAATTTTGCTCCAAACTACTGATTGGCCACTTTTAAGCAAAAAGCGTTGGAAAAGTTTTTCGAAGTTTTCCAGATCTTTACGAACACCCTGAAAATACACTTCAGTGACATATTTGAAAACAAGGCACATAAGCAACAACAATAAGCTCTAAGGAAAATTTAAATGTGTGCATTTATCCCATATATTTTAATAAATTCCTCTTGCAAAAATTGTTTGTTAACTTTCACACTTACTAGTAGTTTAAATTCCAACATGTCAAACTGCAATACATTTAGCTCAATTTCAGGTTTAGATTGCAAAAAATGTCTTCCAATATCGTAAAAAACTTAATTAATTCAAAATTCTTACATTTTGATCATTAGAAGGAGCCGTTCCAGTGAGATTATCAAGCTCTGTTTTTAATGCACTCTTTGCATCATTCTTCATTAACTCTTGAAATTCCATCAAGCTCGGTGTTCGATGAATTCCTGCTCCTCGAGTATGACTGGCCGCAACTTGAGGATCAGAAAATAACAACTCCCAATCGACGTAGTTAGTTGATGGCTGACGTGCTATTCCTTTTCATAAAATACAATTGTGAGTACCGGTAGTTTTTAATTCTGATTATGTACCGGTAGCCTGTATCAAACAAAGTAAAAGAATCATCATCCAAGCAAAAAGATGTATTGCTAACCTATCGTACCTTAGTGCCGCCTTCAAAAGGTGAGTGACAACAAACAGTCAAGCATAAGCAAGGAATTCTACCAAATTATAGGCCATATGATGATTTCATAAAAGGATGGTTTTGCTTGGTATGCCACTGCTCCTATTAGCAAACACAACAGGTTAGGCAGCTACACAGAACATACCAGCACACTGATAGGCATACTCTGCCACTAGACCAGCTGACTGGAAACACTGCTCATACCATAGTCACAGGCACAGCATGTCAGCTGGTGAGTGCTGGCACAAGCTGCGTGCAAGGCAAGCTAGACTAGTCAACTAAATAAAGCATTAATTAGCACCAACAAATGCCAAAGTCTAGCATAACTGCAAATTTAAAAAACTTGCAAGGCTTAGCAGCTTAGTCTTCAACAGTACAAGTACCGGTATCTTCTTTTTGAAGGAATTTAACGGATTAAATTTGCAGTAGGCTAGCTGAGTAGTTTAGTCTGGCCCAACCTGTCTTGTAGGCTAATCAATCCAAATTATCCTGTTTTATGCTTATCAATCCAAATTAACTAAAATGTTTCTATTCAAAGAGTAAAGTACTCGGGCCTACCGCAAGCAAGTTCTGAATCCGGCACACAGCCACAGCTTCACTCTCAGCTGCAACGCAGCTTAGCTGCACGGTGCAGCAACGCAGCTGAAGGATCGTTACCTACCGGTACCGTACAGGGTTGCCAGGTTTTGCAGAGTAAAATATACCAAAATGTTCCAAATTATATACCAAATATATACCAAAATATGTCATCAAAAATATATCAAATATATACCAAAATTTCGAAAAAAAATCATCAGTTTATCTGTAGAAATAAAAAGTAAGTGTTGCTTAACATTCAGCCCCAGAAGCGTAGCGTAGGGGGGGCAGTGGGGTACGTATGTCCCCGGGCGCCAAGGTACAGGGGCGCCAAAATGGGGCATGCAAAAATTTCACAACAAGGGTAAAAAGCCGGTCACAAGCAAGATTGCACCGGCGGCAGACATCGTCTGATGGTAGTAGACTGGTACGCACCGTAGGGGAAGGTGGGGTAAAACGGGACACGGGGCAAAACGACAGTGGGTAGCGAGGGGGCAAGTGGGGGCACGTTCCCGGAGGCGCACCACCTAGGGGCGTACCAAGAAGCTCTTTTTATACTCTTTTTTCGACGTATTCTCAGAGATTTTAAAAACTACTTCGTGGATTACTGTATTGTAATGTATGTTGTTCGCAAAGGATTCAAATCGCGCCTTACTTCCGACCACAAATCACGCACCAAAGGGGCGCACAAAACAGTGATTTTATACACTTCAGTTTCGACGTAATCTTTTAAACTTTAAAACAATCAATTTGTTGCAATGCAGCTGACACCTGTATATGCTTTTGGCAGAGAAGTGAAATCACTCTTTACACCCGATCACAAATCGCCCGTTTACTCTATTGTGACATCGCAAAGAGGTTTGAAACTGCGCGTACATAGTTATTCGACTTTGCAGCAATGAAACAGAAGGAAATAGAACTGCTGTGCCAGAAGAAAAGTAAAGAAGCGATAGGTGTCTACAGTATTAGATTTTTATTATTTTAGCGTTAGACGGATGCTAAAGATTGTTGGTAAGTCGATTAAGATATGCGTATAGTCGCTCGCTGTAATACTGCGCTAAACCTACACCACAGTGATCCTAAACTTTTTTAACCAATAGGCCGTTTCTGATAATACAGCGGACAAGTGCCGATCGAAGCATTAACTAAAATGAACCTTTGCCTCAATGGTTTTTTCTGGGTGTTTTCTTTTGTAGTTTGTATTGTTTTGCTACCGTGATTGGTGTGTAGACTGTGATTTCCAATGCGGATATTTGACAGCAATCACAGAATGAAAAAATAGGGAAAAATCTGGCAATTTAAGGGTTGCGAAGCGCAGCCCCGTTGCTGCTGCTGAGATAATTTCGTTAAAAATGTAAAAGAATTGCAGTAGGCCTATCGTAGGATAAAATTGCAGCTGAGCGCTTGATTGCCCTGTATGAAATGCAATTCCGTTTTCTGGATAGCCTTTTTTTTCAGATCGACGGTCAACTTCTTGTTGAGATTTTGTGCGAAAAAGCTTTGCAGTTTGATGTGGGCAGCATTCCCCAGTGTGGGCCCCTAGCCGACCGTTGGGATGTTGTCGTCTCCAAAAAAGAAAAGAAAGGTCTTCACCCACAATTCACGGCCCTTAAATGGAATCTTGGTCCCCTTGACGGCTAAGTGGTCTCCGAAAAAAAGGTCTTCACCCGACATTCGGTAACCTCAAATGGAAACCGGGGACCCTTGACGGCTATGTGGCCTCTCCAAAAATAACAAAAAGGTCTTCAACCATAATTCGGGGCCTCCAAATGGAATCCGGGACTCTTCGACAGCTAAGGGAATCTCTCAACACGCTACTTTGGGGCCTCTATGATGGGCCCCTAAAATGCTCTTTCATGGACTTCTACACACCCATGGGCCCGGGGCAGATTGCCCCCTGTATACCCCAGCCCCTCTCTTATAAGCCCTGGATGGGGGGGTCCTGTAGTGTGTCTTTTGCATCCTTGACTTCAGTTGGGACGATCTATTCTACAGTATTAGAGCAAATATTGTAATTTTGGCAAAAAGCTGCCAATTTCGTTCTGCATCTCTCTCCACAATGTCTTCTGATTGTACTCGAGGGATTGCATGTGATAAGTTTTCACCGGCCCGCCTCTGGCTCAGAAAAATTGCCGCACCGTCAAATAAAATACTTGTATCTCTAATTTCTAAAAACAGATAAGCGTTTTTAGAGTTTACATTGTTAGCGATTTAACTAGTAGGAAGATTATGCCAAAAAAAGAGAGTGGAGCTCAGGGTTGAAAACGGCAAGCCCAATTTGAAGTGTTTTTGAATGAATCTAGAAAATTTATGAAAAAATATTTTAAAAGTAGTGGCTATGCAAAAAGACTAATCGGCCGATATACGAAGACAAGACGAATCTGCTGGTACAGATAATCATAGAATTGTAAAACACAGGGGGCGCAAAATTTTTGTTTGCCCCAGGGCGCAGGAAACCCTCGCTACGCCACTGTTCAACCCAAACCCCAATCATTGCAAATTAGCCTGCTGATAATACAATGTGAACACCAAGCCTTAATTCAAATGCCAAACCCTACAACGCTACAACTTAACACTCAAAACTATAAACTAGCCAATCCATTCTTTACAATTGACATATAACATATTGCTTCAGAAAAAGAAAGTTCTAGAGCTTTTGCCTCATTGGCACATTGTGCAAAAAAATCGCCACTAGTAGTGTTGCCAGTTATGTAAAACTGCATTGCTCAAATCCGTAGAAAGGATTGATTATGTAATCCGGCAATTAAAGAGCTTTCTAGTAATCTTCAACATATCAGTCATATTAAATTTCTGAAATATACCAAACGCAAAAAAACACTACCAAAAGGCATAAAAATATACCAAATTTAAGGACATATACCAAACCATAATTTCACCTACCAAACGGTCCAAAAAATATACCAGATTTGTGAAATCTGGTATATAAATATACCAGTTGGCAACACTGGTACCGTACTGCATATTGCTAGTAGCTACATACGGCGGAACAACGCCACCAAGAAGAAACTTTATGCTTCAACCTAGGGATGGCTTGAGCTGACTTTTTTGAGGCCCAGACCGCCCATGGCCCGGAACCTCTAGACCAGTAACCGTAACTGACCCGGCAACTCCTACCAAAAATAATGCCCAACCCGCCCAAAGCCCATTCTTTTTAAGAATCTTTAATCATATTAATTAAACTTAAAGGGATTTCAAGAAGTGTTAGCGGCTAGTAGCGGCCGAGTAACACGCAAGGATAGAACCGGGCCGTTAGCGGACCAGTGTAAAAGACCGGTTAACGGCTCGTTGGCGAGTCTCTAAGCGGCCCATGCCATCTTTACTTCAACCGTGGTCGTAACCGGTAAAGCGGCCGCTTGGCCAAGTTTTTCTCTAAAACTAAGCATCATCAGTTCGATGCTTTCCTACGTAACTAAATCTATTTTTAAAGGCACGTTTTTCATTATCAGAAAAACCCAAGCAGAATTGTGCGCAGATTAAAATAATGAATTTCCCCCATGATATGTGGCATTTATTCATTTATTTACCTATTTTTGTTCGAAAATGGCAATTATATACCAATAACCATACGTAAGGTACTCAATGACAATTTGCTTTTTCCAGTGAGAGGGTGCGAAAGACCATAAGGCCTATGTCCTTGCATTACAAGGAAGGCAAGGGCGGTCGCGAGGTATGCAGCCTCTCACCTACTTATGGCTGACTTGACTAAGCAGAATGCACTTTTTTGGTAGTAATCGGTAGGCCTACGCAGTACGCGCGGCAGAAAACAAATTTACACCGAGCACGCATGGCATTGCATCGCTGTGTGCATTTGCTCTATTAGTAACATCTTAGCCGCAACAAAATTGTAAGCAGTAAGTCAGTAGCCTAATATAGGCCTACGTGCTGCGTAATATGAAAAAAAGCTTCACTTACCCAACATTTTGCTGTTAGTTTACTCTAAGTTCTTTTTTTGCAATTTGCAGTAGGTATGTTGCCTACACGAAATAGTTGTTTTGTATCCTTTCGAGTTTGTCTTTACACTTGCACAAAAATGCTTATGTTGGTGATAGTCAATGCTGTAACGAAAAACAAACAAAACAACACATTTCGTGAAAGAAAATCTTGTCGTATGTCGGTCGATAACAGACAACTACAGCTCGAGGACCAAATCCGGCCCGCCGGTTCTTTTATTCTGGCCCGCCGGCACTTACGGAAACTTAAGCTCCCACCATGAATTGAGCGGAATACCTTTTTTTTTCTTTAGAGATCACGGATGGCTGTGATTTTTAAAAAAATAAGCTTTAACGGTGCAAAATTGAAATGAAAAACGAGGTGAAAACCATTCATTTTGGAGATCACATTCATACGTGGGCTGTGATCTCCAAAAAAAAAAAAAAAGAAAAAAAAGGTCTTCATCTTGTTTTCCACTCAGCGTGCGGCCCGCGGCCTCAACAGTTTTTCCAGATTTGGCTCTTCGTGTAAAAAGTTTGCCCCCCTCTGGTCTATAAAGACATATTTTGCTTCAAATGTAAGAAGAACTAAGCATACAAAGGCAAAAATAAATGAACAAACTCAATGATGACGCCACAGAAGCAATATAATTTCGCTGTATTCAGTTTTAACAGCTCTCGTAGGAAGCTTCATCGCAGTGCATAATTTGTTTAACAAAACCAGGGAACAAAACAAGAAAATAAAAACGCGTACCGTACGGATTAAGTCTCACCAATGATATCCAATGCTATAGTAAAAATGCACAGTCATCAAAATTAATGTACACCAAATAAAGCTGAATATAACTTTTTAATAAATAAAGAATGCTAGTGACGTAGGAAAAGTGCAATTACCATGCATGGTCTTGAAATTAATTTTATAGAATTTAGGAGATCACAAAAACAGAAAGATACAAAAAAAATTATATTCTTTAATACGCAGCCAGGCAACCTTTCATTACGATTAAACGTGTAATTAACGTCGGAAAAATTAATTTTTTGCATAGCTCACATCCATGAAACAGCCAAGCAACGAGTATGATAATAATTGATAAACTATGATAAACTACAGCTGCGATCGTAAACAACCGAGATCAGCGGCTACTGGCTAGAGCAATTGCCACTTTAGTGGTAGCCTACAGGTTCAAGCCGCTCCAAAGCACTGCATTAAGTGTACCAGTTGCACGGCATTCAAATCTTGAAACCAAAGACTATCTCTTTAGTTTGGACTTGGATTTACATTTGTATTAAGTGGCATATCTATCCTCCTATCACGAGAAAGCAATCAGTGCGCTGCAACGAGCTCGCTTAGAAGTTGCCAGCCGTCTGTCCACCCCACCAAGATGGGGGAATCCCGCTAAGTGCCTTTTCCAACGGCACAACAAGTAAATTTGCCAGCGTGTTGTTGTTCTCCACACTGTTCCTTCAATGCTGAACGCCAAGTAGGGAAGCTGTAAACACCAATTTTATAATTATTGGTTTGACCCGACTCGGAATCAAACCCGAGTCCACATCTCCAGAGGCGGACGCTCTTACCACTTGGCCATCTGAGTTGCGATTTATGACTTGATGTAGGGTCACCATATTTTCACTGCGCGAAAGGAGGACAGGTTCTTTGAAGGCAACCAGGTCCGCAGATGTCCAACTTTCCGCCCAAACTCAAGTTAAGAGCAAAAAGAAAGGCCATCACGCCCGCAGGCCGTAGTTTGAGCTGAAACATCCCAAAATTTTCGTGTAAGCTTGATTTGAAATGTTTTCACTGTTTTAAAATGTCAAATAAGAGGGCATTTCGGCATTTTTTAACGTCCTCGGAGGACAAATTATTTTGGTTGATAAGGAAGACTTGTCCTCTAAAAAGAGGACGTATGGTAGCCCTACTTAATGGCGCATACTAATCCATGAACATAAGACCGGTGCTCTCTGCTTCACTATTTTACTACAGTTTGAGCGCTCTGAAATATTTATACTGCTTTACCAAACTATATTTTCAGCGATTTCAAGCAAATATACGAGCAAATACGTACTTTAAATAAAAACTTAGTATGACTACGGTAGCTTAAGTTCTTGAAGATTTTCTCTGAGTGAAGATTTCCTTTGAGCGATTTTAACACCTTAGCTGAAAAATTGCTTTTTATAGCTTCTACAAAGTCCAAGCTTTCTGCATGTACGCATTATAATCTGCTTTGCTGCGTAGTTATTAGTCTCATACTACAAGACGTTGTTAAGTGGGACATTATACTGTCGCCCACGAATTTCGCCTCTGGCTTTACGATCAAGACAAACCTGTTTAAAATTACTCACTACTGCTTGTTGCGCAGCGGTAAATTTATTAATTAACACCTGCTTAAATAGTAGAATGAAAATGGATTATGAATTTAAATCACGTGATCCATTTATAAGAAGCACTTTAAGCATAGGCTACTCGGATTAAAAATTTACTAATAACTAGATGGTAGTTTTTTCCTACATAATTTTGTTCCCACTAAAATGCTTTTAGCATGTACCCAATTATGGTGAAAGTCTCGGAACTGGCGATGCGAATTGAAGGGGCAAGAAACCTGACATTCCGAGTTCGACTGCCGCGATTGCGGACGTTTTCTACTCTCATAAACCGCGTTATCAATGTCAAAATAAAGAGATTTGCGAAGAGTGAGAGATGGCAAGAACAGTGAACAAATTGTAGACATCCCTGTAATTCAGTTACTGTTAGCGCGGTGGTAAGCGACCTCGGTATCGGTGTGAAGGTCTGAGGTTCGATTGCCGGTTTGGTCCAAACAGACAACGTCGACACGACATGTCTTCGTAGCCGTGATACCCAGGCGCTAAGCCGTGGAAATAGGCGGCGCCACTCGTCAGGCATAAATGGCAAAAGTATGAAGATACAATTTTTTGAAAATAGTCAACACAGAGCTGTTTCGTAAAATATCTTATTCGAAGAAGCAAGCAGCAAACTTTCTAGAAAACTGGATCCCAATCTTTCTTTTTTAACAGCAGGTGCAGTGACGTTCCCCCACTTTGCCCGTGACATCCGCCACTGTTATGTAGCCTAACTAGAACTAGACAATCATTCCTTTTCTTTACGCAGAGCAAGTCTCAAGCTTTTTGCACGCATCAAGCTATTATCTAAACGCACATCGGTCGCAAAACTTCGCCAATAGCGTACGTTTTTGAAGTACGTAAACTAGCAACGTTTAAACAACAATGTTCGGCAATATTGACAATTTTTATTAAAGTGATTCGGCCCAAAAACTGATGATGATTTGCAAACAAGCATACGAGAACCATGTGCTAACTAATATCTAGAGTCTAGACCGTGTGAAATTTTGGTTTGAAATTGTCTTGTGTTACAACGTTCTACGTTTTGTTGCTACTTCCTTTTTTCGGCTATTGTTAACCTTAGCATCAATCCTTCACTTGTTGTTATTCCTTAGTCGCATAAAAAAGAAAAATACTACTACTAACAGTACTAAGTACTAAAATATCACCCCAAGCGCAAGCGTACTGAAACTTTAACCTAGCAAACAAACTGTCCTGATTAACAGATAAAATGCATTTCACGCTCATAAACCTCATCAGAAATTACCTAAAAGTAACACACAAATTATTAATAGCTTCTACCAAACATACAATAAACTTTAGCCTCATGTCCACATTCTGCAACACAATTGAGGCCTTTCTTCAACTCACGAAGGGGCTTGAATGGAATGCACAAGCTCTTGGCCCCCATAGATGGAGCTCCTGGTTCAACATCTTGGTCTCTGTAATAAAGAATTAGCAAAACCGTAACACTGCCGTTTCACACGTTTCGCTGCTCTAGTTCAGGGCTTTTCAAACGATACGGATTTTAGATGCACATTTTATGCGACCCCGTAATGTGTACCTGTACCAGCAGGCTGTACGTGTACGTTTAAATGAGCTATCCCTAACTAGCAACACATTAATAGAAGCAACGTTTTTTACGAAAATTTACTATGCGACCCGAAACGGGGTACTGGGGTAGCGACCCTTAGTTTGTGAAGCTGCCCTTCAATCTTCCAAGTGCACCATCGGCACAAAGGTGCAACTCCGCAAAAAAGCTGTTGCGCACAAAGTTTGCAACTCTGAAGAAAATTGGTGTAGATTGTGGATGGAGAGCTAGCAGAGAGCCGAAAGTTTCGAACACAAGCCAATGGTTGGACTACCACCCAAACATCATTGTTGCATTTTTGGTCATATCATTTCTCGAAAAATATCTCTACTTAACAAATCTCAAAACTGTCAAAACACAACAAAAACTTGAAAGCTCTATTTTTCAGAGCCCTACACAAACACATCTGTCCCTTCCTGGTACTGAAGAAATAATTTAAGAACGCAACTAACAGAATGACAAATCCTACGTGACGGGTTCGATTCACGGCTGGAGCCGATTGCATTTGACAAGTGAACCTGGTGGTGACTCGAAGAACGCAACTTTGAAGTCTACCTACATCGTCGTTGAAAATATTCGACTCAATAATTTGGAAATAACTTCAGCATCGTATTTACATAGAACACAAACCATCACATGACAAATTACATGAAATAATACCTCGCACTCTTCTTCTTGATATCTTCTTCACAATGAGTATCAAGGCAGAAAGGAGCTTGAATAACCTAAAATATCAATAAAGAAGTTTCTCGTTAAACGTCGATCAAATCACACGGACTTACCCTTCCATGATCCAGATTATTTAAGAATTCCTGCCAAGTGTCAGCTGCAACCATATTCTCACTTAAATCCCGATCTGCCTTCGCCTGAAAGAATCACATAATCACTAAACGCATTTATATATAACACGCTTCAGTACAAGCGTTGGTTTCCAATCCGAGCTCTTACGCTTCGCGATGACATCTATCAACCAATTCTGATCAAAAACATGTTGCAGGAAAAAACGAATCAAACTTTCGTCTCGTCTTGATTTCACCGTAGTCCTTGGGCATTGTGCTAAAACGTATGAAAGATAGAACAGCAAAATAACTTACGCTAAATAAAATATTCCTTGAATACAATAGACATGCGACGAAAATAGCTTAGGAAAAAAAAATAGAGCCACAGTACCGGTAATTTTTAAAATTGAACGTTTCTGCAACATAGATTCAGCTGTCATCATCAGCAGAGTAAGCAAGGCAATAAAAAATTCTTGTACTGCCTTGCTTGTATACACTGCAGATGAGGACAGCTGAATCTGTGTTGTCGAAACATCCAGTTATAAGAATTAGTGTAGTTTATTTTTCCTCCTTCAAGTAATTTTTGTTGGAATTAAGCAATGCATGTACCTTCAGATCGTTTTGAATCATCTCTAGTAAGCTGGTGATTGACGTAATTAAATCTGCTTCCTTAAGAGTTTTCTTTTCTCCATTATGACGTAATGCGACGACATATTGATTTTCTTTCATATCTCTGGGTCCGAGTTCGAGCCTCACTGGAACACCCTGTCAAAAATCGCCGGATTACTGTCACGTGTTAAAAACGAACTATTATTTTTTGAAATTAAAAAATGGCGACTCTGAAGAAACGCCGTTTTTGACTTGATCCAACTCACAATCAAGTGCGTAAATAAAAGCAACTCCCTGGTATGGTTGAGCCGCTTAACCGGGCGCCCTCGCCAAGGCCAACAATAAACAACCTAGTCGAATTTTACCAGCGCAGAAAATATTTTAACCACCTGGTGTACAATTGAGGTTTAGTAGTTTTGGATTTTGTTTGTCGTGAACGTTCATTCTTAAAAAGCAACCAGAAATCTAGCGCACAAAATTAAAAAAAACATGTGTTAAAACAAAACCAGATTTGGGATGTATTTGCAGAATAAAATACAAATATGGCCGGATTTCGACAATGAGAGGCCCTAGGTTAATTTCAGTCAAAATCGGTGAAGGCCAAAAAAAAGGTCTTCATGTCCGCAGACTTCTATTTTTTCCACTAGAAATCGGTGAAGAACAAAAAGAAGGCCTTCGATGTTCGTGATGAGGCCCCTCATTTTTTTCGAACCCCCCCATTTTTTCCGAGGCCCTAGGTTTCAACCTGCTTAGCTTATACGTAAATCCGGCCCTGGGAATGCACACTGCGTAGTCGGGCAATTTTTTCTGTTTATTTTAAAGTCATTTTTTTTCCGTGATAAAAAAAGGTCATGCAATGATTGTTTCGAGAGAAACCATTTTAGCTATGCCTCGACTCTATTCGCCTAATTTTGTTGTTTATTTTTTAACTGTAGGCTTAGTCTATGATTTTTTTTTTTAAATACTTTAAAAGTACTTTCAAATGTATTTAAATACATTGTTAAAGTATTTGTATTTAGCAATAATTTTGCCAGAAAGCATTTTGTATGTGTAATTAATTACTTTATAGCCACTGTATTTTGCATTTCTATTTAAACACATTTGGAGCTCAGATGGCCGAGTGGTGTAGAGCGTCCGTCTCTTGAGCTGTAGACTCGAGTTTGATTCCGAGTCGGGTCAAACCAATGACTTTAAAATTGGTAATCACAGCTTCCTGCTTGACGCTCAGCATTAAAGGGAGTGTGGAGAACGAGCCGGCAAGTTTACTTGTTGTGCCGTTGGGAAAGGCACTTAGCGGGATTCCCCCATCGTAGTGTGGTAGACAGATGGCTGGCAACTCCTAAGCGAGCTTGTATTGTATAACGATTGATCGCTTTCTCGTGATAGGAGGATAAATATGCAACTAACTAACTAACTAATTAAGTCTGAGCAAAACATATTGATAAGGACAAACTCCAGCTATATTATATTCTTTATAAAATTTTTTTGAACTGTGTCGAACAACAGGCAAAAAATCTCACTTTAAGTTCCCAGTGATTGAACTTCCACCCCGGGGAGTAATTGTCTCGATGGTCGAACTTTGATCTGACTCCGGCCGCTTTCAACCTAGCCTGATACTCGTCGCATTTCGCATAAAGAGCTTTCTTGTCCGCGTTTGATAACGATGCCGTCACACCACATGGAACAATGACAACCTAAAAAATGTAGCGCCATGTTAGGAGGACCAGCATGACGTCACACAAAGACATTCGTTGCACACCAAAACTTCGTGATCTACTAACAGCTTTTTTCACAGCTCTTTACGATTTACTAACTAACAACAATTCTTAACCAACGGTTGAAACTGCAGCAGAAGGTTAATCCAACGAAGCACCTACCTACACTGCAGTAATTAAAAATACTCGAAGTACGTGTAGGGAGTACTCACAATGCGCTAACACATCTCAAGCATCTTCTAAAAAAAATCAGAAGGGTTGTATTACTCAAAAGGGAAAAGGCTCAGCGCAGTTATTACAAATAACAGGACAAAATCTACCAATGATTTTAAAGTTTCCTTCTTTTCAAACACTTTAATCCAAGTCGTAATCGCTGACAACTATTGATAATACGGACACTTAATTAATATTCCGGTAATTGTCAAAAAGCATACCAGCTGAGGAAAAACGTGTGGCTAGCAAACTTACAAATCAAATTTTAGCACTAGTTATTCGTGTTAAGCTGGCACACCTGGAGGTTTGCTATGCGAGGAGGAAGAACGAGGCCCTTGTCATCTCCATGGACCAAGATTAACGCTCCAATTGTACGTGTTGAAAGACCCCATGAGTTTTGATAGGCAAAACATTTTTCACCCGGCTAAACATCATAAACATGAAGATGAATTAACAAAGAAAAAAAAACAACTACAAAAAGTTGACAGTTAAAAGCCGATAGCATTATTTTTATCGCTTTAAATTATCATGGTGCTATACCTTGTCTGGATCTTCGTAGCTGATGTCGAACATTTTTGAAAATTTTTGACCTAGGTGGTGAGAAGTTGCTCCCTAAAATCGAAAATATTTCTCAGCATTAATAAAAACTCTGGCTTATGAGGCTTATGATCATAAATACTGAATATTCAAACAGTATTCATATTTAAAGGACTATTAATAACTTAACAATATTCAAATATAACCAAAGTCTCGTCAGCCTTGCTACGCACAGCCAATCCAGGCTAAACTCATTCCAGACTGTAAAGACTCTTTTTTTGCATTGCTTTACCTGTATATCTCGACTTCATCTCTTTTCTAGGTTGTGCCCTATTTTTGGCAGGCGACTGGCCCCAAACAACGATACCCAATGAAAGAACCTATAACCACTAACCCACAACTAAGTTACCGGTAGCCTAACTAGCCCACATCACTAGAAGCCCCCATGGCAAAGGAGTGGGTTGCCATGGGGGCTTCTAGTGATGTGGACTAGTTAGGCTACCGGTAACTTAGTTGTGGGTTAGTGGTTATAGGTTCTTTCATTGGGTATTGTTGTTTGGGGCCAGTCGCCTGCCAAAAATAGGGCACAACCTAGAAAAGAGATGAAGTCGAGATGTACAGGTAAAGCAATGCAAAAAAAGAAACTTCACAGTCTGGAATGAGTTTAGCCTGGATTGGCTGTGCGTAGCAAGGCTGACGAGACTTTGGTTATAGTCCAAACATTAATTTGTCCCTTGCAAATATTCAAATAGTAGTCATAAAATAATGTAAAACCACATTACTTCTTAAACTTGGACGTTTCGATATCATAGATTCAGCTGTCATCATCAGCAGCACAAGCGAGGCAGTACCAAACAGAAAGTGCTTTTGCCTTGCTTACACTGCTGATGAGGACAGCTGAATCTCTGTTGTCGCCACGTCAAATTTTAAGAATCACTCAGACTTCATTTTTCTTTTTTATGCTATTTCTGTCCCTATTTACTGTATTCAAAAAGTACTCGCATTTGTCTTTATGATCAAAACTAGAATTACACGCAGAAATAGTGAAATATGACATGGCTTCAGGTAAAGTACAATTTGAACAGTGTGGGAGACGGCAAGCAGATTGCACTCTTCCATTCGATCGTCGGTCGTTTACAAGCTTTCCCAACGGCCTACTACATTTGATCGCAAATATGACTCATTGACTCTGTAACGCAACATAAACGAATGGTTAGTACAAACCTGTATTGCTCTTCCACTTGCAGATATATAAGCTTCTACTGTTGTAGTGAAATCACCACCAGCAAATCTTTCCTTGTCTGTCTTTCTACCGCGAACAACTGGGATGGCAAGCAACTCCTCGTAAACTCTCGCATACAATTCCAATATCGTGTGAACCTAACAACGTTAATTTCTTACCTATTACTAGGGCCCGCTAAAGTCAAAAAAGTCGAAATTTTTTTAGGACCTTTTATTGCATAATCATACATGTACTAACGTTCGTTTCAGACATTCAGAAGTCTGTTTTGGTAGATTTTATCAGTCAAAATAAAGTCAAAATTATGTATAAAGTCTTAACTTGTCAAAATTGTCTTTATCAAAAATTTCCTAAATCTAACCCTTGCAAAAATAAAAAAACTTACATTTTTTTGAATTTTCGAGCTGCTATTAAAATTTTATGCGCAGTTTCATTTGATTACTCTGAAATAGTAAATTGCAATAGCAAAAATGCGTGCGCTAATTGAGAAGGAAATAGCACTTACTATGCATGAAATGTATGTAAATTGCGGATTATCAACCATTTTTAGTCAAAAAAGGGCAACAAGACATAAATAATTAGGCGAAAGCGGTTAGATCAAAATAAAGTCAAAATTGTGCTAAAATAAAGCCAAAAATATATTTTTTAGGTTAAAAAAATGGCCCTAGTTATTACCTTGTCCACGTGTCTAATTTTAGTGGACTTTAAGCCCACGGTTCTTGGATCTAGTTTCTGCGTCATAATCAATTTCTTGATGTCATAGTTAAAAAAGTGATTATGACATCAAGAAATTGATTATGATGCAACAACCAGAATCAAGAACCATGGACCTGAAGCCCACTGAAATTGGAGATGTGGACAGGGTATTTGTAATATGTATCCTGTCAGCATGTCCAGTTAAAGTGGTTCAAAAGCGCACGAGCTTTTTGCATCATAATCAAATATTTGATGTCACAATCACTTTTTCAAAGTCATGAACTCAAAAATTTAATTATGATGAAGAGAGCCAGTGTGCTTTTGAACCACTTTAATGGGACAAGTGGGCAGGGTATTTGTACCTTCAAAAAAAATCTTTTTTATACTGGCGATATTACGCCGAAGTGCGCAACGAGTGTCGGGAGCCATTTCAGCGGCTTAGCTCTTGGGCAACACAGTCCCAAAGAAGCATTGCATAGGTAGGGAGTCGTTGGCGACTGTCTATCAGATTTAATTGTTCCAGGAACCGAACCCCAGACCTTCGGCGCCGATAACGGTGTCTTTAACTACTACAGTTTAACGTGTCCGACTTTCATCAAGTATCACATCCAACATACAAACCTCTTCTATTGCTTCATCCTTGTCAGCGAATGCACTGTGACCTTCTTGCCATAAAAATTCACGCGTTCTTAAAAACGGTTGTGGATGTTTGAATTCCCACCGCTGAAATTATAAATATTTGATTGACGTAGTAACTGCAAAACTTCAATTTTTTGTTATAAAGTTTATTGTCTTATCATTGAAAAAGCAAGGAAATAATATCAACATGAGTGAAAAAGTCATAAAATTGGAACGTCAACATACCACAATATTGCACCACTGGTTGTATCGAATTGGAAGGTCTCTATGGGATTGAACCCATTTAGCGTAGGCTGCGTACATAACTGTTTCACTCGTTGGACGGACCGCTATGGGTTCAGCAAGTTCCGACTGGCCAGATTTTGTGACCCAGGCCACCTGAAACAACATCATGAGCTCTGGTCGAATTGCATTTTTAAATTACATGTGGAAACCATACCTCCGGAGCGAAATCGGCAATGTGTTCTTTTTCGCGCTCTAGCGCCGCTTGTGATACAAAGACTGGGAAGTAACAATTTTCGACTCCGAGTTTCTTGATCTCAGCATCCAAAAAATCCTGAAGTTCAATAAAATTCACTTATTCGCAAATGGTAAGCATGTAGTTGAAACATGAAAATAAAAAAATTCAAATAACATTTCGACTCTAAGAAAAGTCTTATCATCCTTGCTATGCTTAGCCAATCCACACCACACTCATTTCAGATGAAAAGTTGGATTTCTGATAGAGTTCAGAATCACTTATATCTCGATAAAACTAGCTTGAACTTTGTTAGCTCAAAGTTTACACAGAAACGGTTTGCACAGATCTTTGCATTTTCCAAAACTACTGATAGATCTTTGAGGTTAGTTTTCACCAAGGCATGCTATGAAATGAAATGGAAGACGATTTTCCATATTCCATACTGTAAAATATCTTCCATTCCTTGTCCATTCCATACTAAAAATTTGCCATTCCATATTCCATTCCATAGGCCTACTAAAAATTTTTTCCATATTCGGTATTCCATTCCATTCTTCCATACTAATGTAATTTAACGTAATGGTAAAAATACACTATTATTAAATTATGCGACATGAGCGTTATCTGCAAAATAAGCTTTCCAACCTAAAACTAGTCATGCTCATTCGTTGAACAATCCTACATGCAAAAAACAACACAATAAATAAACACATTCATGTAAATATAAACGCAGTGGGGTAGCGAGAAATTTTTAAAAGAGGGGGCATAATTTCCACATTTTTTCAAGCGTATTTTTTCGGCAAAACAAATTTAATAAAGCTGATTGAGAAACACAAAAAGCTCTAGGGGGTCCGGGGGCATGCTCCCCCATAAAAATTTTGAAAATTTACATGCTGTAATGGCTATTTTAGTGATTTTTGAATGATTTTCAGGCAAATTTTTTTAAATTTTTTGACCCTAATTCTGAATGCTTAGCCAAGTATGATGCATTTTGTTCGCACATTTTTGATTATGCGTGCTTAAGGCGTAAGGCTGACTGTATCGATGAGGCTCAAAATTATGGAAAAATTGTATACATTCTATCGAAGAGGCTTGAAATTATGAAAAAATTGCACACATTCAAAACACTTTTGAAAATAGCTGGTGGGAGGATGTATACCCCTGGTCCTCCCTGGATCCAACCCTGGCCATGAGCTACAGAAATCATCGAAAGAGTCTGGCATATTTCAGATCTTTGGCACCATTTGTTTTGTTCTTTTTTACTAAAAGGCAGAATCAAAAGGGGGGGGGGCATGGCACAATACTCTCCCCCTAAATACACTCCTGCATAGGCGTAAACAATGTATTGATGCTTAACGAAAAAGAACCATGCAGTCACGACATGCTAAAAACTTACACTGCAGAACCGAAAAGTGACCAATTATCTTCATTCTAGTTTGGTCGCACTTCGTAATTTGTTGTAAGTTTTGACATATAAAACTGTATACGTAGTTACTATGGAAGACAATCTTCCATTCTATTTTTCAAATCTTCCATTCCATTCCATTCTGAACCTCTTCCATATTCCATACCAAAATTCTCCTTCCATTCTATACCATTTTCCATTCTATAGCATGTCCTGGTTTTCACAATATAAGTTCCAGCATTTAAAAGTATTTTTCGTCTGTTCTCTGCAACACGCTTGCCAAAGCCATCAACAAAAAATTGCTTCTGTTTAGAATTGATTGCGTCCACTCACCTTTATCCTGTCCCATATCCCGTATGACCATGGGCGCAATATATAACAACCACTGATATCATAATATTCAATCATTTCTGCTTTTGTGATGATCTGACTGTACCATTCCGGAAGATTGCCTTTCTTTGTAAATTCAATTCCTAATCTAGAAAAATTGCAGTGAAAATTGTGAAAACTGAATTGGTATTACAAAAGTGTATGACATCAAACTTACGAAAATTAGAAAGGTTTCGTCGTTAGCGACAAGCTGTAGCGCAACTGTGAGCTTTAAGGTTATAGATCCTTCGTGAGGGTTCGATTTACGGCTGGAGCCGATCGCATTTAAATACATATCGGGTGGCTGCTGACACAAAGCTTGCGAGCTCACTACTTAGTTTTCCTCAATTGCTGTTGAACTTCAGCTCAATAATTTGAAAATTATCCCAGTTATTCCATATTGATGTAATCAAATATTGACAAACTTTTCCAAAACCCAACTTTGCACCAGAAATTTGACTAAGTTATTTTCACTTACCTGGTCTGCTTTTTCACTGTCCTACCAGCATCGCCTTTCTCTTCTTGTTGTGAAGACTCATTTTGAGCTTTTTTCTTTTCTTGCTTCGCTGATCCTCCTTTGCGTTTGCCACTTCCTGGAGGTTTGTAATCCGTCCCGGAAAGTTTTTTGCAATCAACTTTCAATTTGAGCAATTCCTACAAACAAATTAGTGAAGTAACGTCACAAATATTTTCAAGTATACCTTATTAGTTTGCGTTAGCATCAAAAATATCGAAAATAGACGTGAAGTTTAAGTAATGATAGCAACATAAGACGCCGTAAGCGAAATGTTATCATAATGCAAGTGACTACAATGTAAGTTGAAGTGGTTGATACACAGCAAAATATAACGAAGTAAAAAAAATATTGTGGGGTGCCGTACGTGGGTCGCCTTGAGCCTTGTTGCATGCCGTTTGCCTTTGCTGCAAGCAGCTAAAGTTGCAACATAAATGTGTAAGGTCACTCGAGCCTCAACGCACCTAGAACAATTCGAATGTAGTAACGGTTTTGCCAAGTCCGGTCTGAAAATTAGCTGAGTGATATTTTACCAAAACAGCACTTTCAACGCTGTCTTGTAAGCTAAAAAATAAACAAGACTACGAGATCTTTATATAAGATTTACTACCTTAACTGCAGCGTCTTCATCGTCTTTCGAAGCTTTTTCCGATTTCAAATTTTTGGCAATGTCACCTTGAGCTGACACTTTGGCGTATAATTCAGAAACATCTGGATTGTCAGCCATGGCTGGAGCAACCTGTAATAATGACTCCGGTTTATGAAGGTCCAACTCACAATAATGTAAAACCGCAGTAATGGTCTTTTATTTCATCTCTTTCTACGAACGAGGGCCACTGGTAACCCGAAAGGTGTTATTCTTCAAAGATGCAATCTCAGTTGAAGAAGTGGTATCGTCTTTTATTTCTGCACTCTCAACTGGGTAGCGAGTCGGTAGTGAAAACAATCGAGGTAAAAAGTATACCGGTATTCACAAAGTACAAGAAAAGGGGATGAACGTTAATACGTTATACCATGCATCCAGGAAAAGAAGGGTAAGGAAAAGCAAGAGTAGGTATGGTTGCAACATTCAAAATTCGCTGATCACCTTCGAAGAGCAATACAGACAAAATAACCTCACCAGTAGACACGTTGGTCAACCAGCAAAAAATAACATCATGTGCTCTTTTTAAAACTGAGTACGCAACAATATCACTTTAAAATTTTCTAAAAAAATTTCTATTCATTGTTTGATAATTCTTACTGATTTTGTAGTTGCAGAAATTTTTTTATCCTTTTTCTCCGTCTTATGAGCCAACGGTGGCTCGTAATCCTTCCCAATCAACTCTTTATATCGAGCTGCCGAGTTTATATTTTTTACAGCTGAATCGATTTCCTCCTACAGCAATTAAAGTTTCTGTCAGTTAGGCTACTATCGCAAAACGCTGCAATATTGTACATCTCGTCTTTAGCAGTTAAAAGATGAAAATATGATCGTTTATTAACGCAAAGTGCTCCAATACATCCGAACTTAGTCGACTGAAAATATGAACAAAGACAAGCTAATGAATACAGCTACGGAAACTTTTCAGAAATCAGCAAAACGAAAAGTACACAAACACAAGAACCTGCGAAGTGAGTTATCAATTGTCAGCGACATGATCTAGCAGAACCTCGCGCAGGTTGCAGATCCAACGTGACGGGTTCGATTCATGGCTTAATCACATTTCACAGGCATTTCGGGTAGTTGCTGACTTGAGGGGAGCAAACTTACCTCGGAGGCTCTTTCAATAACTGTTGAATTTTCAGTTTAATACGATTAGAAAAAAAACTAAAGGTGCGGGAGGTCTGAAGTTCAAATTCCGGGTCGGTCCAATCGGCACAGTGTCGTCAACGGCTCGCCACCGCTGCGACGTTAATTCGGAGCTGTGTAGCCCAGGCGCTAAGCCGCGGAGATGGGCCCCGCCACTCGTCACACGCTTCGGCGTAATACCGCGAGTATAATGAAGATTTGATTTTTTCATTCGATCTATTTAAAACAAGGAGTTGAATGTTTTCAGCAGCGCATAGAACCCGAAAAATTTCATTTATTGCACAAAAAAGAAACTATAAATACGATGAGTAACAATTACATGCTTATCGCTTAGCTCCAATTTTAACTGGGAATCGCTTACTTTGCCTGCTTTAGCCGACTTCAATTCTCGAACCTTGCTTCCTTGTTCGGTGACTTTATCGTAAAAGTCCGTAGCTTCTTTCGAATCTCCATAACAAAACAAATGAGCCTGCAGCGTTTATTAGTATGTAGGGCATGCAACAGTATCAATTAAATTTCAAAATAAACTCAAATCCCAAGCAAAATTGCATTATGATCGCACGTAGTGGGACTCCGAATTCAAAAAGTCAAGTATTAACTTGAGTTATTTTAATAAAAGGGAAGGCAATTGAATACCAAGTTCGGCCGTTAAACTTTATTTCGTTTAACGGTCATCATAAACATGATCACAAACAAATAAACTAATCAAACTGGTTTTATGCAAACATTCTTGTCTTACTTGGCCTAGCGGTACCGCGCGCAAGTTACAGATCCTACTCGATGGGTTCGATTCACGGCTGGAGCCGATCGCATTGGACGTAGGAACTGAATCGCCGCCGACTCGCAGAGCGTAAACACACTTCGCAGTCTCCCTAAACTACTGATGAATTCTGTTCAATATAATTTGAAAATAATCTCCGCTAATTACTTACCAGGCGCTTTCTTTTCACCACTATGCGATGCCTTTGTAATCAACTCCGCTAACTTTCTCGTATTTAGCTTTGAGCGCAAGCAATTTCTTTACAGCAGAGTCCACTTCCTCCTGTATATGAAGCTAAAGCTGCAAAATGAAGCGTACAGTAAACAATTTAATGTCTTGATACATGGCATACCAGAAGACCCAAAAAATCGATGGGAAAGCAGAGATTCTACTGTCAAATTATTTCATAAATTTCTAATTGACGGCCTCAAATCTGAAGATTTTGATGAACTACCACTAGTAAAAATACATCGTCTTCCGCAACGACCCATAGACTCTGATAAAGGCAGAGTCAACCGTCCGATTATTATAAAATTATATAATAGCGAAGATGCAGTAAGCACTGGCTATTTAGCCGTCTCAAATTCCTGAAGAGCTCAAATTTCTCAAATTCCTGAAGAGCTACGCAGCCCCAGCCGCCAACGAATTTTTGCGGTTTGCACATAAAAAACACTTATTTTAGCGCACTTTTTTATCGAAAATGGGCATGCAGTGAGTGCAGTCACTATATTTAGACCTTAGACAACGCAAAAATATTTTCGCAGCTTCTGTCCAGACGCAGAAGCTGGGCTAAAATAAGTGAAGGCGGCAACCCTTATTAATTTGAGAAATTATTATAGACTAAAAGTTAGGTTTAAGCACCCTATTGCAGGACCAAAGTGGAAAAGACATGGCACTGTGCCCTCCCCCCCTGCATGCGCTTGTGTGGAGATATTTCCACAAACTTTTTACGTCAAAAAATGGATAAAATTTCGTACGACAACAAATGGATTAAAATCGCTTATAGTGCAAACAGACCTTCACCCACGCGTAAATTGAAAATGCGCGAACAAAATGCGATATATTTGGTGAAGGACTAATACGGGACGAAAGAACAAAATTTGCGTTATAAATTGTTCAAAACGCGCTAAAATACCCATTGCAGTATGGAAATTTTCAAAAATTTTTCGGGGGAGCATGCCCCCGGATCCCCTTAGAATCATTTTTGTTTCCCTATTTGCTTCAAATTTAATATTGCCAAAAAAAATACTCTTAAAAAATGTCAAAATTTGGTGCCAAAAAGTTCTGAATATGCTCCTTTCACATGAACGCATTTTCTAAAAAGGGCTTATTTACGCTCTTTTTCAAGTTAAACATTTTTGCATTCAGTTAACATTCAATCTAATTCAAAACTGCATCCCCCCCACCAAAATTTTCTGGATCGCCTCTGGCAGTTGTAATGCCTCTTTGGATTGCGGTTGACTGGCAGCAGCGTCGGATGCTGTGAAATAAATCACTTATCTACTACAAAACAATTTTTTTTCTGAAACCTTTCCATAAAAAGTTCAATTAGTAACTAAATGAAACAACAGCAGAGTTAAACGACATGAAAGCCGTAGCAGAATCAAATTATGATATCTAATTTATATCCAATAACTCCGGCAATGAAGGTCATCTGAAGACTAACAAACATTTTTGAAAGTGCTCAATGAAAAGCGACCTGTAATGAACTAAACTATCTGCCTAATCATTGCGAGACTTAAAATTTAACTGAAAAATCTATTCCGGAAAGTTTTCAAATTTAGATACGAAAAAAATCTGAGCAAAAATAGTGCCAGTCTTTTACAAAAAAGCTATAGATAATAGTGAAATGAACTACCACTTGCCAAGTCAGCAATCAATTACAGATACTACGCGTGAAATATGGCTAACGGCTTCAGCAATGAATCGAACCCGTGACGCAAAACGCAAATGTGCAATCGCAGTGTCATGATGACCAACATTCTACCTAGCCTATAAGCAGTAACTACATCTAACTAGTCAATACCTGATCGCATTGCGCAGGGCCGGTTTTTGGCCGATTTAACCGATTAGACCAAATTGGGCCCCGCACCTTAAGGGGCCCCGCGCTAACGCGAGTCCCTTTCTGTACTGTGAGATACAAAATAGGTGAAAGTGCCAAAAGTAGAACCGGCGCATAATATCTATGAATCTTTTCTATTTTTTTTTTAATTAGGGTTAGGTAAATAAGTAGGGTAAATAATTTTAATTAGGGTTAGGAAAAAATCGGCAACTCGGTAGCTGGTCAAACCAAGCAGGGCTGGATTTACCATTAGGCAAAGCAGGCTGAATTAAGCCTAAGGCCTCGGAGAAACAAGGGACCTCGTCACAAGCAAAAGGGCTCGACGCGATTACGGAGCGACCTTTTTGTTTTCGAGATCAACCATGGCCACCTTAGAGATGAGTCTGATCAGCGACCTATGATCACTAGCGGCCTACCTGATATCAACATAATCTAAGCCTAAGGCCTCTCATTCTCTAAATCCGGCTCTGAAACCAAGCTTTGGTAAGGAAAAAAGTTACGCAGTTGTTTGGTCACGTGGCTTTGCTGTTCACAAGTAAACGCCTGGAGGTAGTTTTAGGGGGTTTTATGTTAAATTCAGTTGCAGCTTTTTGGTGTCTGTTTAAGGATGCACGCTTTCCACCAAAGCAATTGACACTTAAGTTGAATTGTAAAGTATACTCTGTTTAAAAAGCAATTGACACTTAAGTTAAATTGTAAAGTATACTCTGTTTAATAAAAGCAAAAGCTGTAAGAAACCTTCAAGATTCATAGTAACAAAGTCAATAGCACAGTGGCAACATCAGGTCGAGTTCATTTGAAGCAATTTATGGACAAAACCATTTTTAGGAAGTCCGGGGCCATGCGTTCTCGGAAATTTATTAAAATTTTCGTTTAACAAGTACAATTTTAGTGCATTTTGAAAAATCTTTCCGATAGTTTTTGTTTATTGTTTGTTGGCATATTTAGGCTTATTTGAAGGAGTTTCAAATTCAAAAAAATATAATCGCAAATTATTGCGTTGTGGCATAATTTTCAAGATATTACCATAAAATAATGCTTGTCTGAAATTTAAAATTATTTAACTAATTAGTTGGCTTTCTTGATGTTAAAAGTACAGTAATCAATACAAGCAGAGTCGGCGCAAAGGGATGGCCTGGCCCCCACATATAGCAAGCTTGCCCCCCACCCACCCCCACTCTTAACCTCCAATCGACAATCTTATTTTTTGAGGACAGCGGCTTTTAAGCATAATTTTAAACATTTTATGTATTGCTGAAACAGCTTCGCCGGAACTGTTTTGCGTTTCGTTCGAATAAAGAATATCAAATATGGAAATCGCGTTTGTTAACAACACAACAAGCAACTATGAGCGTGTTCCTCTGCTTTTCTTTTGTCTTCGAACTCGTAAAACAACGTGAGATTACTGTGATATATAACACTTGCACAGAAACGGCATCTTAAAGTTCAAATCAATGACAGCTCGCTGCAAAGTTCTCGTTGATAAAGAAGACTGTGGCGTGAAAGCTTTGTTTGTAATTTACAAAATTGATTAAATGTTTGACCCTTCTTGATAAAGGCTTGGCCCCCCCTAAGACGACTGCTCTGGCGCCGGCTCTTAGATTTGTTTTATAGCAGGTATTAAATGACTATTTTTTTGGTTTGTTTACATGTTTTTTTTCATGAGACACAAACGTTTATACATTTTATTATAAAAAGAGAGACCCCGCCATTAGATTTCTAATTGGGCCCCGCAGTTCCTAGCACCGGCCCTGGCATTGCGCTAACTGCAGCTTAAACGTTTACCGTGCTTAATCAAAATTGTCTCCATACGTAAACAGAACAAACTACTGGGCCTACTCGGCCGATTTCTGCCTCGAAACATTGATTGACTAACTCAAATCGCTGTCATGATTTTAAGTCATGCTTTAACTCACGCTAATTAAATCAATAATATTGTTTTGATGTTTGGTTCGAATTTCTGAAACTGTTTGGTTTTTTACCCAAAATTTTCACTTCGAGCTTACTAATAAATTCTTGTAGCTGTAGAGTTACTTGCAACTACACAACTTTATATGCCGCAATTTTTGTGGAGAAAAAATTTAAAAAAAACATCGTTGGGTTGCCGGTAGGCTATGTTAAATGACGTAAATATCCATTTCAATAAATTGCGTAACAAAATTTACACTTTTTCCGACCGTTTCTTTTTTTACTCACGGGGCCACGTGATGACGAAATACTCAAAACGCGAAAACGCATGTTGCCACTTCCTAAATAAGAGCCAATGAAAAAGCGTCTTCTTTCTCATTGCATCATTCGCCAATGGAACTGTTTCAAATCACCATATTATATTTTCGAATTACGCAAATTCAGTTATGTGTATGACATACTACATTAAAAAAATGCAAGTTACTGTTGAAGTAGACACCGCTGACAGAAAAAAGTTTGGCATAAACACTTCCTATGATCTTTGCTTTGCTACGTCACTCGACTAAACAGAACTCAGAAGAATTCATGAAACATTCAGCTAATGCAAGATTTCGTGAAACCCAAGTATGCAAGTTATTCAAAAATACTAAAATATGGCGTACTCTTGTTGCATCCTTATTTATCGAACTATTAATAGCATTGCTATCACATAAACTTTTCAGCTTTTACTAATACACAGTTAAATTACTCATGCCTCATCAATGTATTCAAAGAATGGAGTTCCATAATAGGGGAAGTCCAACACAATCAGCAGACGTCACGCATTTGTGCACTTCATCTTATACTTAAGTCAACATTTTTTTAGTGGCATTTACTTTACCAATGTCGTTTATCTATCTATCTCCACGATCTTTTACTTAGGATATTTCTTAAAACTTTTCTGGAGTTTATGTTGAAAATTTTTTTCCAAATTTTGCTGCTGAATTCTGTCTCGTGAAGCGAATACAAAAATTCTATTGCCGATCGAGACAACTACTTCGATAAAAATATGATCACTCAAGTACAATCGATTTTCTAGCGAACTTTCACTTGAACTACATCACTTGACGCCACGTGAACGTTACGCATTAGCGGCGCTTAGTATCAAAATTCAAAATAGTGGGACCAGTTATGATCGTCTTCGCGTTCGCAGGAATGTTTTTGGTAGACAAATATTAACTGACAAAGCTAACAGTTTGTCAATAGCTGCATTGACAGTTTATTTACGGTAACTTATAATTTAGCAAAAAAAGCTGTAATTAATCAAACATATGTTGATTACGAATACTGATGACGGTCGCAACTAAGTTTGTTTTTTGTCTAAATGCCTACCAGTAGGCCTACATCTTTTAACAATTTCTCCGTTGCTCAACTTTTCTTGCTACCAATAATTCTTTTTACCGCGCTGCCTTTCTCAAGTACAACGGCAACAACCATACCAGCCGTAAGCAGTGTGGCGTAGGGTGATGGCTAAACATTTTTTGGGGGATTTTCAAAACTGCTGATGTGGGATGGGATGAACTTTTTTAGTTACAAAACGAAAATGGGGTTGATTTTTCATTATGTTGAAAAAAGGTCTCTCACCAATTGACTTTTTTGCACCCCTTTTTTCATTTTTTGGCCATCTTTTGTTAACTGTAAGTTATTGCAGCAAAGTACGTACTTCAAAGTTTATGGATACGATGCTCCGTGTCATTTGACAGCTTTCAAAAAAAATTGTTCAAAACGGATAACCAGGGCCAGAGATATTAGCAATTCGGTTTTCAAATATCCAAAATTTCCCTCTAGTGGCAGAATTGAATATTAACTGTTTTAGAGAATCCTAGAGCAATTTAGATAATTTTTTGTGATGGTTATCTATTTCTAACAAAGAGGAGTTCGTCTATGCGTTCGTATAAAAGGTGATTTCTGCCAATGGATGACAGCAGCAGCATTTCTTTTAGTTTTGAACGAAGATGCACTATGCTGTACATGTATGACTTTTTAAATGTTTTCGTTTCGGCAGTATTAATAGGAACACACACTACATTCGGAACTACCCAAATCATTGAACGAAAACAGACAACTTCTGCATTCAAAATTTTAGATACAAAAACTTGCCTAAAACAGAAACTAATAAAGATCACAGTTCACTTTCAAAACATTAAAAACTTGCTATTAGGATAACTTGCTGCACGATACAAGTTTAAGTGTGAGATATTTTTCATTAGTACACATTTTATGCAGTTATTCAATTGATTTCACTGCCTTTTCAGCGATCCATTTTTACATTAAGCTTGCAGCTGATGCTACTAATTGGATGGTTCTATTTTCACCTTTATGGGGAGTACCATTTTCCATTCCGCACTCCAATATTGCCTGGATGAATGAATTCATAATAGAGGATTCTTCAAGCCATTAAAGCTTTTTAACGATGGCAGGCTTAGCAAGTGACCGTGAAAAAACAAAAGTTGGTTCTTTTTTGTCATGAACTAATCGATTGTTGGACCTCTTTTAACCCTTACACACTGGACTTTGTTGTTGGCTAGCTTTGCAAGAGCCTATCAAAGACGTCCAGGATAGAGGAATTCCAACTAAACTACACCTTCTTTTTATGATGACATCATCGAATTTTTGTTTTGAAAGTTCTGAAAATTGCATCGTCCTGCTGGATTCTGTAACCAGAAATTCGGATGGAGTTTAGGCATTATTTCATTTTTTAAACTCGCCGGGAAAATATTGTTGGGACCAAGCCATCATTTCTAGCCTTTCTGATTATTTTTTAGGGACCCTTATGACATCTTAACCCCTACCTTTATTATTTCTTTGATTTTTTCGCCCCGGGCGGCACGCCAGGGGGGCGGCATGTTTGGATAAGCTTTATGTAATTTTTTTTCCTAATTATTTTGAACAACCATTGCTTATTTGCTACATCGCTTATTTGCTAATCGTAAATCATCTTACTGTGTTGCCCAATGCCCAGGCGCGAAGTTGCGAAAATAGGCCCGCCATCTCGTTTCACTTCGGTGTATTCCCGCGGGTGTAATAAAGATTTGACTTTTATGTTTATTATGTCACTATTGCGTACTAGGCTACTTTCTTCTTCGTCTTTGCATAATTTGAATCGCTCACTCTCAGCAAGCCTCTGTTTTTAGACATAAAAAGAAGCTGCGGAAATATTTTAGCATTGTCAAGAGTGACTGCATCACTGCATGCCCCTTTTCGATAAAAAAGTGTGCTAAAATGAGTGTTTTTTTGCGTGACAGCCGTAAAAATTCGTTGGCGGCTGGGGGCATAGCCCTTGGCTTCCGGCGGCTGGGGGATTCACCCCCAGACCCCCGGTTGTGGCCCCCTTTGCCAAATTCTGGGTGCGCCACTGATATTGCATATTATTTGGGCGTATTATTCTTGTGTTGACGGTACGAAAATCAAAGACACTAACTAACTAAGCCGGTTAATACGCACCAGCATCCAAATCATTGCTGTAGTTTGCAAGTCAACGCGCTTTTAATTGATGCATATTCTGTCATGCAAAATAGATGGCCGCATTTGAAGCTGATTAATGCTTAAAAAATTATTGCTCATTTGGGAGCGGTAATTTCTTGAACCGTCCCGGGCAGCAGAACCTCTACCTACGCCACTGCATAAAGTCAAAACTTGTCAAAATTGTCTTGATCGAAAATTTCCTTACAAGTATGAAAAAACTAATATTTCTTTTCTATTTTTTTGAATTTTTGCGCTAACTTTATGCACAGTTTTGTTTGATTACTCCAAAAGTGCAGTAGTAAAAATGCGTGCGGTAATTGAGAAGGAAACAGCACTTATTATGCATGAAATCGTCCTAGTAATTATACTTTGTGGTTTTCGTTAAAAGCATTCATGATCACAGACAAACTGCTAATGCACAGTACAGTAGCGATACCAACGCATTTTTGTATCACACACTCTAGTCCAGGGATGACGAACTTATTTGCTGTCGCGGGCCACTTTGTTACTTACCGATAAGCAAGCGGGCCGCATAACTTTTTAGTCAAACAGTGGCGTAGCGAGAAATTTTAAAAGGGGGAAGCCATAATTTCCATATTTCTTTAAAGCGTTTTTTTTTTCGGCAGAACAAATTTGAAAATGATTGAGGAACAAGAAAAGCTCTTGTTCTTGGAGGGTCCGGTGGCATGCTCTCTCGGAAAATTTTTGAAAATTTACATGCTGTAGGGGCTATTTGTAGTGCTTTTTGAATAATCCTCAGGCAAATTTTGTTTAAATTTTTTGACCCTGATTCTGAGTGCTTTGCCAAATATGATGCATTTGTCGCGCACATTTTCGATTACGCGTGCTTAAGGCTTATCGCTCTCGAAGAGGTTCGAAGTTATGGAAAAATTGTATACATCAAAAACTATTTTGAAAATGGCTGGTGGGAGGATGCATACCTCTCATCCTAACCCTTGGATTAGCCACTGGCCATAAGCTACAAAAACCATCAAGAGTCTGGCATGTTTTAGTCACTTGGCACCATTAGTTTTGTTCTTTTTTTACTAAAAGACAGAGTCAAAAAGGGGGAAGGATGGCACAATGGCCCCCCTCTGAATACGCTCCTGGTCATAAACGTATCGGATATCGGTCCAATCTTTTTGAAATACTCTTTTTTCATCTTCAACATCTCGTTTTTTCGCTGAAGACAAGCGGCTAATCAAATATTGATTAAAAAACAGAATAACAAATACCTTAAGAAAGCAGTAAAATTTGCAAATGATAAATGGTACTGCCACCTCACCAATTCATTTCCGCAAACTCACATAATTCCTATTACTGTAAGGCAAGCTAAGCTCTCACTCGAATAGTTAGTTACTCGTAAACTGCTGCACTATGCTGAAGCTGCAACGGACTCGAGTTATGTTATTATTGTTTCATAACAATGGATGAACTACTGAATCCTAAAACAGATGACTTGTATTGAGCGTTTATATAACTACTGTGTGATACGCGCTTGATTGAATCAGGGGCTCAGCTTTTGGTATCGCATCGCAAAGATTAGACGGGGAAAAAAATTTTTAAAAGTACTGGTCTCGCCAAAATGTTCGCGGGCCGCATGTTCGTCACCTCTGCTCTAGTCTAAATTGATACCAATAGGCTGCACACAATGGCTCATCAACCAAGGTTTTGACGTCATGCGTCGCTTTGTAGCATTAGCTTCAAGACTGAATGATTGAGAAAATGTTCAGAGTAGGCTACCTTCTCAGTTCTTTAAAAATTTATGTAAATTGCCGATTATAAAACATTTGTAATGAAAATAGTGCAACAAGACATAAATAATGGGTGAAAGCGGTTAGGTCAGGGGTGTCCAACCTTTTTGGCCAAAGGGCCACATGAAATTTACGAATGATTGCGCGGGCCACCGGAGTGTTTACTGCTAAGACGCTACTAAAACTCTAATCTTAGAAATGTGTATTTTTACAATTATAAGAACAATAAACGTACCAACAGTATATTCAACAAAGTTTTCGCAACGCGTCGACATTTCAATGTCAAGTTTGGCACTGTTTTTTTTTTTTATAACAAGCTTGGCAATATTCGGCAAGATCGAACGATTTTCTTCTCGACCAAGTCGGTTTCCGACCAAAAAATTCGAGATTTTCACGTCTCAGACAGAGGTGCACCCAGAATTCGACAAAGGAGGGGGGCACAACCGAGGGTGTGGGGGCGAAGCAGGCAAAGGGGGTCAATTTTCACATAAAAAAACACTCATTTTAGCGCACTTTTTTAACGAAAAAGAGCATGCAGTGAGTGCAGTTACTCGTGGCAATACAACAATATTTTCGCAGCTTATACGGTAAAGTCTAAAAGCAGAAGCAAGGCCAAAATAAGTGAAAGGAGGCTGCAACCATTATCAGTTTGAGAAATCATAGACTGAAAGTTAGGTTTTAGCACCTTATTACAGAGCCAAAGGGGGGGGGGCATGGCACCGTGCTCCCCCTGCGTGCGCCTATGGTATAAATTCGGATCGCGACCAAATCAAATCTTCGTTATACTCGTGGTATTACGCCGAAGCGTGTAACGAATCGCCGGACCCATCCCCGCGGCTCAGCGCCTGGGCTACACAGCTCCGAAGAAACGTCGTAGCGGTGGCGAGCCGTTGGCAACACTGTGCCGATTTGACCGAGCCAGAATTTGAACCTTAGATCTCCCGCACCGATAGGGTACGTGCGCTAAGCAGTTGAGCTAACGGCCGGTCCAACCTAGTTTATTACTGACTGACTTTTGAAACACGAACACGATTGTGTGGAAAGGATGTGAACGTAACAATATCGAAAATGTGATGCGAAACAATTTCCAATGTAATGCAATAAAATTAACTTACAATAAAGCAAACATTAAATGACAATTTTTCGAAATGTAAGTTCACCACAAATGACATAGCAATTAAGTTGACAATATCGGTAATTTCGGAAAAGTCCCGCGGGCCACTCAAAACCTTTCAGCGGGCCACATGTGGCCCGCGGGCCACGGGTTGGACACCCCTGGGTTAGGTCAAAATAAAGTCAAAATTTTGCTAAAATAAAGCCAAAAACAAATTTTTTTAGGTCAAAAAACTGACCCTAGCTATTAAGCTATGAGGTAAGTTTTATTTTAAGACTATGTATAAATGTATAATTATGCCTCAAATTGTCTTTTGGTAAATGTTTTCTCTGGTTTTAGCAAGAAGTGTGTAAAATGAGTGTGTAGAACTGCAGCCAAGAGCTGAAGAGTCCGGTATGTTTGGTTGCAAAAAATCGTGGATGAAAACTGAAAATCGTCTTGTATACACCACTGCAATGTGTTCATTTGGAAGTAGGTTCAGGCGCAACGACACCCATATCGGAATTCTTATTATTTTTGTTATTATTTGGCAGTGCTAAGTCTGATGATAAAAATAGGAAATGATGTCATTTTACTTGAAATTGCGATTTAGTGAATTTTTCTCCAAATTTAGCGACATTTTTTGCTCAATTTGGTGATTTTTAATTTTTAAAGTGAGTGGCTACTCTGGCTGTAAGCAGCATCTACCAGCATCATTCGTCGATGTACGGAAATTATACCAGGCTAGGCGTCAGTTTGCTTCACAGACGCCTTTATAAAGGCGTCTATGGTTTGTATTGATCGTTACTAGTCTTTTTTAATGGTAAAACTACCGCGACAGATGCTGCTTGTAGATTTGGACAGCAGCTGCTGGCTAAAAAAACGTGTCAGTGATACAAACTACTTTGGCTTAATTTCTCACCTCTAGATAAATTCATTTTTGCTAGAAATATTTTTGAAACTTGGATTTTTATAAAAATTGTAGCAAGCCCGTTAAAAATAACCGCCCGTCGAAAAATAAACTTATTAAAAAATTTCATCAACAAACTTGAGGAAGAAGAGTCAGAAGACACAAAAACAACATGTTTTGCAGTTCGCTTCTGCGGGTAATAAAATAAACTGAAAACAGTTTGCTTTACTAATTCCTTGAGCTTTAATTACTAATTCCTTAAGCGTAAATTTTTACCTTATTGGCTGAAAGTTTATAATGACGACAATAATATAATTTTCAACCTAAAACTGCAGCAACCAACTTTACAGAACAATTCCAGAAATAAATTTTTAGCTAACAGAGGTTACTACCACGGCTGCGAACTCGACTGAATTTTATTCGAGTTCAGGTTCGAGTTCAACGTATTTTAGCAACTCCGAGTTCAAATTCGAGTTCTCTAATTTAATTATTTACAAGTTCGAGTTCAACAAAGATAAGCTTTTTCGAGTTCAAGTTCGAATTCAGGCAGATAAGTATCCAAAATCGAGACAACTTTTTCACCGCCGGTGCTCTGCAATTAAAAAGATAAAAATATTTCGCTTGTGCAGTAGGTTCAAGACTATACCTCAGCTGTTTATTACCATCGAAATTGTTAGTGCTGTGGTTACAATTGAACAACAAGCTATATTTTGTAGTGATCTTTTATTTCTTTTCATCTATTTAAATATCTTTCTAATGAACTCGAACAGTTTTATTCGAGTTCAGAAAAAAACATTTTTTCGAGTTTAAGTTCGAGCTCGGCAAAATGATCGAGTTCAAGTTCGAGTGCGCAGCGCTGGTTACTACTGCGCATAACTTTGTCCAAACTTATGAGTGATTGTGTTTGCGATTTGATGTGTGCCAGAGATGAAACCGGTCAGAAGTTTCTCGACCCGACGGGTAAAATTCAAAAACCCGGTTCACCGGTATTTTTTACTGAAGGTTTACATTTAGTGCTCAATAAACCTAATGACAAACTGTAGTTTACACTAACTTTTTCTCTAGATGTATTGAACACGTAAAATTTCATCTAACAAAAAGAGTATTTGAATGAAAGTAAACAGAAAACAAACTTATGTTTTCAGAAGGTGTGATTTGATAATGCTGTTTTTCATAAACTATTTAAAAAACACATATCGGTATGTACACATATTTCGGTTGGTGTTTAGATGTATTTTAGTAACAAGAAAGGAAAATCTGACCGGTTTTTTGACCGGCTTGACCGGCCGGTCGAAGAATCTCGACTTGACCGGTTTCCATCACTGATGTGCGCTGTGTAGAAATCGATTTTCGAATTTGCGGGGACAAAAATTGAAAAGTAGGCCTACGACTCCAGGAATCTATATGAGCGGTATCGATATCGAAATTTTTAATCGGTATTGAAATATAGGCTAATAGTATAATCTAATGACAAAAATTGAAATTTTTTATGATTAGTCGACATAATTTTGCACCCAGTGCAGTGGCGCACCTAGGATTTGGCAAAGGGGGAGAGCAGTAACCGGGGGTCTGGGGGCGAAACCCCCAGCCGCCGTAGGTTATGGAGTTCTGGGGGCATAGCCCCCAGCCGCCAACGAATTTTTGCGTTTTTCACATAAGAAACACCCATTTTAGCACACTTTTTCAGCCGCCGGAGGCCAACGAATTTTTGCGATTTTCACATAAAAACCACTCATTTTAGCACACTTTTTTATCGAAAATGGGCATGCAGTGAGTGCAGCCACTATAGACAATGCAAAAATAGTTTCGCAGCTTATGACTAAAAGCAGAAACTTGTTTGAAAAATTATAGACTGAAAGTTAGGTTTTAGCACCTTATTTCAAGGTCTTGGGGGGGGGGGCATGGCATCGTGCCCCCCTTGCGTGCGCCTATGACCCAGTAAAATAAATGCTTTTGGCCTGAAATCTTCATAGAGGGGATTGTGATTCTAACTGAAACGCCCCCAATGTACATAAAGTGTGGAAATCGATGCATCATTTTTTTTCCAGTTAGTCCGGAAGAATGCCGCAAAATTTCTGTATCTTTGTGATTTTAGGTAGGCTTGCTTAATAGTTTTTATATTGATACAACGTGTCTGAAATTCGAAACCGCATACCGGTAACTCTTGAAGAGAGCTTTGCGTTTGATCATAGTGCTAGCCGCTAGCCATTAAACCTCCTATCTCTTTAAGTCTCTTTTCTTCAATTTTTTACGGTGGGTTTTGTCGCTAGCAGTGGGATTTGGAGGTGCAAGAAGTCTGGCATTCGACAGTTTTCAATTTCGGCGTTTTGACAGTTTGGCATTTGCGTTATCAATCTTTCAATAAAGAGTTTTGCACAGAGTGAGAGATTCCATGATCAGCCTGACATAGATTTAACAGAAGTAGTCATTGGAAAGCGTGGTGGTAAGCAACGTTGCTATCGATGCGGCAGGAGTAGGATACGATTTCCGGGCTGGTCAAATAGGACACAGTGTCGCCGCCGCTGCCGTTTCTTAGGAGCCGTGTTCCCCAGGCGCTAAGCCACGGATATAGGGTCCCGCCATTCACCAGAAGTAAATAGCAAGTGTTAGATCATTTCGATAAATTTATTTACCGGAGTTGGTTTCGAGCCCTTACGTAGTTAATTTTTTTGTTTGGCTCAACGTGTGCATACTGCAATATAACTGCAGCGTAAGCTTCAAATTGGTTGAAATGTTCGCAATCTTTTGCTAGTTGAGTACTTCTGTGATCAAATTATTGCACCGGCGGCGATTCTGAAACTTGCTTTTTCAGCGCTGATGAGCTGCTTGCAACTACTGTAGCTTCAGTTTATTGTTGCGATGGTCAGAGGCGTAGCCAGAAAACTGGTTCGAGGGGGAGAGACAATTTTTAAACTTAACTCAAGAAAGTAAGTTCTAATTTAGAACCCACTTGGTAAGTTTAAGGAAAACTCTATAGAACCCAGCGTTGCGCACACCGCAATCATTATGTGAGCAACAAAATGAAGATTACCTTAATGAAATTTCAAAATATTACAGTAGAGAAGAATAATCTTGGCTGCTCAGCTTTTCCAATTAAGTAGGCCTGCCTCTGAAATAGCGTTACTGCTGAGTGATCACACCTTATTAACTAAAGTCTGAAATGGAGCTTCTCAAATTTTGTGGTTCAGCGACCCCCATTTAAAGAAGTTAGGCCTACTTTTATGAGGATCGCGCTATGTGATAGGATTTGTTCCAAGTCTGAATAAACTGCTCTTACCAAAAATAACTTCACAAAAGAAGCGCTTTGCGACTCTAAAATGTCTTGGCGAGACCCATTGTTTGAAAAGCGCTGTTCTCCGATAAAAAATTACGTACTCTTGAAAAACGAAACAATAAACGAATTAAAACTGGTCGACAATAAATGCTGTCAGTCTGTCACAAAAAAATTGTCCAAAACTGTGTTCTATTCAGTGTGGCACCCAGGATTGGCAATGCGAGGGGGGCACCACCAGGGGTCTGGGGGTGAAACCCCCAGCCGCCGGAAGCCAAGGGAGTGTGGGGGCGGAGCCCCCAGCCGCCAACGAATTTATACGGTGTTCACTTAAAAAAACACTCATTTTATCGAAAAAGGGCTTGCATTGAGTGGAGTCACTATGGACAGTAAAACATATTTTCGCAGCTTATGTCTAAAAGCTGAAGCTAGGCCAAAATATGTCTAAAAGCAGAAGCTAGGCCAATTATCTCTCAATATAGGCTATTCTTTATTTTTAAATATCTTATTCAACTTTTATTGGCAAACGCTACTTCTTGAAAAATAGCTTATTTGCTTGAACTTTTCAAATTAGAACTTTGTTTCAAGAAAAAATTGAGCTAGTACATGTTTCCTTTGTCCCCCTTCCAACACACTTTTCATTTTACTCAATGTTAATCGGCCAGTGCTTTTCCCAGCAAAGAGTTTAATGTCAGCTTTAACTCTTAGAAATAAAACTTTGCTGTAACAAAAATTTCGGGGGGGGCATCTCCCCCTAGTCCCCCTGCCTACGCCCCTGGCGAGGGTCAGAGTCGGAACCCTATTCGGTTGATCGCACTGTTCTTGCAGCTGGCGATAGGTTTTATTGCACTGCATATGAAGCAGTTGGCAATACAGCAGCCTACTTTTTTTGGCGTTACTTATTTGTAACGCATGTCTTTTTCTTTTGAGAATTATACTGCTCTCCTACTTTTCTCTGGTTTGGATACTGTTTGCGTGTCGACTGAAAATTATCGGTGAGTTTTTGAGACTGGTGTGATATTTCGATATTTAATAAACTGTGTTTGTTTCAACATAGCCGTAGGCAGTGATGGAGTCGAGTACTCAATTTCCGAGTACGAGTACCGCAAAAAACTTCGAGTACGAGTACAAGTACTGATATTGAAAAATGTACTCGAGTACGAGTAAACCTACCGCAAAAAAGTTTGAGTTCGAGTACTTTTACAAATTTAGCAAACAAACAATTTTTAAGTTGCAACAGCTAGTTTGTCGCAAAAACATAAACGAATACGTTTTTTCAGTGTTTGGGATGTTGAGAAGGCGCATCAATTTATTTACGGGTTTTATTGGCCGTAGTTTGCTATTGAAAGTTCATCTTGTTTGTTAGTTTGCTACTTCTAGCGAAAACCAAATGTACTCGTGTACTCGGCGTTTTTTTGACCGAGTACATAGACCTTCGAGTACGAGTACCGCAAAAGTGGTACTCGAGTACGAGTGCAGTACTAGAGTACTCCATCACTGGCCCTAGGAGATGGGGATGCAGCCGCATCCCCGTTTCATGTGGGGCGTCGCGTCAATTATTTGGGCAAAGTTTGGTTTTAGCCTATGAAAATTTTTTGAAATGTTAATTAAAGACACGCTTGTTTCATCCAACTCCAGCTGCCTTACTGTAACTTGTTTAACAAAGCACAATAAAAACATTTTGGTAGTTTTGTGCAGTATGCTTGAATAAATAGTTAAAAATTTTCTTATTAGAGGCTTTGTTAAGATTACGCTATAATAATTTAATACCCATTCTCCCTCGGAATGCGAAACCTAAGGTTGGGCAAAAATTGCAAATGAGATCTGGGCAAAAATAGTTTGCATCTCCAAAAGTTTTTTCTTCACTACAGCTATGCGTTTCAATAACTATGAAGATATATTATTTAATTTAACAGTTAATATTTCTCCATAAGGGATCCGTTACCTCAATGGCGTTATTGACATTCTTATGTGTATTTACTTCGACTTATTTCAGAAACCACGATGTCTGGAAAATATAACATTCTGTGCGTAACTTCTGGCGTGGGGCGTGTGAGATAAGAGAAGGCAGGCGGACATATCTTGTTCTTACTGCAAGAGTATGATCAATTGATGTGAGTGGTTGGTCAACACAAAGCTTGTTAAAAAAAACACCTTATTCAGCTCAGATGGCCAAGTGGTAAGATTGTCCGCCTCAGGAGCTGTAAACCTGGATTTGATTCCAAGTCGGGTCAAACCAATGACTTTCAAATCAAATCAAATCTTCATTATACTCGCCGTATTACGCCGAAGCGTGTAACGAGTTGCGGGGCTATCTTTGCGGCTTAGCGCCTGGGCAACACAGCTCCGAAGAAACGTCGCAACGGTGGCGAGTCATTGGCGACACTGCGTCGATTGACCGGCCCGGGAGTCGAACCCCAGACCTCCCGCACCGATAGCGTGCGCTTTGCAACTGAGGTAACGGCCGGTTCACCAATGACTTTAAGATTGGTAATTACCGCTTCCCTTCGTGACGCTCAACATTAAAGGGACAGTGTGGAGAACAAGCCGGCAAGTTTACTTATTGTGTCGTTGGGAAAGGCACTTAGCAGGATTCCCCCATCTTGGTGTGGTGGACAGATGACCGGCAACTCCTAAGCGAGCTCGCATAGCGCATTGATCGCTTAATCGTGATAGGACAAATTTAAATATGCAACCAAATAATTCACGGTAGTAAACTGTCCAGAAGCTTAATCCCCATCTCGCGCATAACCGCGGATACAGTGACATTCCCTACTATGCCTAACTGTGATGTCTGCCACTGCTAAGTAACTCGAGGCTAGACAAGCATCCCTTTTCTTTTCGGAGAGCATGGCTAGTGTTTTTACACGCATCAAGCTTTTACCTAAACGCACATCGGTTTCAAAACTTCGCCAACCGTGGACGTTTTTGAAGCAAGTAAACTAGCAACGTTTAAACAGGGTTGGGAATAGATGCACAAAAAAGTGAAAAAATAATCGATATTCGATAGTTCATAAAAAGAAATAATCGATTTCCATGATAGTAAAAAAAAGTAAAGAATAAAAAAATATTGTAATCGATATTACACTGAGCTTTTAGCGGTGAACGCCAAGCATTTTTTGTGATGTCCTCTCATTCATGCGGTAACTTGCAGACAAACGACGGTTATAGTATAAGCGAAGCCACTTGGCAGATAAAAATTTTTGTTTTTGGCACAAAAATTATCAGCAAAAACGAGGTAATGACATACCGACGATTGTTTTAAATTTACTAAAGAGAGATAAAGGAACCTGGACAGAAAGAATCGAATATGGAATATCGAATCGGCCGAAAAAAAAAAGTAAAGACAAGGCCATATTCGATACTTATTCAAAAAAGTAAAGGCTCTAGTAGTGCATTCCATGAACAAAAAGTAAGAATATCGCAATCGAATATTGATTACAATCGATTTTTCCCAACCTTGCGTTTGAACAACAATATTCCACAATATTGACAACTTTTATTAAAATGATTCGGGCACAAGAACTGATGATGATTTGCTAGCAAACACACAAAATAATTACAAGCAAAGTACTGAAATATCACCCGAAGCACAAGCTCTAAAACTTTAACCTAGCAAACAATCTGTCCTAATTAACAGATCCAAAATGCATTTCACGCTCATAGACCTCATTAGAAATTGCCTAATAGCAATAAAGCAAATTATTAATAGCTTCTACCAAACATACAATAAGCTTTTGCCTCATGTCCACATTCTGCAACACAATTGAGGCCTTTTTTCAACTCACGAAGAGGCTTGAATGGAATGCACAAGCTCTTGGCCCCCATAGATGGAGCTCCTGGTTCAACATCTTGGTCTCTGTAATAAAGAATTAGCAAAACCATCACTTATGAAATACATAAAAAAGGCCATAAAATACATGCTCCAATAAAACCTCATGAAGATGCAAAGAAAAGTTTCGGCCCCCAGCCCCGGCAGCCCTTAAATGAGCAGGGGGTGCTAAGAATCCCCGGGTTAAAAACTCATGAAGAGAAAGTTGAAAAACGGTTTGGAGTTAAGATTCGGAAGCTGGAATGTTGGCAGTATATCTGGCAGAGGAACGGAGGTGTGCGAAGAACTGAGAAAGCGAAAGGTAGATGCATGTTGTTTGCAGGAAGTGAGATTGAGAGGTGAAAGGGCTCGCTTTTATGGCGTCAAGGGAAGAAGGTACAAACTATGGTGGTGTGGAAATGATGTTAAAACTGGAGGCGTGGGTATATTGGTAAAAAAACTGTGAGAGAACGTGGTAGAGTTCAGAAGAAGGTGTGATAGAGTCATGGCCATTGTATCAGTGTTTGGAGAAGAGACGGTGAGAGTAATGTGTGCTTATGCATCACAAAGTGGAAAGTCAGATGCTGAGAAAAAGAGATTTTATGAGGAAATGGCGTGTGAGTGAAGTATGGCAAACGCTAATGATTTGGTATTGGGATTGGGAGATTTTAATGGTCATGTTGGGAAATGAGCGGAAGGTATATAAGGAGGGTAAGGAATAGGGAAAAGAAACGCTGAAGGAAGAATGTTACGAGATTTCTGAGATCAGAAAGAGTTTTGTGTAGCGAACACGTGGCAAAAGAAGGATAAAAGGAAGGTGACTTACAGTTCGGGCGGAAATGATACAGAAATAGACTTTGTTCTGGTTGGAAAGGAAAAAAAGAAAGTATCTACGCGATGTGAAAGTTATCCCTGGGGAACTGCAACGCAGGCTAGTGGTTGTTGATGTGAAGGAGCAGAAATTGAAGAAGTCAGTGAAGAAGAGTAAAAGAGATGGAGGGTGTGGATTGTGGAAGCTGAAGGAAAAAGAGATCAAAGAGAAGTTTAAAGAAAGAAAAGCAGAATTAGTGGATACTGATTCAATGGATTTGTGGGGATCTTATAAGCATTGAGTTTTACAGGCTAGTGATGAATTGTGTGGAAAGACGAAAGCGTGGGGAGATCGGGGAAACACATGGTGGTGGAACGAGCAAGTAAGGGATGCAATAGATCGGAAAAAGAAAGCGTGTAAATTGTGGTGCACGACTCGATCAACGGAAAGTAAAAATAATTATAGGAAGGCCAGAAATGAAACGAAGAAAGTAATTGCAAAGCCATGAAGCAAGAGGCGGAAGAGGAGATGAATATGCTGTGCTCCAAACCAAACGACGTTTTCAAGTTTGTAAAGTTCGTAAGGAGGAAAAGGACATAGAAAGAGGAGATTGCATGAAGGATAAAGATGGGAGACTTGTTGTCAGTGAGAAAGATCGCGGGAAATTATGGAAGGAACACATGGAAAAGATCACGAATGTGGAAAATGAATGGGATCATACGGTAGAAGCAGATATGGTTGAAGGACCAATTGAAGGAGTAACTGATAAGGAGGTGATGGAAGCTATGAATAAGATGAAGTTGGGAAAAGCAGCTGGACCCTCAGAAGTAAATATGGATATGATAATAGTGAGTGGAAAGCTTGGTGTTGGAGTAATCAAGAAGATTTGTCAGAGAGTATTTGATGGAGAAGGTATGCCAGAAGAATGGAAGACAAGTGTTGTTGTTGCAATATTTAAAGGAAAAGATGTGATGGATTGTGGGGCATACAGAGGAGTAAAGCTGCTGAAGCATGCAATGAAGATAGTGGAGAGAGCGCTAGAGAACATAATAAGAGAATTGGTAATGATAGATGATATGCAGTTTGGTTTTATGCCTGGGAAGGGCGCAACTCATGCATTGTTTATCCTTAGGAGAATGCAAAAGAAGTTTCGTGGAAGAGAGAAAAAGCTGCACATGTGTTTTGTGGACTTAGAAAAGGCATTTGATAGAGCACCGAGAAAAGTGATGGAATGGACATTAAGAAAGAAAGGATTGGCAGAAGTGTTGGTGTAAGCAATGATGAATTTATACGAGGGTTCAAGGACGAAAGTTAGAGTTGGATTAGGGACATCGGAAGAATTTGGAGTACGGGTAGGTGTGCATCAAGGGTCTGTGCCATCACCACTGATATTTGTTATTGTGGTTGATGTTGTGACAGAACATGCTGGAGAAGGATTATTGAATGAAATTTTGTACGCGGATGATCTGGTGCTGATGAGTGAAAGTTTGGAGGATTTAACGGAGAGGCTCCAAAAACGGAGAAGTGCATTGGAAGGCAACGGCTTGAAAGTAAATGTTGGAAAAACTAAAATGATGGGAGCGGAACGGAAGGAGAAATTGTTTCGAGTAAAATAGATCCTTGTGGAATATGTGGGAAAAGGGTTGGGTCTAACGCTGTGTGTTGCACACAGTGTACGGAAGTAAATACATGGGAGATTGGGAGATGCACGAACATGAAAAAGGTAACCTGCAGTTGTGCCAGACATTTTGTTTGTAGAAGATGCACAGATGTTGGCGATGGCACGGAAGAACCAGTAGAGCAGTGGTTCTTAAACTGGGTTCGACCGAACCCCAGGGGTTCGGTGAGGCTGTAGCAGGGGTTCGGCTAAGATCACAATAAGTTTTTGCAGAAAGGCATACAGTTGTAGTAAATGACTATCTCTGCGTGGAATGATGCATCCCCCCACCATACTCTTTCAACGCTGTTTTTGATGAATACAATTTTTCCATAATTTCAAACCTATTTGGTAGCAATCATCTTTACGCCTTAAGCACGCATAAATCAAAAATGTGCGAACAAAATGTATCATATTTGGTAAAGGACTTAGAGTTAGAGGCAAAAAAATTAAACAGAATTTGCCATAAAAATTGTTCAAAAAGCTCTAAAATGGCCATTACAGTGTCTAAATTTTTGAAAACTTTCCGGGAAGCATACCCCCGGACCCCCCTAGAGCCATATTTTTGTTCCTCAATTTGCTTCAAATTAACTTTCCGGAAAAAAAATACGCTTAAAAAATGTAAAAATTTTATGCCACCCTCCACCGCCTTCAGAATATTCTGAATACGCCCCTCACGTGAAATATTTTCAAAGAGCTTATGCCCTTTTCCGGTTTAGACGTCTAACGTCTTTGCACTCATTTAACATTCAACCTAATTCAAAACTGCATCCCCCCTCTAAAATTTTCTGGATCCGCTCCTGGTTATAATTAAGGATTCGATGTATGCTTGCATGACACCTGTTGGGTTCGATACTTCCGACAAGTTTGAGAACCACTGCAGTAGAGGTATTTTGCGATGAAGTGGAGACTGCGAAGGGATTTTGTTATTTAGGAGACAGGCTGAATGCTAGTGGTGGATGTGAAACTGCAGTGAAATCAAGAGTTAGGATTAGATGGATGAAATTTTGAGAACGCGGAGAGTTGTTACGTGGGAGAAGGTTTTCTTTGAGATCGAAAAGGATGGTTTATCGCAGTTGCGTAAAATCAGCAATGTTATATGGAAATGAGACATGGTGTTTGAGGGAGAGTGAAATGGCAATTTTGAGAAGAACTGGAAGAGCAATGGTGAGGTCAATGTGTGGAGTGAAACTAGTTGATAGAAAGAATATGGAGGATCTGATGGAGATGTTGGGTTTGAAGGAAACGTTGGATAAAATGGCAAAGGCGAATGGAGTAAGATAGTATGGACATGTTACTAAAAGAGATGATGATGATATGCTGAAGAAGGCAATGATGCAGGAAGTAAATGGGGAGCGAAAGCGAGGACGGCCAAAACAGACATGGAGGAGGCAGGTGGAAGAGAGTGTGAAGGAAGTCGGGTTGAAGATCGAGGAAGCTGTAGATCGAACGAGATGGAGGGAAGGTGTGAGAGCGATCGCGGAGGGGATGAGGTGCATCCGGCCGCCTTCGGTTGAGAGGAAGAAACCGGATTGAAACTGGATGATGATAACTCTGCTGTTTCAAAAGCTTCGTTGCTCCAGCCCAGGGCTGTTCAAACGTTGTCCGCGATCTCATTTTGAAATAAATATTTCATGCGACCCCGTTAATGTGCACCTTCACATTTACATACACTATCTCCACCAAGTAACAAATTAATAAAAGCATCTTCTTTTGCGAAAATTAGCTACGCGATCCGAAATGGGATAGCGATTAGCGACCCATAGCTTGCGAAGCTGCCCTTCAATCTTCCGAGTGCACTACCGGCACCAAATTTACTGCACAAAGGTGCAACACCGCAAAAAAAGCTGTTGCGCACAAAGTTTGCGATTCTGGAGAAAATAAGAGTATTGTAGAATCTTTAATGCAGGGCTAGCAGAAAGCCGAAAGTTTACAACACAAGACAAATAGTTCGACTCCCCCCCAGCCTCGTTGCTGCATCTTTGGTCACATCATTTCTCGAAAAATATCTCTGCTTGGCAAACCTCAAAACACAACAAAAACTTGAAAGCTCTACTTTTCGAAGCCCTACACAAACGCATCAACCCTTCCTGGTACTGAAGAAATAACTTAAGAACGCAACTAACAGAAAGACAAATCCTACGTGACGGGTTCGATTCACGGCTGGAGCCGATTGCATTTGACAAGTGAACCTGGTGGTGGCTCGAAGAACGCAACTTTGAAGTCTACCTACATCGTTGTTGAAAATATTCGACTCAATAATTTAGAAATAACTTCAGCATCTTGTTTACATAGAGCACAAACCATCACATGACAAATTACATAAAATAATACCTCGCACTCTTCTTCTTGATATCTTCTTCACAATGAGTATCAAGGCAGAAAGGAGCTTGAATAACCTAAAATATCAATGAAGAAGTTTCTCGTTAAACGTCGATCAAATCACACCGACTTACCCTTCCATGATCCAGATTATTTAAGAATTCCTGCCAAGTGTCAGCTGCAACCATATTCTCACTTAAATCCCGATCTGCCTTCGCCTGAAAGAATCACATAATCACTAAACGCATTCAAACGAATGCACGTATTACAAGCGTCGGTTTCCAAAGCAAGCCTTGCCAAAACGTTTAGAGCTCTTACGCTTCACGACGACATCTACTCGGCAGATTCAAATCAAAAGCAGATTACTGCGAAAAAGCGTCGCCTTGATTCACTGGTAGTTCTTGTGCAATTGCGCTAAAAAACGCAAGCAAGACAGAACAGCTTGAAACCCAAACAGAATAACTTTCGTCAAATAAAATAGCTATTAAATACCGACAAAAATAGCTACTGTATGGAGTAAAAATAAAGTCCCAGTAATTCCTAAAACTAGACGTTTCGGCAACATGGATAAGATGTCATTGTCATATTGCTTAAGCTGCTGATGATGACAGCTGAACCATATTGTCAAAACTTCAAGTTGTGATTAAAATAACTATTGTCATAACAAAGCATATACCTTCAGATCGTTTTGAATCATCTCTAGCAAGCTGGTGATTGACGCAATTAAATCTGCTTCCTTAAGAGTTTTCTTTTCTCCATTATGACGTAATGCGACGACATATTGATTTTCTTTCATATCTCTGGGTCCGAGTTCGAGTCTCACTGGAACACCCTGTCAAATATCACCGGATTACTGTCACTTATTAAAGATGAACGATTCCTTTTTGAAAATATATAATCGCAACTTGAAAGCAACACAACTTTTGACTCACTCATAATGAAGGGCATAATAAAAGCAACTCCTGGTTCTGGTGGAGCCTCCGACAGTGCGCCCTCGTCAAGGTTAAAGTTACGAATAAACAAACAACCTAGTCGTGTTGTACCATCCAGAGTACAATAGGGACAAACCCTAGCTTTCTCTTTACAGCATTTCTTTGAACTGTACAAGATGCAAAAAATCTCACTTTAAGTTCCCAGTGATTGAACTTCCACCCCGGGGAGTAATTGTCTCGATGGTCAAACTTTGATCTGATTCCGGCCGCTTTCAACCTAGCCTGATATTCGTCGCATTTCGCATAAAGAGCTTTCTTGTCCGCGTCTGATAACGATGCCGTCACACCACATGGAACTATGACAACCTAAAAAATGTAGCGCCATGTCATGAGAACTAGCATGACGTCTCAGAGAGACATTCATTGCAAACCAAAACTTCGTGATCTACTAACACCTTAAGTCAAATCTTCATTAAACTTGCGTATTACACCGAAGCGTGTGACGAGAGCGGGGCTCATCTCCGACGCTTAGCGCCTGAAATACACAAGTACAACTTCGAAGAAACATCGAGGCGGTGGCGACACTGTGGCGATATGACGGCCCGGGAATCGAACTTCAGACCTCTAGAAACGATAGCGAGTGCGTTCAACACATGAGCTAACGGCCGGTTCTATCTACAAACATCGCTTGCCTTAATAAGCAGTCGAAACTACAGCAGAAGGTTAATCCAAAAATGCACCTACAAAAACATTACCAAGTCCGAGCAGGGAGTAGTTATGATGCGCTAAGACATTTAAAGCATACTTAAAAAAACAACAGAAGGGTGATATCTCTCGAAAGGAAAAAAACACGGCGAAGCTATTACGAATAAGAGAACAGAATCTACCAATGATTCCGAAATTTCCATTATTTCAAATCATTTCAATCCTAGTTGCAATCTCTGATAATTATTGAAAATACGAACACTGAATATTTCGTAATTTTCAAATGCCTAAAAAAGCGTAACAATTGAGGAAAAAAAGCGTCGCTAAGAAAATTGCAACCAATTATTGGCATTACTGATTCGTGTTAAGCTGGCACACCTGGAGGTTTGCTATACGAGGAGGAAGAACAAGACCCTTGTCATCTCCATGGACCATGATTAACACTCCAATGGTACGTGTTGTAAGACCCCACGAGTTCTGATAGGCAAAGCACTTTTCACCAGGCTAAATATCACAAACATGAAGATGAATTAACTCAGTAACAGACAAAATGAGGCTAAATGACAAGTTAGCAAAAGCCGTTAGCATTACAATTCTATTTAATCGCATATTTTTATTCATTTTTTCATCATGAAAAAGCGATCAAAGCGCTGTAACGAGCTCGCTTAGAGAGTTGTCGATTTATCTACCTGTCTACCACTCCAAGATGGGAAAATCCCGGTCGTTTTTTTCCAACCGCACTCTAAGTAACCTTGCCGGCTTTTCTGCACACTGTCCCTTTAATGCTAAGTGTCAAGCAGGGAAGCTTTGAACACCAACTTTCAAGTCATTAGTTTGACCCGATTCGGAATCAAGCCCAAGTCTATAGCTCCAGAGACAGAACTTTTTTATCGCCTTAAATCACCATAGTGCTATTTACCTTGTCTGGATCTTCGTAGCTGATGTCGAACATTTTTGAAAAATTTTGACCAAGGTGGTGAGACGTTGCTCCCTAAAATCGATAAATATTTCTCAGCATTAATAAAAACTCCGGCACATGATTCGAAACATTGAAAATTCAGAAAAAACAGTAATCATATTTTAATGAGGAAAAATAAAGCGATAGTTATTCTTAAAACTGGATGTTTCGACAACGAAGATTCTGTTGTTACCATCAGCATTCAGCAAAGTAGTACAAAACTGTAAGCACAAACCTTTCAGTTTTGTGACGCTTTGCTTACACTACTCATGATAACAGCTGAATCTATGTTGTCGAAACGTTAAGTTTTCACAATTACTGTGGTGTGGCTGGGATTTTCCTCTTTAAGCTATTTTCGTCTCATATTTACTGTATTCTGAAGTATTCATAGTTTTCTATTCTATTACATATATTCAAATCTCGGATTAAATACGGAAATAGTAAAATGCGACTTTACGCAAAGAATAACTTGAACAGTGTGGAAGATTGCCAGCAGATTGCACTCTTCCATTTGATTGCCAGTTGTTTACAAGCTTTCCTAACGGCATCATCTCAATTACTACATTTCATATCAAATGTGACTCTGTAACGCAACATAAACGAATGGTTAGTACAAACCTGTATTGCTCTTCCACTTGCAGATATATAAGCTTCTACTGTTGTAGTGAAATCACCACCAGCAAATTTTTCCTTGTCTGTCTTTCTACCGCGAACAACTGGGATTGCAAGCAACTCCTCGTAAACTCTCGCATACAATTCCAATATTGTGTGAACCTAAAAATCAAAATACAACTGTTTAACTTTTTCCTATACGGTCTGGTTACTCATGAGTTGGTTATTTTTTACTTCGTAATACAAGATGTCTCAAAAGAAGGTATGGTCTATAGTTTCAATTTTGATTTACTTTTCAGGAACTCAACATAAGGCATTTATTTCTTCAGAGAACATAGCGCCGAAAAGTAGTAAAATTTAGGTATTGCTCGAATGCGACATAAAGTGGCTAAAATTTTTCAAAACGTTGGTTCCCACAATGAGGTCTACAACTTGCAAGTTTATACTTTCCTTATTATTTCCTATAATTGAGACACCGTGTATTGCAATTTTTACTCGGCAAAAATTCTATACTTTTAAAAACAAAAATCAAAACCAAAAAAGAAATCAAATCTTCATTATACTCGAGGTTTTACGCCGAAGCGTGTGAGCGCCGACCAGGGCCTAATTCCAAAGCTTAGCGCCTGGGTTACTCAGCTGTGAAGAAACTTTGCAGCGGTGTCAGATCTAGCCGGTCCAGGAATCGAACCAACGACCTACGGCACCGTAGCGATGTGCTTCACTACAACGCAACCAGACATATCTATTCCTAAGGATACTGACAGTTTAACGTATTCAACTTTCGTCATTTAACAACGCCCAACATACAAACCTCTTCTATTGCTTCATCCTTGTCAGCAAACGCGCTGTGACCTTCTTGCCATAAAAATTCGCGCGTTCTTAAAAATGGCTGTGGATGCTTAAATTCCCATCGCTGAAAATACAAATATTTTTACTTCTTTTTTTCATGGTACGGTTAGAGCTTTAACTTATGTAGATGGACAAAAACAAGTGGTTATCCCATTCAAAACCTTGCCACATCCTGTAATCCTGTAAGGTTTGAAACTATTGGAGTGGCTAAGTCTCTAATTCTCCATTCTTTTTCAACCTTTTCCCCTCTATCAGGGTTGCACCTGTGCAGGGTTGGTGCTGGTTTAAGTTGCCATCACACGCAAAAGCACACTAAATCGACCAAATAAGCATAAACTTGAACTTATAAAAAAAAAATCTTCATTATACCAGCGGTATAACGCCGAAGCGTGTAACGAGCGGCGGAGCATCTCTCCGCGGCTTAGCGCCTGGACAACACAGCAGCTACCCAGAAACGCCGCAGCGGTGGCGAGGGTTGGCGACATTGCGACCGATTTGACCAGACCGAGAATGGAACCCAAGACTTCCCGCGTCAATAGCGATGCCTTTAACTACAACGCAAATCGGAGGGCACAAAACTTTATTTTTAATATCAAAGTGCAGGCATAACCACAAAGCCTTATCATCGTAAAAATCCCAAAATGTGGTAAAAAAGATAAACAATTAAACATGCTTGAAAAAAGTTAACACTGAATGACGAACATACCACAATATTGCACCACTGGTTGTATCGAATCGGCAGGTCTCTATGGGACTGAACCCATTTGGCGTAGGCTGGGTACATAACTGTTTCACTCGTTGGACGGACCGCTATGGGTTCAGCAAGTTCCGACTGGCCAGATTTTGTGACCCAAGCAACCTGAAACAACGTTATGAGCTCTGGTCTATTTTTTATTTTTAAAATAAATTTGACAACCTTACCTCTGGAGCGAAATCCGCTATGTGTTCTTTTTCGCGCTCGAGCGCCGCTTGTGATACGAACATCGGAAAGTAACAATTTTCAACTCCGAGTTTCTTGATCTCAGCATCAAAAAAATCCTGAAGTTCATAAACATTTATAAGTTACTCGCAAAAGGTAATCACGACAGCACGTAACTGAAAATAAAGTTCAAATAAAAATTGCGGAAATACACAAGTTAAATTTCCGCCAAAATTCAAAACTTTTGAATCTCACAAAACTAGATTTACTCCTCAGCAAAGAGCAGAGATAATAGCATTTTCTTGCAAGTTTTAGGAGTTAAAGAATTAAAATCAAAATCAAAAAAAAATCCAATCTTCGTTATTCTCGCGGCATAGCACCTGAGCAACGCAGCTATGAAGAAACATCGTAACGGTGGCGAGCTGTTGGCGACACCGTGTCCCATTATAACCAGCCCCGGAATCAAACCCCTGACCTCTTGCAACAGCGATAACTTCAATCACTACTAACAGGTCGCTATTTTCACACCTTTTAGTCACAAAGTGCACACCAAAGCTACCAAAAAATTGCTCTGTTTGAACTGATTGCGTCCACTCACCTTTATCCTGTCCCATATCCCGTATGACCATGGGCGCAATATGTAACAACCACTGATATCATAATATTCAATCATTTCTGCTTTTGTGATGATCTGACTGTACCATTCCGGAAGATTGCCTTTCTTCGTAAATTCAATTCCTAATCTAGAAAAATTGCAGTGAAAATTATGAATACTGAATTGGTATTACAAAAGTGTATGACATCAAACTATGATTTTATTGTTAGCGACAAGATGCATCGCTACCGCGTACACTGAGGTTATAGGGCCTTCGTGACAAGTCGATTAACGGCTGGAGTCGATCGCATTTAACTAATATACCGTATTACCGTGTGGCTGCTAACTCAAAGCGCGCAAGCTCACTACGCATCGTCATTAATTACTGCTGAATTTTAGCTCAATAATTAGAAAATATCCCCAGCTAATTCATATTTATTCTATCTTATTATTAACTTTTTCTACACCAGTTACTTGACAAGTTATTTTTATTTACCTGGTCTGCTTTTTCACTGTCCTACCAACATCGCCTTTCTCTTCTTGGTTTGCAGATTTATTTAGAGCTTTTTTCTTTTCTTGTTTCGCTGATCCTCCTTTGCGTTCGCCACTTCCTGGAGGTTTGTAATCCATCCCGGATAGTTCTTTGTAATCAACTTTCAATTTGAGCAGTTCCTAAAAAAAACTTGATAAAGTAACGTAAAAATTTTTTTACATAATACTACATTAATTTACTTCAGCATTAAAAACACCAAAAATAGACAATAAAATTTACTCTTTGAGAGTGCTTTTATCGGTACGCGATTGGCAGCAACGCTATACCAAGCAAAGCGACATGCAATCACAATATAACCAGCAGGTTTTGACGCGGTAGATAAACAGTAAAACAATATCAAGATGAAAAAATATTGTGGCGTGCCGTACGTGACTTGTAGGAGCAGTGAGTTACTAGTAGCAGCTCAAGTTGCAACACACATGTTTATTGTGTAGTGTGTGGTCAATTGGTCAGTGGAACCTCAACGTACCTAGAACAATCTGCACATAAAAACGGTTTTTCTAAGCCCGGTCAGAAAACTAGTAGAGTGATATTTTACCAATACAGCACTTTCAAGTTTTCAACGCTGTTTTGGAAGCTAAAATTCCAACAAGACTCGTACGCGAGCTTTATATAAGATTTACTACCTTAACTGCAGCGTCTACATCGTCTTTCGAAGCTTTTTCCGATTTCAATTTTCTGACAAGGTCACCTTGAGCTGACACTTTGGCGTATAATTCAGAAACAGCTGGATTGTCAGCCATGGCTGGAGCAACCTGTATTAACAACGACTCAGGTTATAAAGGTCCAACTCACAATAATGTAAAAACTTTTTTATGCTCGTCTTCTGTTTAATTTCTTTGCAGAAACGAGGGCATGGGTAACCCAAGGAAAACCACGAAAGGTATCTTCAAGTAGGCAACCTCAGATCGAGAAGTAGCATTATCCTTTATACCTGCACCGTACACCTAATAGCATATTAACACAGCACAAGAAAAGGGGATGAACGTTATAACATGCATATAGGAAATGAAGGGTTAGGAAAAACAAGAGTAGGTATGGTTGCAACATTTCAAATTCGATGATCACTTTAGAAGAGGAGAACAGACAAAATCTCAGAGTGTGTAACCAGAAGACATTTCGGTCAACCAACAACAACTAATATTAATTTAATTACCCTTATTAAAACTTAGCACGCAATAATATCAACTTAAATTTTTTTATAAAAATTTTATCTGTAAGACAATCCTTACCGATTTTGTAGCTGCAGAAGATTGTTTATCCTTTTTCTCCGTCTTATTAGCCGACGGTGGTTTGTAATCGTTTCCACTCAACTCTTTATATTGAGCCTTTAAGCGAAGTAGCTCTTTTACAGCTGAATCGATGGCCTCCTATAACAATAGTGTCAGTTGTTGAGGCATAATGCTACGATACGTATCGTCTTTAGCAGCTAAAAGATGAAAATATGGTCGCTTTTTTTACATACCGGTATACAAATCACTCTTATAAGCAACTTACGAACTTAGTCGATTCCAATAATATTAACGACAAGCTAAAGTAAACAGCTACGGAAAGTTTTTAGAAATCAGCAAACCGAAAAGCACACATACACAAGCAACTGCAAAGTGAGCTATTAACGGTCAACCGTCAAAGCACGGCCCAGCAGCACCTTACACAGGTTGCCGATCCTACGCGACGAGTTCGATTCACGACTGGAGCCTATCACACTTAAAATGTAAACCGGATGGCTGCTGACTCGAAAAGCGAAAGCTCACCTCGCAGTCTCTTTCCATCATTGTTGAATTTTCAGTTTAATACAATAAAACAACTAATTTATTTATCTAAAACAAGAAGTCGAATGCGTTCGTTTCCAGTTCCGATTCGAGCTCGCAAAGTTTAATTTATCGTACAAAAAAAAAAAAAAAAACTATAAATGTAATGCGTAACAATTAAATGTTCAACTCCAATTCTAACTGGGAATCGCTTACTTTGCCTGCTTTGGCCGATTTCAGTTCTCGAACCTTGCTTCCTTGTTCAGTGACTTTATCGTAAAGGTCCGTAGCTTCTTTCGAATCGCCAGCGCAAGACTTAGATGCTAACAAAACACATACCGCGTTTAATAAGAAGTAGGCACCTAACAATATCGATCAAATTTAAAAATAAACGCGGAATTACAAGCAATGCTGCATTACGAGTGTACGTACTGTGACCCTTTCCTAAATATGGGATTCAAAAGTTTAAGCACTTTACACTAAAAATTTCCATTATACTCGCAGTATTGCGTCGAAGCGAGTAACAAGTAACGGGAGCCATCCCGCGGCTTAGTGTCCAGGCAGCATATTTTAAAATGGTTATACAGAAAAAAAGGGCTCGATCGAGATGACTTTACGTAAAAAATTGTACTCAAACTGGCAACAACGACGCGTGTAGCGGCCAGTATGCTGGACTGCTACTCATTAAGTCTGGGTTCGATGCTGCTCTAGGTTTGGATTTTATTCTCAACGTACTTGGTTTTTAAGCGGCGCTTGGTGCATCAGTTAAGAGCGTCCGCTTGGTAGCCGAGAGACTGGGGTTTTATTCCCGGTCTGGGCATACTAAAGACTTTAACAAGTAGTATTCGCAGCTTTCCCGCCAGGCGATCGGCACAAAAGGAAGTGCGGAGGGTTAAGTGCATGCCTGGTGTTCGTCTTGTATGTTATCTAACAGCGTTCAATCATTCATGATTGATATTTGCAATGGGTCGCCAATTAAGAGTGGCCTACACAATGCCTGCTTAGCACCCGCTATCCCGTACCTTTACTTGGTTTTTCATGTGGAATTTGGGACGGGGTAGAGCGGTAACAATAGAACAAACAAAAAGCTTGTTGTAGAACCATTGCGAAATATGCGCCTGGGCAACACAGCTACGAAGAAACATCTCAGCGGTGGCAAGACGTTGACGACACTGTGTCCGATTTGACCGGCGGGAATCAAACCCAGACTGCGATGTCTTTAACCACTACGCCAACAGGATGGTACGAGGTAAGTATCAACTTGAGCTATTTCAAAAGAAGCCAAAACAAATGAACACCGCAAGTTCGGACGTCAGACGTTATTTCGCTTAACAATTATCATACACATGATTACAAATGAATCTCAAAAAAATTGATAGAGACGTTTTTATGCAAGCTTCGCAGTTTCCCCATATTATTGTTGAATTCTGTTTGATATAATTTAAAAATAGTCTGGGTTATTTATTTACCTGGTGTTTTCTTTTCACCACCAGGCGCTGCTTTGTACTCAACTCCGCTAACTTTCTTGTATTCAGCTTTGAGCGCGAGCAATTCCTTCACAGCAGAGTCCACTTCCTCCTGTACATCAAATACTTCGTCACAACCGCTACACACAAATAGACATTGGAAAGCTTGAAACTAAAATTCAGCTCTTGGGTGAAAAAATATTTTGCCAAATGACAAGTAGTTATTGAACTGATCACCATTAATGGCATGGTTTAGCACCTTACAGTAACATATCAGAAAAAATAGACACGAAGCCACAAAAAACAAGTTTTACTCGACTCATCAGCGAACTCACTACCACAACCTGCCATTGAGATTGACACTGCATTCTGTTGTACAATAAAATGTACTGGACAGCAAAAAATGATCCAGGTTGAACCACCGGCGTGAAGTGTTTGCAGAGGCTTAATGTTAAATGGTTTGTCGACGCATAATTTGGCAATACTGACCGAGTAAATCAACGTGGGAGCTACCATGCTGCAGTATTACGATATCATAATTTATTCTGCTTAGCAAAAACTAACCAAAAAAATAGCAAAACACGATTGCTGTCATTTTTACGCCCATATCATAGCAACACCTCTCAAGCTGTACACGTGCGTCAAAATAGAAAAAGCGCAAAATAGATGAATCACCAGCTCAGCGATGCTGCCAGAAAAACTCAAGTCCTAGCTTATTGAAGCATATAAAACCCGTTAAAAATTCCAACAACCCACCTTTGGTGCTTTTGATGCTTTCAATTCCCGAACTTTATTTCCCTGAGAGGTAACTTTTTCATGCAGTTGTAAAGCTTCTTTAGATTGCGGTTCACTGGCAGCAGAGTCGGATGCTTTGAAATAATTAATCACTTATCTACTACAATAATTTTTATCTGAAACCTTTCCATAAAAAGTTTAATTAATTAACTTAATGGAATAACAGCAGGGTTAAACGACATGAAAGCCGTAGCAGAACCAATTATTAACATTTAATTTATATCCAATAACTCTGGCATTGTGCTCACACGCATCGCAAGAGAGCAGTACGCTGAATATAGCTTTTTTTTAACTGCATAAAAATATCTCGGTAGTAACTACTATTCGCGGACAATAAAATCAAGACAGTCTGACTGAATTAATGGGTTATGAATGGATAACACATAAGACACCCTATTGCTGACAAACTGCAACCGCTATTAAGCTGATATATATAGACAGTGATTTGACTTGTAACGGTACAGCCTCGGGTTCCGTAGTAATTTACGACTAATCAAGAGGCATGTTACTATAAGCATGGCTTACATTGCTTTTGTTTTTTCTTTGATGAAGACTGCGCACTACCCCCTTTATTTTTGGAGGGTGTTTTAGCTTTGGCATCTCCTTTGGCTCCAGACATCGGCATTTCTTTAGTGTGTCCATCAGGGATGAAAAACAATATGCACGGTGAAGCTTTGCATGAATGGATGCTGTGGAGCAAAAGGATGAAACGTAACGAAGTTGGACCAGCTATAATATGGTTTGCATTACACAAGAGTTAGCAAAAATGTCGAAAATTTGTACTATTTTGCTTCTTTTACAGTGGTCACTCAGAGACTTTATAATAACGAAGATTTAGCAACGCCAACACGAAGTACTGTATGTAATTACCGGCGCTCGGTGTATCGGTTAAGAACGTCCGCTTGGTAGCCGGGAGACTCGGGTTTTATTCCCGGTCGGGTCACACTAAAGACTTTAAAAGTAGTATTCGCAGCTTTCACGCCCGGCGCTAGGCACAAACGAAAGTGCGAAGGGTTTTGTGTATGTGTTGTTCGTCATGTATGTCCCTTAACAGCGTTCAATCATTCGACTGATAATTGTAATGGGCCGCCAATTGAGAATGGCCTAACCAATATGTGCTTGCACCCGCTGTCCCGTACCTTTACCTTTTACTATATGTAATCATATTATGTTTGAGTAACCGCTTATCTTTATTTTTAGCCATTAGGCTGTGAATCAAAATGCTATTCAATAGATTCAGTAAGATTTGACAAAAAACGCAGGGCTCAAAATTACAAATTGAACTTTTCAACCCAACTGCAAGCGTAATACAAGTATAATATACTTTTTGAAAGCAAGTACTCCAAAAAAAAAGCCTCTCGAAACAAAACGCAAGGCTTTAGCCATATGTTGCATTCATATTAAGTACATGATCAACGACTGCAACAGACTGTATGCAGTTTTCACTCAAAATAATGACTGGTGGCTAGTCATACGCATCACAGTCAATTCCGCTACAGAAACCATGACAATACAAAACTGAAGGTCATCTGAAAACCAACAAATAGTTTTGAAAGAACTTAATGAAAAAGCGACCTGCAATGAACTAAACCCTCTAATCAATGCCAGATCTGAAAATTGGCTAAAATAATCTATCCCAATAAGTTTGCAAATTTAAATACGGAAAAATCTGTGCAAAAATAATGCCAGCTTTACAATAAACTAGTGAAATGAACCTGTTCTTATAAAATACGCACTCGCTTATCAGATACTAAGCATGAAATACGGCTAACGGCTCCAGCCTTAAATCGAAACCGAGAGAAAAGCTTAACTCAAATGTACAATTGCTGTGACCAGTCTCACATTCATTCACTTTTTTATCCGATAAATTGCAATCAATCTAGTCTATACCTGATTGCATTGCACTAACTGCAGCTTAAACCTTTATTCAATCAAAATTGTCTCAAAGCTTACACAGAATAAACTACTACTCGAAAACTCGGCCGAATTCTGCCACGAAACATTGGTTGACGAACTCAAATCGTTGTCATGATTTTGAATCATGCTTTAACTCAGGCTAATTAATTAAATCAATAACATTGTTTTGGTTTTTGGTTCGAATTACTGGAACTGTAAGGTTTTTTACCCAAAGTTTTAACTTCGAGCTAACTAATAAATTCTTGTAGCTGTAGAGTTACTTGCAACTACACAACTTTATATACCGCAATTTTTGCGAAGAAAAAATTTAAAAAAAACGTTGGTTTGCCGGTATATCAAATGACGTAAACATCCATTTCAATAAATTGCGTAACAAAATTTACGATTTTTCCGATTGTTTTTTTTTTACACATGAGGCCACGTGATGACGAAATACTTAAGATGCAAAAGCGCATGTTGCCACTCCCTAAATAAGAGCCAATGAAAAAGCGTCTTTCTCATTTCATCATTCGCCAATGAATTGTTTCAAAACTACAAGTATTTTCGAATTACGTAAATACTGTTTTTAGTACATACTGCTACTGCAAAAAAATTCAAGTTACGGTTCAAGTAGACAATATTGACTCGTAACAAACTTTGGCATACACACTTTCTATGATCTTTGCTTTGCTACGTCACTAGACTAACAGAGTTCAGACGAATTAACCAAACATTCAGCTGATGCAAGATTTCGCGAAGCCCAAATATGCAAGTTAGTTACAAAAATACTACAATATGGCGTACTCTTGCATCATTATACATTGAACTATTAATAGCATTGCTATCATGTAAACTTTTCGGCTTTTACAAATACACATGCCTCATTAATTTACTCAAAGAATAGAATTCTATAATAGGGGAAGTTCAACGCTATCAGCTGACGTCACGCGTTTGTAAGCACCATCTTATCGGTACCGGTACACCAGTACTTTTTTAACTCGAATTTATTTACCAATTTTGCTAATCTATCTATCTGCAAGATTCTACATAATATGCTACTTTCGATATTTCTTAAGACTTTTCCAGAGTTTATTTCAACACAGCTACTAATTTTCGAAGTGGTTATTCTTACGGACCCGTACAAATAAGGACTTTGTTTATTTTATTACTTCGCCACGCTCTCTGGATCGGGGTTAGCAAAAGAATAAATTAAGCGCTTATTCGTAATGACCCGTACAAATAGCCACTGCCACTAATTTTATGTTTAAAAGTTTTTTCCAAACTTTGCTACTTAACTCCGTCTCGTGAAGCTGATACAAAAATTCTGTTGCAGATAGAGACAACTACTTTGATTAAAAAAATAATCACTTAAGTACAATTGACTTCCAAAAGCATGTCGAGCAGATATTATTAGACATATTAATTGCGAACTTTCACTTGAATCATATCACGTGACGCCACGTGAACGTCACGCATCAGTGGTGCTCGACACCAAAATATTATGATAGTCCCGAAACTGGGTGGCAAGGCTTTTGGTAGATAATTATTTACTGACCTAGTAAAGAACCGCTACATTTGAAGGAAAACAGTTCGTCAAATAATTGCATTGGCAGTTCATAAATATTCTAATTCAGCACTGAAAGCTATATACTCATTAATTACGAATACTGATTTACAACACAACTAAATTTGTTTTTTTTCTAAATGTCTAGAACAGAATGATTTGACAATTTCACCATAGCATAATTTTCTTGCTTGCAATTCTCTTTACGGCACAGCCTTTCTACAGCAAAACAGTAGCAACCATAACAGCTGTTAGCAGAATCGACCAGTAACAGTCATCGCTATACGGAAATTATACTATTCGTCAGTTTATAGTGATCATGACCAGTCCTTTTTAATCGTAGCGCTACTGCGCCAGACATATATTTTGGTCAGCCATAAAAAAAAAAGTAAATGTTCCGGTGATACAAAATTAATCTGGTTTTGTTCCTCACGTTTATGCAAATTCATTTATGCCATAAACATTTTTGATACTTGGATTTTCATAAAAATTTTAGGACAACCCGTTAAAAATAGCCGCGTACCGAAAAAACAAACACTAATAAAAAAATGTTATTATAACTTTGAGGAATAAGTCACACAATCAGCTTGCTCTAAAGTCTGCATCTGCGATTAAGGATATAAAAATAAACTGAAAACAGTATTCCTTGAGCCACTTTACTGCTTGGTTTTCACCTTACAGACTGGAACTTGATATCGACGAAAACAATAAAACAATAAAAAGCAAAACAGTAGCAACCATACCAGCTGTAACCAGAATCGACCAGTAACAGTCATCGCTATACGGAAATTATACTATTCGTCCGTTCATAGTGATCATGACCAGTCTTTTTTTAATCGTAGCGCTACTGCGCCAGACATATATTTTGGTCAGCTATAAAAAAAAAGTAAATGTTCTGGTGATACAAAATTAATCTGGTTTTGTTCCTCACGTTTAGGCAAATTCATTTATGCCATAAACATTTTTGATACTTGGATTTTCATAAAAATTTTAGGACAACCCGTTAAAAATAGCCGCGTATCGAAAAAACAAACACTAATCAAAAAATGTTATAATAACTTTGAGGAATGCGTCACACAATCAGCTTGCTTTAAAGTTTGCATCTGCGATCAAGGATATAAACTGAAAACAGTATTCCTTAAGCCACTTTACTGCTTGGTTTTCACCTTATAGACTGGAACTTGATGTTGGCAAAAACAATAAAATTTCCCGACTTTAAAGAACATACTGAACAGAGCAAACCTTAAAACAAATTTTCAGCCAACAGCATAAAAATCTGTGAGGGTTTGTGTATGCGATTCGATGTGCGTTGTGTAGAAATAGATTTTTGACTTTGCATGAAGATTGTAGACAAATTAAAATGTACGACTGTGCGTGCAGGGCCAGGCGCGTGTTTCAGAACGTTTCTACAAACACTTTGTGGAGCAGCATCGAACCAACGAATCCATGCGAGTAGCAGTTCAGCCTGCCTGCTTTCACGCTGCCAACCAGGATTATTCAATCTTTCTTTTATCATCCCTTCACTATTGCCTGGACCGAACATACTTTTCTAGCAGAATTATTCCGAAATATGGAGACTGGGCCGACCTATCGACAAGCAAAACGAACCGCGTCTGAAGCGTTTTCAGTTGGGGTAATTTTTTGAGTTCTGTCCTCCAAAATTGAGTCATGGTGCAACCACATCCTGCAGTTACCAGTTGTACTACAACAGCAGGTTTGCCGAGAAAAAAATTAGAAAATTCCATTAAACATATCAACAGTGGGAAGACCATCGCAAATCATCTGACCAGCTGCACGCACAGATTAAATTGCTACCCATTACCCAAAGGTGACTGACCTGGGAGGCATATACGGTTGGTCACATCGGTAGAAACCTTTTCGCTGGATTTGAATGATATCACCTTGCTGCAAGATTGCGAGGCAGGGATCACCTATCATCAAAGTCTCTTTCTATAAAAACCAAAACGAATTTTGAAACACTCCACAACAAATTCTTTCAAACGAATAGAATTTTAATTTAACAACTGAAAAATTCTTATGTCAAATTTTTTAAGGAAAATGCTGCGAGTTAAAAAAATGAATCTGTTACAGATTTTAAATGAACCTGAAAAAACAAAATCAAAATTTCTTTTTTCCTCCGATTGTAGTATTAATGCTAAATCGGCAGCGTGGCCGACAAGTTCGGAGCGACGGTTTTACGACGGCCATGATCGCAAGGTTGATGGTTCAACTCCCACCCAAGACTCGTTGTTGCGTCCTTGGATAAGATGTTCGCGATAATTGTCTCAGCTTGGTCGAATCTAACTAGCAGCAAATTAAAGACGTCAAAAGCAAAACTCAACCGGAAAATTCGGAAACAAAGGCAACTCCTAAGCGAGTCTGGATTCATCCGATGTATAGCGGCTCATCCGTCGCTTTCTCGAGACAGGAGGATAAAATGAAGAAATCAAATCAATCAACATTGAGACAGTTTAACACTATTCTTCACAAAAATTTTACTAACCCTGGTATTTTTATTGACATAATTCTTGAAGTCATCATCTTTCGATAAAATGGGTTTCGTAATAAGGTGGTCGAAATAGACACATAATGTAGGAATGGGGGGAGAGTGGTTAGTGTCCGTCAACCAAGTCACTTTCTGCGTCTTTTTATAGTCCTTGTTATCCAGGTTCAATTTGGCGCTAACAGATACAACCTAAATATAGTTGTTGATCTCACAAAATTGAATACAACGGACTTCATTCTTACAATAAAAATACTCCAATACCTATGATTTGCGTATGTACAGCGTAAGTGCTTTCAGTAAACCTGCCTTCAAAAAGTAGTCACTGAAGCAAATTTGTTTGAAATACGACTTAAATTATACTAGCATGCATCATTATTTTATTACACTTATCATTTCATGGCTAGTACCAGTAGTGTTGCAGTAATCGACTGCACTGCAACGGCTTAACTTTTGTCACTTAAGCTGAGCTAAAAACATGGTGAAAGAGGTCCAAAAAATTTATAATAGTTCAATCAATCAATCAAGTTTATTTCACCGTATACGTTTAGAAAATTCGCATAGGCAGGAAACAGCGAAAGACCACAGGGGTCATCTAAGTCTGCTGCACCTACTACAGCAATACTTACAGTAAACATATTGGCGTAAACTTAGCATGACATAAAACGTTAAAAAAAAAGAACACATTACAAGACAGTACTGCCATCTGATCTGGATCTAGAAATAGTTGCATGTTTATGACCTTGTTCAAGCGCCGCTGGAGAACCAAACAAGCTATGGATCTTCAAATTTATCAAAACAGATGCTCCAACTAGAGTAGACAAAGTATAACCGCACCACTTCCAACTTACTTTTCCTTCATTGTCTTTAGCAATGTCTGTTATGGTCAAGTTTCCCCAGTTTATGAAAGTGACGTCATTACCAACAACAAACGAATCAGCATCTTCTCTTTCAATGAGGACATGAGGACCGTACCATAACGGTTTCTTACCAATATCAGGGTTCTAGCAAAAAAAATATCGATCAGTGCCGAGACCACTTGCTGAAAAACTGCGGTAAATAGAAGACGAAGAGTAGCGTGCAGCAAGAATCGTCATACCGCTATGCCGAATAAAAATCGTCAAACTTTACTGCTAGAGTCGGATGAAGTGGTTTTTTGACCTTAGCCGTTAGGAGAAATGATCTGCGGAATGAGGAAGCCTTGTATCTACAACTATCCTAGACGAAAATTCAGGCTGATTAAATACGTTATCTATCTTTAAGCTATGGCCTAGCAAAAGACCTGATACTTTATGATAACCTGCATTACAATTCAATGAAGGAGGGTACAGTAGCACAGAAAACTTGCGAATTTTTTCGAAAAAGCTACGATAAATCTGTCCAGTATCGCAACTGTAGCATGATGTGCCGAGTGGATAAACGCACAAACCTTAGGGTGTTTAGCCGCATAAGCATGAACTTCTTTAGCATCGACCACATGAACAGGAACGGCTGAGCTCTTCGATAATGCAGTGTAGCGAGGTGCAATAGGATCAATCACCTGAACAGTTCGAAAAAGGCATTAAAGCCGGAACAAGCATGAATTAAGCATTGCAGGAACCGTAGCACGAATGCACGACCACATAACATAAATGAATTGTAAAAGAGAAACTAAACAACGACTTGAGAAAATACAAAAAAACAACAGCTTTTGCAGCAGCCGGTTGCTTCTTAAAATCGCACCTTTTCAAATAAGCTCGTAAGATTACGAATTTTTTCAAACGTTATTTTGCGCATCTTATTTCCAAGAAAAACAAATTTGCATTCTATCACGGACCTTCTTGTTGAACGCCCATATCTTGTCCCATTCCATCGTCACAATAGCTCTGGATGATCCCTGAGCGATGATGAAGTTTTTCAATCCTTCCACAGTCATACCACGTCGTAACACTCCTCGTACTGTGGGAAATCGAGGGTCGTCCCTGGTGAATATAATAAGTTGAACGACAGGCTGGATAGTGGATAGCGCAGTGATGACGATATCGCTATCGGTGCGGGAGATCTGTGTTCGTTTCCGGGTTGGTCCAATCGGACGCAGTGTCGACAACAGCTTGTCACGCTGCTACAATTCTTTGGACCCGTGTTGCCCAAGCGCTAAACCACGGAGATGAGTTCCGCCACTCGTCACACGCTTCGGCGTAATACTAAGGCTTTTTGAATGTGAAGTATTTCTTAAAAGAATTTTTTACAAAAATGGCTTTACATGTAGGAAACAACAAGAACAATTACAGCGTTCAGTGACATGAGCTAAAACAAAATGACCTTCGTGCGGTATTTTAATTTTTGTACATCTCGTAACTTTCTCTCAAAGCTATTTAAAGCTCGGCAATACGCTTCTTAGTTGCGGCAGTAAAAATATCGGCAATAATATCGCACAGAAAACTCTCTCTGGGGAAATGATTCAATGATCAGCGGGACATCTGCACTCCGCAGACTTTTATCAGCAAACTGCCGAAATAGACTGGACTTTTAGACGAATTTGCGAGGCAAAAGTCAAAATTACCAGTTAAAGTTAAACCAATGGTTAACAACAGCGCAATACGAAAAACATACAAAACCGCTACAGTGCTGCACTGACCGAGCCAGAAATCAAGTGTGGGTGCCTGTTGCGTCTTCTACATACAGGTCACAATTTTCAACCGTAGCCCAGCGGCAATCGCGCAAAAACATCTTTTTTTTACAACATCGCAAATAGCTTTTGAAGCGATTTCTACGCAGCGCTAATTGTATCACAGGGCGAGCTTGAGCAAAGTTGCATAAAACCAAATGAACTTATTTTGATTTCGAATTAATGTAACACACTTTTTGATCACAAATGTAAAACCCACCATCCATCGACATATCCATTCTGAACAAACCATGTCAACTTCCGCTTGCTCAATACAGTGTTCTGAAGGTTGAGACGACTGAAAAATAATAATCGCAATAAAAAGTTTCGCCTACTAAATTTTTACTTTTGTATTTTATGTCAACAATTTTGTTTGAAATGTAAAAATAATACAAAATTGTACATTGCAGGTAACTTCTAGTAAACAGATGCACTTTTCAACTAAAAAAGCTCGTCTTTTGGAAAAGTCAAGTGAGAAAATGCCTAGTGCAACAACACAATGAACGAAAAAAATATCATCCAAGGTCGGATTCCCCTCTTTGGAATCGCTAGAGCTCATTTCGATAGAACATATTTTTTTTTGAATATTTGCAATATTTTATGTTATTGCTTACCTGTACTCCCAAATATAAGGCTTTCGTATTCCAAGCTTGTCAATAAACCAATAATATTGGTCATCACGGTCATGATATTCGGAAGTACGTAAGGTGTGAGTTATTCCTTCCACGCTGTCAACGATCGGGCAGGCGAAATCGTAAGTTGGGTAAACTCTACAAAAAAGTATTACAAAAATCAAGGTGAAAAATAGCCCTTTAAAAAGACTAGCAAACTGTAGCCTACCACGGGTGTGGCCCAAAAAAGGTCAAGAAAAGGCATGCTAAGCTGGGCTAATCAAATATGTTGTCCAACACATGCACACCAGCGTGAAACACAGCATGTAATGGAGTGCAGAAAGTTATGGAGCCAGCATTGTCTCTGCATAAACGCAAAAAATTGATGCAAAAACTTCGTTTTTTCAAAAACAACTCAGCCTAGAAAATCAGAAGCCGCTGAAATATCTCACTTGTATTTATCTCCGGTTTTGGGATGAATCTCTTTCTTGCACCGATACATCACCGGATCTCTCATGCAACCATTGTCCGATTTGTAGTCGATTTTAGCTCGAATACAGCAGCGCTGTCCGTAATCAGAACCTGCTTTCATTTCTTCCCACATTGACAGATTTTTCTCGACCGCTGTAGTAACAAAATAGGCATAACTCGTAAAAGTAGAGTGTGATGGCATCTCATAATCATTTTCAGCACGTAAGTAACATCCGTGATCAGTAAAAATGACTGATAATGGAGTAAAATTTTTTTTTAATAATTTGCTTTCCACCATCACAAGCGACCCACTCCATTAATAAGCACCGGGTGAACGCTAGCGTGGCTGATTGTAATAAATTTTAAACATAGCCCCTATAAACGGCGAGTGATTTGCCCACAAATTTAACACCTCATACGCACTTGGGATAATTTTTAGGAAGGCAAAAATTTAGATAACGCAGCTTTGTTATCCCGCATATTTAATAAACGTCAATCGATGAACAACGTCATCAGTAAGCCTTAATGAGTATAATGATACTTAATTGTAATTGAAATATCCACGTCACGGTTAAAACTAAGGCGGACATAATTTAAAATTTGAATTTTATCTAATCTTTGTTCTAGCGCCCAAGTAAGAGTTTTTAGGTAGCTAAAGCGACTTGGGCATATCTTTGAAAAAATAACGCCAAATATATCTCTTTTCGGCAAGTCCGAACTTGCCTTGTGTACCAACATTGCAACTCCAGTTAAATACAGATGTAAAACCAAACCAAGAAAATTTTCATTCATACGATTATTTCTTTGACTTGATTCTTGTCTCGTTTCCCGCTCTGCTCTCATCTTCTCTCCATCCGTGTCATCAGCGTAAGCATCACCGGAGCGAATGAGATCTTCACACGATTGCATCATCCTCTCAAAGTGATCGGAGGTTGCCGTAAAAATGTCGGGCTTAATACCTAACATTGCAACATCTTCCAAAATAACCTAAATTGATAATTAAACTATTTTGCGAGTGCTGCAACAGTAGTAGTGTCATACGCTGTATAAAGCTAAAATTCTTTTCTTCCACTAACTGGCGCTACATAATTTTAATGATTGAATAACTTTTGCCGTTACACGCACAATTCTTCATATAACTAAAAATACTTCACTTTTTAAAATTTGAAATGATTTAGTCCATTCAGAGACGATAAACGAGGAGTTATAATTTTAAATCGATAAGTTTGACATCGACAATCGTTCAGTTTAACAACTTAAAAAACACTAATCACATGAATTGTCTAGCGGCACCAGCACCATAATTGCAAATCAAAAATTTCCATATTCATAAAGGTACTAGCAAGTTAATAGCTATTTCCTAGTATCAATTATTTCCCACTAAACACAAAAAAATACTGAAGTTTCAAGCACAAGTAAGCTTCACAACCATATTCAAAATCAGCAGTTCTCACCTTCTCAAAATCCTCCTTCTCTTTTGCTGGGTTGGTATCATCAAACCTCATGACCAATTTTCCTTTGAACGAAATCTACAACAGATCACTGAGATAAAGCCTAAACAAAAAGTGCAGCTTTCACACCAGAAAAAAGTGAGCCAGCTTGATTCTATAGCTATGTACCATCCGATAATTTTGATTTAGATAACACTATTTTTTTGCAAATGCCGATTTCACAAAGTGGACTATAGAAGTCATTGTAACTGCATCAGACCATCACCTGATAAAATTGATTGAGCAGAGCAGCTTTCGCATGCCCTACATGAAGGTAACCACTCGCTTCTGGAGGAAATCGAACCACCACATTTCCCTCCGTTGCTCCTGGAAGATCCACAAACTTTCCTTCGTCTTTTTGGGAACCGGATTGTTTGGATGCTTCATTACTCTTGGACTAATACAATAATCATTACTTCAGTAACTTTTAAGTAATTAACTCACACAAAATATTATGAATCTTTTGATAACACACCTTTGGTAATTTGCCCTCCACAGATTTAAATTGTTCCAAGTTAGCAAGAAACTTATACCACCGACAAACGTGAGTATAAGCGTTTTTGCCATCTTTGTTGAGAGAAGTCGTCCATTGTTTATTATCTGCATAATTGACGTAAAATTATAACTCAATAATAACAGTTTATCAAAGCAAACTTACTTCTCAAAGCAGACCACACTGCAATATCTGCCAAACTTATAGCATTATCCACCAAAAACGTTCTCTGTTTGAGAGCCGAATCCAAAAACTTCAAAGCCGAATTGTAATCATTCTTCAGATCTACACTTGCAAATGTAATCCAACGATCAACTTCACTTTTTGAAACCAAGCTTTTTCCAAGCAGGTTGAGACCATTTTTATTGCATAGAAGTCTTGCTAGACCACGAGCAACTTGTGTATTACCAACCAGTGCAGCACTAACAACAACAAAAATTGACCAATTACACAAGTGCATTTTAAAACAAGCAAGTAAAACAGACAATTACAAAGGTCTAGGGCAGGGGTGGCGAACCTTATTTTGGCACACGTGCCAAAATATTAAAAATAAACTTTAGCAAGTTAAAGCCGTGCCATTACATTATAAACAAAACAAAAACATAAATGAATGTGGTTCAGCGGACGTGAAAGACCTTTTTTTCGGTCATCACCCGACACCTGATTGTAGACTAAGAAGAAAACAGTAGCTCTATACGGACGTGAAGCAGGAGCGGATTCTAAAAATTTTGGTGGGGCGGGAGATGAAATGTTAAATTAGGTTGAATGTTAAAGACATTAGACCCAAAAAAGGCAAAACAAGCCCTTTGAAAAATGTTTTTATGTCTGCGGCGCATTCAGAAACTTTTTCAGGGTGGGAGCACCAAACTTCGACGCAATTTCAAGCGTAGTTTCCGGAAGAAGTATGTTGAAGCATAGTGAGAATAAAAAAAAGGGCCTGAGGGGGTCTGGGGGCATGCTCCCCAGAAAATTTTTGAAAATTAGATACTGTAGCGGCTATTATAGTACTTTTTGAACAATTTTCAAGCAAATTTCATTGAAATTTTTTGCCCCTAATTCTGAGTGTTTCACCAAATATGATGCATTTTGTTTGGACATTTTCGATTGTTATCGAAAAGGTTCGACATTATGAAAAAATTGTATTTATCAAAAAACATGTTTGAAAATGGCTGGTTGACTGACTGGATGTATCCACCCCCAAGGATCTGCCCCTGACGTGAAGACCTTTTTTTGGTCTTCACCCGATTTTAGCAGGAAAACAGTAGCTCTACGAACGTGAAGACCTTTTCTTCGGTCTTCACCTGTTTTCAGTGGGGAAAATAGTAGCTCTACGAAAGTATCAAGTGGCGTGACAGAAAAAAATCAGTGGCTTGCCACATCTCACATGCGTCTCGTAGGTTTGCCACCCCTGGTTTAGCTAGAGCTTATGGATAATTATGTTGACATACTCTAAGTAATATTGTCGCACCTTAACCCTAACAGTGATCAGCATTAAAACTTATTGCTTAATCATTAGGGCGATTCACAGTCAATAAAGTCAATTTTTTTTTGGAAGTAGAAATTAACTCTAACAATGTGGAAACAAAATTTCACGGTCGTAGGATCAGTATTGATGAAGTTATAAAGTCAATAAATGTCAATTTTTTGTTTTTTAGATCAATTTTTTTTTATTAAGTCAAGTTTTGCTTTCTTGCTTTTTTTGTGCGATTCTACTTTATACTCAAAAAGAGATAACTCAGATAATTGAGAGATGGAAGTTTGTTACTGTTGGTGGTACCAGGGAGGTGTATGCTGTCGCTAGACTGTTATCGGTATTACAGTTTTACACTTGCTTAATTTATTAATATAATGTTTGATGTAATTTCATTGATTCGATTGTGAAGATCCATTCAGACAGCTTTGCAAGATTGCAATTTTGGCAAAATTTGTGTATGATAAAATAAGCTTTTCGTCGTGTTTTAATTTGTTGCATATTTTTGTCGCTACGTATCGGTAGTCAAAATCATTAGAATTGAAAAGACAATGCATTAGTTATTTGAACATACTTTGATGTTACAGAGATTGCAATACAGTGAATAGCGAAACACTTGAATACGACTCTGGATTCTGTGCAATTACGCAGAGCAGTTACACTTTCTGCCAGAAAACGTGCGGCATTATATGTGCGTACATTATAATCTAAGCACTAACTGAAGTGACTTTGGTGCTTTTTTTTCTTATGGACTGGTTCTTTCATTTCATTGTTTCGTTAGATCAATAAAGTCAATTTTTTGATAAAATAACGTCAATTTTTTGAGATTTTTAGGTTAATAAAAAATCGCCCTATCAATCATACAAAATTATAGCAACTGAAAATAACAAGTTAAGAGATTGAATAATAATCTGAGCTATAATTTTGACAATAATTTAAAAAATATACACATATTCAAGCAGTTTTAATTCTATATAATTGATTTTAAAATTCATGCAGCAATCACAACAGCATGGCGTAGTGGTTCGGAGCGTCGTTTTTACGACGACCATGATCGCAAGGTTGATGGTTCACCTCCCAACCTAGTCTCGCTGTTGCGTCCTTGGATAAGATGCTTCACGATGATTATCTCTGCTTGGTGGAATCTGGCAAGCAGCAAATTAAAGAAGTCAGAAGAAAATTCAAGCGGAAAACTTGGAAACAAGGGCAACTCCTAAGCGAGTCTGGATTCGTCCTACGCATAGCGCCTCAGTCGCTTTCTCGTGATAGGAGGATAAAGATGAAGAAATCAATCAATCATCAATCATTAGACAAACATTTGACATCGGCAAAACTAAAAATTATAGTATATAATAATAAGTGATCCTGAAGAAAATCCGCAAGTATTGAAAGTATGCTCCTTGTTAGTACCAATAATAAACACAAAGCTTATTGAGTAAAGAATCTAAAAAAATTAATGTTAATATCATACTTGTCCATATTGACGGAGGTCTCTTTACCACCAATCAATTTGACTTCCATACTTCCATTGTTGTGCTCAAGAACCAAATGCACAGCTAAAGAAAATTCATGTTATATAATACAAAGCGTATTATCTCACTGAAAATTGTGTTACTACAAAATTTTGAATCCCTTATTCATATTTTCATACTGGTGATTAAATAATTACAATTCAAAGTGTTCTACATGCTTTTGACAATTTTTAATGACATCCAACACTTCTGTGAAACATATTCACTACAGAACAAAAAACAATTTTAACTACAAAAAAGCAAGAACCAGCTTGAGGTTTATTTCAAATTGGACATAAGCAAATGTAAGGTGAAAACCATAAAATGACCGTTAAGAATATGACCAAAAGTTAGTGGTATTTGGTAGCTCTAGTAAACAAATTCTGATTTGGGAGGTGATTGAAAAATTCCATCTATTAATTTACAGCCCAAATTGCAATCATCATCGCATTTAATATATATATTGGTACCAGTAAGTGCACAACAGCCAGATAGCTAGCAAGTAAAACTTGTTAAGTTCTAGCTAATAAAAAGTTTTATCATGCAACAGTCTCATGAACAAAAAGACGTTACTGTTGACTGATAACAGTTCAATATGGCACTAGTACCAGTATTGATATGACCAATTAATAGGCCTAGTCTAGTTGGTGTGATATAATAATAATAAGGATTTATTAGTCCGGTAAGATGAGAGTCAACCTTGTTTTCAATCATCTGACTAAGGGACACATCATACGCTAGGCCGACACAGTCTACACAACCAAGTCATTACAGATATCACAGTAACAATTATCAATGTCACAGGAGAAAAAAACACACACACACTTTAAACATCCAGTATATCACAAAAAGCTAATTCAAAATAATGACACTTCAATTTGCACTTGAAAGTTTGTAGTTCATCAATTTCTCTAATGTAAAGTGGTAATGCATTCCAAACTTGAGAGGATAAATATAAAAACATACCGTACCAGTACATTCTGCTTTAACTGTTTGACACTTAACACGTATTTTCAAGCAAAAACCATCTTCATTATCTCTAAGATTATATTTATGTAATGGTATTTTTCTAGCAACTAATTCCTGAATGTACTGTGATGAGGATCCTTGCAAGCACTTAAATGCCAGCATAGCTATTTTGAAACTTATCCGGTACTTAACAGGCAAAAAATGCAATTTCTTCAAATACGGCAACATATGACATCAATTTCTTACTAGACACATATTGAAAATAAAATGTACAGCTGCATACAGATACGAAACATTAAACACCTACCCCAAAAAGGGGTTTCATCTAGAATAAGCCCCACGCTTTTTCTGTCTGCAAATCTTAACCTAACCTATGACCTTAACCTAACATACAGCCTGACCCTAAACTAAACCTAGCCCTAACCGAACCTAACCCTAACTAAATTTAACCCCAACCAAACCTAATCTAAACCAAACCTAACCCTAATCGAACCTGGTGACTGATACTAGATCTAACCCCCCAAAAAGCTATCAAACCTTTAAACAACAAAAGCTAGACTATTAAACTTAGGTACCAGCATCACTTCACACACCAGATCGCCACAGTAAGCCTGACATATCAGTACCGGTAACTCAAATAGGCTATCACTCAGTCACTTACCAATTGGAATATCACTTGTACTAACATTTACTGTTAGCATAATTAGACTAGATGATTGGATCTTCAGCAGTTTACAAAAAAAGCAACTCAAAAGTTTATACGGTAACCTAACAAAATGATTTATTATCCTGTCACTGGTACTGGGTAATTTGCTAGACTACCAAATAGGCCTACAGCACCGGTAGCCTATGTAAACTACAATTAGCTTCTAAAGCTATTTAAACTACGGTACAATTAGCTATGTAAACTACAATTAGATCTAACAGCTCAGATGGCCGAGTGGTATAGAGCGTCTGTCTCTGGAGCTGTAGACTCTGGTTTGATTCCAAGTCAGGTCAAACCAATGACTTTAAAACTGGTATTCACAGCTTCCCTGCCTGACGCTCAGCATTAAAGGGACAGTGTGGAGAACAAGCCGGCAAGTTTACTTGTTGTGCCGTTGGGAAAGGCACTTTAGCAGGATTCCCCCATCTTGGTGTGGTAGACAGATGGCTGGCAACTCCTAAGCGAGCTCGTATAGCGCATTGATCGCTTTCTCGTGATAGGGATAAATGTGCAACCAACTAACTAACTAACCAGGCTTGCTGGTATAGGTATAGGCCTAGTGGTAACTAGTGAATTGGTCAATAGTTAGTGTCTTTCATTTCCGTACCGTCAACACAATAATAATATACGAAAATAATATACAGCATAATTGGACAGCACGAGAAAAGGGAAGAAGCAACAAAACGATAAACGTTGTAACATGCAAGGGGAGAATAGAAGATCAAGAAAAGTAACATGAGAAGCATGGTTGCAGCACCCGAAAATATAGTTACTGGCGATCCAACTAAACACCGCAAAGGAGCGACAAAGGACTTAGGCTACTAAACACTGCAAAGTAATGGCACGACAAAGGACTTTAAAATGATCTACTAGTCTAAACACCACAAAGAACTACAAAGGACTTGGAATCATACCACACCGTACCATAACAACTGCACAAAGAGCAACAAAGGACTTTCAATTAGCCTAGGGTTAGGCTTGGGATTATCAGGTCCTTTGTCGAATTTTGCGGTGTTTAGTAAGTCCTTTGTCGCTCCTTCGTGGTGTTTCCATCCTTTGCTGTGTTTGAAATGAAATGTTGTGAGGTTTTATGGCGCTTTATAACTACTAAGATCCTTTAGCGCCAGGACTAAATTTTGTCACGAATTCACTGACGTATTTTTACTCTCTTTTTGTTTCATCCTCCGCGCTACACTTAAATGCTGAGCGTTTAGCAAGTGTAACAGCAGATGCCAGTTTTAAAGTCTTTGATTTGACCTGACTGAGAATAGAACCCAGTCTACCAGCTTCCAAGGCGAACGCTCTCAACCACTAGGCCATGGCTCTTTGGTAGGACCCGTAGTAGACTACTGACTAGTCTGCCGTAAATATTGAATGAAGAACGGCCCTAGGCTGATGAAAGTTGACGCGCATGCAAAATGTGGTTACGCATGAGTGGGTTTTCGTTAAATGAAGCTGAAAATGGTTTAAATAAAGTATTTTTTAAGGTAGCTTAAACTTGAAACATGATTTAATTCGTACACTTTCGTCTAGAGAAGTTTCATTTTTTCATCGACACATGAATGTTATTATTTATTAATTTGATTTCGTTTTTATTCTTTTATTATTGCGCAAAAAAAACGAAAGCACAAGCGCTATAACCAGTTCAATTAGTCCTTGAAAACCATTGGTCTATTTCTCAAAAGTGGTAAAAGCGTCCGCCTATGGCTGTAGACTTGGGTTTGATTCCGCGTCGAGTCTAACTAAAGACTTTAAAATTGGTATCCACAGCTTCCCTGCTTGACGTTCAGCATTAAAGGGACAGTGTGGAAAACAAGCCGGTAAGCTAACTTCATTTACTTGCTGTGCTGGCTAGCTTAAAAAAGCAATGCTAGAACTCAGCACGGATTAGTAGCCTATACTGCTTCAAGGTTTGTTTACACTAAATGCGATTTCAGTCCGATTTGCTGTCGTACGAAGTTTCATCAGATTTTTGACGTAAGCAGTTGACGAAAATATCTTTCACACAATGCAAACCCAAACAGTTTTGCTTCCCACCGCTTGTTTTGGGAAGCCCCTAACGATTGTATTCTAGAATGCCGCGGATAGTGACGCAGCTTTACGTCATAACCTCTAACAGTTTCGTAGCTTACATCACTGTATGTACGAAAAATTTCATCGTATTCTGTGTAAACACAACTTTAGAATTGTGGCGAATTTATCAAAATAGAGCATTTGCCGCCTTTTTAATTTTATTCACTATATTTTACGTCTAATCATACAAATGCTTAAACTGTGAATTTCAAGTCTGATGATGCTTAATGATCAGACAATGATGCTTAATGATGATCAGACAAATGCTTAAACTGATGATGTCACAAACACGTCAATTTCGATGTCTCATTTGCATAATAGAAGTTTTCGCCTAATTTTTAACTTTATGTCTCGCAGCGGCTCGCTGGCGCCGCAGTGCGACCATGCTCATCTTGCAAGTTCCTTCATATTACATCTTTACGAAAATATTAATATTTCCCGCTTCGCTGCAATTGGCCAATTTTGTGTGTGACGTCATTGTCCATTTCGATCACTGTGATTTCGATGTTCAAAAAAACTATAAATAGAGGTAGCTGGCGGCATTCAGTAAGTCTAGCTTGTAGGAGTGCTCTATGTGTTCTGATTAATTGTCTTTTTGGTTAAATTTTAATTAAAAGTTGCTGCTGAACTACTGCCTGAAAATTGAAGAAAAGAAGATCCAGAAGTTTTCTAGCAATCTATTTTTCCAGCAACCATAAAAGAGTTTGGTAGGCTACTGCACAGCGGCTGGTCTACCAAAGGGTTACAGTAACCTATCGGGCCTTCCATCCATTTCCATCGAGAGTGTTTACGCGCGGCTACGGCCGAAGTTGCGCTTTCGCAAGTGGGGCACATTCAACAGAGGATAGGCTAGCCCTACTGGCTAGCCTGCGCACAACACCATTCAGTAACCACACTGGACACCATTACCATTACCCCACACTGAGTCCATTACAGATACCCCACAGCAGTGGCGCGGGAACGTTTTTTAGACAGGGGGGGCTCAAAATAGTAAGATCGTGTCAACGTCTGGGGGGCGAAGCCCCCCAGACCCCCCTTTTTTCGAACGCACGTTTTTAAGAGCAGGACACTCAGCAGACCTATTTTGATAGACATCAATTGCATGCCGCTCAAGTGACCGGAATTTTTTCAGGATAATCTTTTATCATGGAAAACAAGATTGCTTACTACCATTAGGCTTTTCTAACCATGCTCGAATTACTACTCATGTATTTGTAAAATGCAAATACCTCAATCACAAAACCAAAAAGTAGGCAAACAAAATTTGCCCGATCTAACTTTTGCTTTGCTGATCAGAGTTACATGCAACAAACAATGCCCCATTGAGGTTTAAAAATAACAAAAAACACACAATCAAAATAAAGCACTGAACCATTTTTTAACATAATGAGATGTGTAGATATAGGTATTTAGGTAGGCGTACTAGCTCAATTTTAGTAACAATCATCGGCAGTGCTCGAGTTGTGAAAACACTTATGGGGGGTGGTAGGCTACAACTTTTCATGCAGACCTAAAAAGAGATGGTCATTATAGTTGTAAGGGAATGGTTTACGCTAAAATGTTTTATGGGGGGGATGGTGTTGTTTTCAGGGGGGATGGCATCCCCCTCAAATCGAGTAGCCTACTGATCATCGGTGCCAGTTTAGTAGTGATTTAGCCGCTTCATTGGGTTGGTAGAAAAAATTCAAAACCATGAAAAAACTCAACCAGAAGAGAACTTGCACCAGCTCATATAAGCTTAATTAGGGGTGCCCAACCAGTCGATCGCGATGTACCGGTCGATCTTTGGATGCTTGGCTGTCGATCGCGGGTCAATTTGGCATGTACACAAATCAGGTTGGCCACCAACATTTCCAGTTCATGTAACGCGTCCGGGCCATGAAGACCTTTTTTTTAGCTTTTCACAAAAATTTTGGTGGAATTCGGAACATCTGAAGGATTGAGGACCGTTTTTTTGCACTTCACCGCATTTTCGTTTACGATTTACGTAATTCCCATGATCAGTAGCGACTTTCATTCGAGCATTCAGAGTAGTTTGGCGTAAAGTGTTTGGCAGCTACAAGAATTGACAGCCATTATACTTTTACTGGGCCATCGTCCATGACTGCTGTAAAGGTTTGCAAACGCTGATATAAAACACGGTTAAAAATGAACTTCAAGCATTGAAAATTTTACCAAATTTTACGTTGACCAAGTGAATAATAACTGACTGATTTTTAAAAGAATAGTGATTCTTCGTTGGTTAAAAGCACTTTAAAAAATATTTGCTTCATTACGTATGTACGTTGCGAGCATTAATTACGTCGCACTCAGTGCATAATTTTTTTAATTGTCAGGGGGGGCTCAAATGGTTCAGGGGGGGCTAAAAAAAGTTCAGGGGGGGCTTGAGCCCCCCCTGGCACCCCACTTCCCGCGCCTATGCCCCACAGTATGAATTTATAGTTTGTGGTTGCACCCTGGGTTTATTTTTTTGCTGTGAAAATGTTTCGGACAATTGTCCGAATTTGCTCAAACAATTTCGGACATTTAAAAAAATTTTCCGCAACATTTTTGAACGAACGATTTCCAACTGCATTTCACAAAAACACGAGACTAGTTTTGAAAACGAAACTTAACTCACGCCAAAGCCGAGCAAAAACACGGCTTGCTGATACGAAAATGATCTTTTGTAACTTACTTGCTTCCGAAGACGCAATAATTATAAACTCATCTGTCAAAGATGACCTGTTTTAGCTCAATATTTCACAACTTCACTCAAAATATCAAAAGCAACAAATTGTTTCAAGTTGTCATGAAGTCGCAAGGGAGTACAAATAACGAACCCCGTGCGCGATATCGCAGTAGCAACAATTGTTCTAAGCGTCTGGACTCAAGGGCAGCGGAACGAAATTTTAATGGGGGGGGACGGCATCGAAGGCGAAAGCAAGAATTTATAAAATATTGTGTTTTTTGCTACAGTGAGGTACGGTAAAAACTGAGCCCTTGAGGAAAGATCTGTGGAGAATCTTCCCAGCAAAACTTGAAAATCAGAATGAATTAAGTGCAAAATTTACTGACAATAAAAGTAGGCTACAAAACTGATGAAAAAAATGAGAGCAAGATCTTATCGAAAATTTGCATTATGTTCTTAAAACATAGTCCGTATATACTTTAAACAAAGAGTTGACCAATACAGCACAATCTCACGAGGAGTTGACAAATTTGTCAAACGATCGACGAACAAAACATATGCTTACAAGGCGAAGTGATAGCCTGCATACCGTTGCTAGCCAACTCAGCAGCATACTAATTTGTTAAAGTTATCGATTGTTTTACACTGCTTTTTATTGAAACGACGTATTGACGAGTGATACACCCAGGATTTGGAAAGGGGGGGGGCACAACCGGCAGCCAACGAATTTTTGAGGTTTTTTCTTAAAAAAACACTCATTTTAGGGCACTTTTTTATCGAAAAGGGGCATGCAGTGAGTGCAGTCACTAAAGACAATGCAAAAATATTTTCGCAGCTTATGTCTAAAAGCAGAAGCTTGGCTAAAGGAGGTGAAAGGAGGTTGCAATCATTATTAGTTTGAAAAATTATAGACTGAAAGTTAGGTTTTAGCGCCTTACACGTCCAAAAGGAGGGGGCCCATGACACCGCGCAGGGCCGGCGCCAAGGGGGGCATGGCCCCCCAATCGACATGCTTGCCCCCCCAATTAACAAGCTTACTCTTTTGAAGACAGCGGCTTTTGTGCTTAATTTCGAACTTTGGCCTCCCCTGATAAACTCTTGGCCCCCCTAAGTCGACTGCTCTGGCGCCGGCTCTGACACCATGCCTCCCTGCGTGCGCCTACGCTATTGACCTTCGAAAATTTTGACCTCCCATCTCCAGGAGCGGACTGAGAAAATTTTGATGGGGGATGAGGTTTTAAATCAGGTTCAATGTTAACTTAATGCAAAAATTATGACGTTTAGACGCGGGAAAAGGCGTAAACAAGCTCTTTAAAAATGTTTCATGTAAAGGGGCGTATTCAGAATTTTTTTCAGGGGGGTGGAAGGGGACAGCATTTTGACATTTTTTTCGGCAGAGTTACTTCGAGGCAAATCGAGGAACAAGAACAGCTGTAGAGGGTACGGGGGAAAGCTACTCCGGAAATGTTTCAAAATTTAGGCAGCGTATTAGCCATTTTAGTGCTTTTTGTACAATTTGTAAGGAAAATTCTGTTTAAAATTTTTACCCCTAATTTTGAGTCCTTTACCAAATATGATGCAATGATGCGTTTTGTTCACACATTTTGATTTATGCTTGCTAGGCCTAAGGATTAGTTTTATCGAAGAAGTTCACAATTATGGAAAATTTGTATTCATCAAAGACTTTGTCAAAAAGTGCCTGGGGGGTATGCATACCCCACATGTCCCCCTCCCCGGGACCAGCCATTGCTCATCTCTAGCTTGAACTAGTTGCCACACTATGCAGCAGCTGATCAACTTTCAAATGGCCAGGGAGACCAGCCGAATGGACAATTGCATCTTCAGAAACAAGTTATCCAGTCATTGCAACTTGCGGTTGTACATTGTTGGCTGCAATCGCCATTATTCCACGTAGAACAACAATCTGCAAGACAAATTTGCTCGACTACTGAGTTATTTTTTAATCGGCTTGGCCTATACATAGGCCTACATTGTAAGATACTGATTGAAGCTAAACGTTTTTTCATTTTTTTCACCTAAAAAGTGTCTCCCCTGCCCCCCTCTGGAAATCTTCTGGATTAGGCCTATATCAGTTATGTTTGTGTTTGTATTTTACTTTTGTGAGTTTTTTTTTTTTCTTTTCGCCAATAATTTACTAATGAATGAATGGGGGACCGGTTCCGCCGCCCATGCCTGAACATCAGTGGTGAAAGTAAAAAAATGTCTTACCGGTACTGCGCCAGAAGCCCAGAACAGCGGTGAAAGTAAAAAAAATTTCGTAGTTGCTGACAAAAAGAGGCAAATGAGTTAAAGTATCCATTTATCTAGTCACAAAATTCTAAACGCTTTAATTATACCCAAAACTTTAAATTTGAACGAACTATGAAATAGCTGCTGCTGCGTTAATGAAAGCTGTAAAATATTTTGTCTGATGGATATTACGCACAATAAACAGAAACGATTAGCGCCAAATGCTTCATCATTCGGCGACGGAAGCATCAAATTAAACTCCCAAACTCCCACTGAAAAACATTTGATAAAATCTTTTGCGCCCCCTTTGCAAGCGTTTCGCGCCTCCCCCCCCCCCTTGTTTAGGTACCCCTGGGCTATTACATTACTGGCTACGTCGTCGTTAAAATGAGGCTATCATTTGCGCGAAGAAAAATTTTAGATTGTGATGACGCAGATTGTTTTGGTTTGCTCAAATCACAGAGTAAATTTTTCCATCTCTGCTGCCATAATCCAAATAGGCCTAAGTCCTCTCATAAAAATACCAATTTCCACATTAATGTAACCAAACTTTTGTAAAAATGTGTGTAGTCTAGGCGGGTCTCAGAAAACTTTGGGAATTTTTTGGGCTGCAGACGAGACCCTCAAATAAACTCGGTTATTTAGCTTACGGGCACTTTGAACAAAACGATGAAAAGGCTGTTTGCATTAAAGAATTTTGATTTCGATGAAAAGTTTTGAAATTAAGCTAATTTTATACAAAAATAAATTCATTTAATAAAAGTGAGCCCAATTAGCCCATTCTTGAACTTTTTTTTTTTTTTTTTTTGGTGATTTGACTTATGGAAAGCGCTATAGGCTGGATTTTGATTTAAAATCTTTTACCGGTACGGCGTTCCAGCCGCAAATCTTTTACGGGAACGGCGTACCGGATCGTTCCGGCTTACTTTCACCACTGCTGGACATAATTCCGAAATATGGTAAAACGCAAAAACGATTTCTCCTTGCTGACAAGCGAGAATGTTGCAATAAGTAGGCAGGGGAGTATTCTCCAGAGGTTCACGGTGTTCAGCGCACTCCCTGCGATATCACAGGCACACACGTTAATTACATTTAACTAAAATATCTGGATTTTCTCGTCTTTAATCTTTGTAATATCAGCGCTATCTGATTTTTTTTCAACTCTGACCGATGACGCAACATTCTCTTGTATGGTAGGTTCAACAGATATCGTTGAACACAAGCGAACCGGACCTTTTTCATTGTATTCTGAATCACATTATAGAGCGGAGAGTGACTTTTTTTCTTTCCACACGATTCAAATGCCAAAAATGTCCTATTTGAAAGTTGAACCCAGACGCAACATCACAATACACACTCAATCACGCCACAGCAAATTGCTTTCTTCATCGCAGAAGAATGATGCAAAGGTTCTCTCTTAGGGCAGGTTCAACAGATATCATTGAACACAAGCACGCCAAACCTTTTCATTGTAATTTATTTCGTATCAGCATGCGGTTGTGAGTAATTGCTTGTGATTTTTGAAAGTGTGGCGGTCAATATATAGGCCTACATTTTAAAGTTGCAGGTCAAATTCAAGTTGTAGGTTAAATTAGTGGAATGGAAGTAAGTGTTGACAGTATGATTAAAAAGCCGTTTTGTAGCAGAAATTGCGACGAAAAATTGGAAATAGCAAAAGCTAAAAGGCCTACACCAAAATTAGATTAAGTAGCAATTTAGACTGCTTGAAAAGGCGCTTGATGTTGGTTCGCGTAATCGCATGAAACTTTTGAGCACTTTCGCACATTTGTTTAATAAATGGCTGCATGCGGCAGCAAATATTGTAGAGGAGCACACCTTTAAAAAATGCTCACCGTACGCCACTGTAAGTAGGACGCATGTTGCAAAAAACTCATCAGACGTTACAGTGGCAGCGGTGAACGATTTAGCTTTAGTTGCAAAAAGGAAGTCGCAAAACTTCAGTTAGGCTAAGTTAGTGAGCATGAAGCCGCCACAAGCGTATTGTTGTGCTGTAAGCAAAATTTTTTTGGACACTTTGTCCAAAATGGCTCCAAATATTTCGGACATTGAGCAAAAAATTCAATGTAAAAAAAAACATACGTTGCACCACTAGTGGGAAAGAACAAAAAAATAAGGGATCAAGTACGCTAGAATCCCTGCTATGCCTACTATTTCACACCTAGACGCTGCGAAGCGGACTACCTCAGTGTCACGCAACAACTTGAACCAGCTTGTGCTTAAAATAAAAATAATTTTTATTACAATAAAAAAATGGATTACATTAGACATTTTCAACAAATGAACACAATAACAAGCTACTTTATCCACAAAAACTTAACAGCAACTACAACATAAATGGAATGTCGTAATTTCTTTCCCCGGTACCAACGTACATGCTGCCGAACTTCCTGGTTTCGGGCACATGGTAGAATGTGAAGCCAGACCATTGTAAGTTACGAAGGCACACTAGGCCACTTCCTCTCTCGTATTGCAAGCTCCAGCATCCTAAAACAAGAAATAACTCCTAAGCTTACAGCCTATATCCCAATCTTCGACTCAAATCTGCAAAAATCTCGGTAATCTCTACCACCATAATCGATCTATTGTACTCGGCGTAAACGGGACGAACCTTTTACGGTCCTTTTTCAAACACTGCGTTCATTACATGTCCGATTTTTTGCGTTTTTTCGAAGCTTTTTCTCGCATCGATCACATAATTGAAACTTTTATTGCAAAACTTATTAGATTTATTGTACCATAAAGTTGCAAGGTACAGTAACCAAAATATCTGATGCATTACTTCAATTTATTTAGTCTATACATTATTCACAAAATCAAACATGAACGTTTTCTATTCATAAATCGTTTAAAATTAGCTCTTATTTTAAGCTAAAATCGTGCACCCCTCTGGCTCAGTGCTCAAACGTTGTTTATCAAATCAAATGTTCCTGTGATACGAATCAGACATACATTGGTATGTCTTCTCGACATCTGGGCCCTAGGATTAAGGAGCACCTGAATTTTAGTAGTAAGCAAAACATTTTCAAGGACCACATACAGTCATGTAACATCTGCTCAAAAACGAAAATTGGATTAGACTCATTCAAAATTATTCGCAAATGCCGTTCCGATTACGATGCCAAAATTCATGAAGCGCTGTTAATGAAGAAACTTTCTCCCAGTCTTAATCGCCAACTTTACGCCAGTGGTGCATCTTTTTTGTAACAAGTTTTTTAAAAATTTTGCAAATTGAGTAAAGTTATTGCAATATTTATCTACTTTATATGAATGTAGTCTCTTCAGATGTGCAACGAACTCTTGACAAGAGTCACTCTTCCACCCTCAACTATTGCTTCCATCTAAAACTGCTTCTTCAGATGGAAAACTGCCGGATGATTAACCCACCTGACCACTACTCTACCAGACTAACACTTGTTGTTATAGGTATTGACGCGTTTCGAGCTTATTAGTTCTCATCAGTATACCATAATAACCAACACGACACTAGCCATCTAAGCCATGAATGATTAGCCTAGCAACAGCACAACTATTTATCGGACTCCATAAGCTGATGTTCAATATGAAGTCATAAGATTTGGATTATGTCAACGTAGATAGTGAACCAACGCTGACTTGATCTTCGACTTCAAATCAAGTTGTCCGATGTTTCGTAGTTCCAAATTGAGCTCCTTGTAGTGGGCACTTTAATACTACAGTGCGATGAGAGGCAGCCAAACCATACGATGCAATCAACCAACCTTTCCCCACGTGAAAATGGGAGGGATAGGTTGTCGTTCTCCAAATCTTCAAATGCCCGTACCACAAAATAAAAGCATCTCAGCATGTTTCAAAGGTATCTTTTTCGCGGTGGACCACGGAAACGCAATGGCAACTCAGCGTTAGGATTCAACCTTTAATTGATCATCGCTTGATTTAAAGCCATCAAGATATTGTTTGTGAGGCGTTAATATTCAAGCCTCCACATCTTGTGGTGATTCAATTATACATCTTACGGTGATTTAAAGGCATCAAGATATTGTTTCTGAGGCGCTAATATTCAAGCCTCCCACAAATTCTTCCAACGCATAACATTGAGGCTCAAGCGATGATCAATTAAAGGTTGAATCCTAACGCTGAGTTGCCATTGCGTTTCCGTGATCCACTGCGAAAAAGATACCTTTGAAACATGCTGAGATGCTTTTATTTTGTGGTATCGGTATTTGAAGATTTGGAGAACGACAACCTATCCCTCCCATTTTCACGTGGGGAAAGGTTGGTTGATTACATCGTATGGTTTGGCTGCCTCTCATCGCACTGTAGTATTAAAGTGCCCACTACAAGGAGCTCAATTTGGAACTACGAAACATCGGACAACTTGATTTGAAGTCGAAGATCAAGTCAGCGTTGGTTCACTATCTACGTTGACATAATCCAAATCTTATGACTTCATATTGAACATCAGCTTATGGAGTCCGATAAATAGTTGTGCTGTTGCTAGGCTAATCATTCATGGCTTAGATGGCTAGTGTCGTGTTGGTTATTATGGTATACTGATGAGAACTAATAAGCTCGAAACGAGTCAATATCTATAACAACAAGTGTTAGTCTGGCAGAATAGTGGTCAGGTGGGTTAATCATCTGGCAGCTTTCCATCTGAAGAAACAGTTTTAGTTGGAAACAATAGTTAAGGGTGGAAGAGTGACTCTTGTCAAGAGCTGAAGAGACTACATCCATATAAAGTCGAAAGCAGTTGCTCATGTGCTAACTGCCAAATGTTTATCTATATTTCTACCGTATTAAGTCATATTATATTTGTTTAATTGCGTAAGAATTGTTTTATTTTTCCGTCACAATTGCTGTTTCAAACCAGTGTGCAACTTACATAGCACTTTTATTGAAGGATTGTAGCCTAGCACTAGCAGTATGCATCAGCAGTAGTTATTAATATTTTTCAATCAGTTTTTTTATCATGTAATTTAAGTTAACATTGACTATCCTTAGATATACCTGACAAGGGCCAATGTAGTGCCGAAAACGTTCGTGTTTGATTTGGTTAATAATGTATAGACTGTAAATAAATTGAAGTAATGCATCAGATATTTTGAATGCAGTACCTTGCAACTTTATGGTACAAAAAATCGACCTCTGCCAAAATTATTAGATTTAGTGCTCTTTTGTTGATATTCTGGTCTGCATTGTATTTTTGAAGTATTGGATCGTCCTTAGAAAGTAGGTGGACTTGTTAACACTGCTGTACATCTTAAGCACGTTAGTCTTTCCCACGGCACATGATAATTATTTCACTAAAATGCTACGACATTTCCAGATTCTCCGCCACAGCTTAGCGCTTTAAAATCACCGTGCCAATCTCAGTATTCATAAGTGTGTTCAAGCAAAATCTTTTTACCACAGCTTCCGAATCTTAGTAAACGCAGCATGTTTAGTCATCTGTTTCATGAACGCAAAAAAATGTAATTACGGTTTTTGAAAGCTTTAAAAGAATCTAGGATAAGCTTGAACCTGATCGTAAAAGCGGTTTTGGGTAAACGTATTCACACATCGATCAATGCTACCAACACACATCGATCAATGCTACCAACCTCTGGGAATATCGTTTTCAATAGTGTCCATAAAATCGATGGAAGGCTCCAAATCAGCTTTTTCTTCGATGGTTTTCGGTTCATGAGCTCTCGTTTCACGGAAATGCATGTACGAGCTCAGCTTGCCACTTTCTGCTACTGATAAGCCTAAAAAATATGCAAGGATGAAAATTACGTACCGGTAACCCAAAATAGACGGTGCAGTCACACCTTTTAAAATTATTACAGCTCTACAATTGATAGCATTGCTGATAATTCAGCATTGCGACCACAAAAAACAAGAACAATTAAACGAGCTTGATAAACATTTAGTTTTCAAGCATTTCTCATAGACAATTCTCACCATAAGCTAGCTCAATTTTAACACGTAACGCCGGTCAGCGTAGCAATTAACACATTGCTATCGGCGCAGGAGGTCTGAGGTTCGATTCCCGGTTCGGTCACATCGGAAACAGTCGCCAACGGCTCGTCACCGCCCGATGTTTCTTCGGAGTTGTGTTGCCTAGCCGTTGAGCTGCGGAGATGGGCCCCGCTACACGTTTCGACGTCATACCGCGAGTATAATGAACCTCGGTAATTCCAGCACCTAAAGCAGGTTTTCACTGATTCATGCACCGACGGGTAGACGTAACCGAGATTCAATATTACACATTTATGAAATACGTTATGTGATCAATATATGCAATTAAAACAAAGATTCTGAGTATTACTAGTAGATTAAATTATACCTAATTCAAAAAACTGCAATACAGACCTTCAAAGCTTCTGTTGTTGTGAACATGTCCAAGAGGGGTTTTGATGAAAGCCCCTCTGGGAACGATGCTAGCTTCTTCATCAATAGTGGCAATGATGGCAGCTAAGCGATGTTCCTCTTTTACTTGAACCTGAGTATGAAAATTCAAAAAGTTGATGATAATGCAATTACGACTGCAAAAAAGCTTCAAAAATTAGATCAGAATTACTCTATTTATTGCGACTGGACGCTTTGACGACATGCCTTGCATTATATTCAGGTGTCACAATTTCGAAAAGCATAACATTCAACTCCTTAACATGGCAACACAATGCAATGATGACAGCTAAATCTATGTTGCCGAAACGACTAGTTGCAGCACAGTGACTTTGCTTTTTTTGTAGAATAGTAAAGTCTTAACTGCAGCTAAAATAAAAATCATCCAGAAGTTCAGCAGAATAATAGTGCAGTTTCATTCAGTTAAAAAATTGAAACACATTAACTTTAATAATTTATTTTCACAGAAGTACAGTACAAAGATGGTGTGGTTATTTAAAAGATTTACACAGCAAATTCTATAAGTAAACAAAGCTTTAGTTTAAAAAATTCTCTACAAAATTATTTTCAAATTTCAATTGCGATATATTGTTATATAACATACTGAAACTTCCTCTTCTGTGTACTCATCTCCATCTTTTACTCGTCGGATATCTGTGTGTTCATATTCGTACGAAGGATCACCAATGATTCGTCCTCGGATTAATGATGACTTGGATATTGAATCTTCATTAGCAAGAGGAAGTAGATGCCAGTCAAAACAATTCAAACTAAAAATAACATTTGATTGAAACTAATAAATGTGTGTGATATCGTATTCCAAATATGCTTTCAAGGTTTTAGAATGGTTAAGTTTATACACCAGATGTTAACTCTCCCTTGTGGTAGCCCACATAACACTATCTCAAAAGCATTCACATAAATTATTTGTACAAGCAATGGTACGGTAAGAACAAGAATTCGCGGACTTCTATGACAATCAACTTGTTTTTACAAAATTTCAAATAAAATGTTGAGTATCCAGTAGGCATACAGCTTTTTGAATAATTAGCATTTAACATGCATATACATACACTGAGCTTCACTTTTTAGCATATTTGTCAAAGTTATAAGATTCCACATTTTTCATCCTACACTTTACAAAAGTTGAATAAAACTATCTGAAATTATCTGTTACAAACTTCCTCTACCAATGAAAATTGCGTCATTAGTTTTTAGTATTGAAAGCAAAGTTTCTTCAAAAGGTGATTGGGCAAAAGACTAAAAGTTTACCATTACCAGTAATTCAGCGAATGTAAACTTGAACAAGTTCTTAAATAATTTTACATGAGCCCCATAATTGCATATCAGTGCATACAGGAAATCAGCTCACTCCATTGCATTAAAAATGTGTTTGGACCCACCAGCACCGTACAGCACACTTAACTCACTTTAAATTTATTGTTAATTGTCTATTTTGCCGCCAACAGCAAAATACTGTAGTTTCTAGGTCTATTTTGCCAGCAGTAGGTAAGTCAGCATCTACTTCCGGCAAAATAGACCTAAAAGCTATTTTGCCGGCGCTCAAAAACAGTCACGAGTATCACACTTTATAGATTGCATTGCACTATATTCGGCAAAATAGACCTAAAAAATATTTTGTTGATGCAATTTTTTTGCGCTATGGCTGGAATCTTGGCAATCTTCCATCTCTGTGCGCATGTGGACAACAAAAATTATGGATCATTGTCTTATATGTAAGAAAGGAGGCTTTGTGGTTATGCATCACAATGTTCTTCATAACACAGAAGCTAAACTTCAACAAGAAGTTTGTAAGGATGTGCAAATAGAACCACAACTTATTCCAGTGGAGGAAGAAAATATAGATGGCTGCAATGAAAAAGGAGCTCGACTAGACATATCAGCAAGGGGATTACGGGTGCAAATGGAAAGGACTTTTTTTGATGTAAGAGTAACTCACCCAAACACCCAATCTAATTGTTCAAAATAGGGCTGTTACCAAACAATCAAATATTTGATTATTTGAAAATTTAAATTGTGTGAAAAATTATCAAATAATTTTTTGCCGAATTTCAAACAATTATATTCACTTGGAATTTACAACTTTAAGACGTCAAAACACGTCTTGTGATGCAAGCATGAGCAAAGAGCGTAACAACAGCACTTGTGTAAGTGTACATTGCGCATCCATGCACCATTTCACATCCTGACCACATAAAATCTGTGTCCCAAAGCGCTCATAAAACTAAAAATTTGTCTGAACACCCTTCCACCATCTTCAGTTGAAGCGTAATGATGCCTCAGTGCTGCTGGACTTAGTGGACTATTTATTAGTGCTGCTTGACTATTTATCATCAGGACTAATTATCAGTGCTACTGAACAGCTCAGATGGCCGAGTGGTACAGAGCGTCTTTCTCTTGAGCTGTAGACTCGAGTTTGATTCCGAGTCAGGTCAAACCAATGACTTTAAGATTGGTATTCCCAGCTTGACGTTCAGTATTAAAGGGGCAGTGTGGAGAACAAGCCGGCAAGTTTACTTGTTGCGCCGTTGGGAAAAGCACTTTGCGGGATTGCCCCATCTTGGTGCGGTAGACAGATGGCTGGCAACTCCCAAGTGAGCTTGCATAGCGTTTTGATCGCTTTCTCGTGATAGGAGGATAAATATCCAACTATCAATCAATTTTCTGGACCCGCTTATCCTTGGGGGGTCGCGGGGGCAGCAGCTCAAGTTGGAGCCTCCAAGCATCTCGATCCTCTGCAACAAAGGATAGATGCTCTGCTGGGATGCCAAGGCGAGACCAACTAAGATCTTCTACGTAATCTCGCCATCGAGTTCTGGGACGGCCTCTAGGCCTTCGACCAATCGGTGTTGAACAGAGCAGTTTTTTGGCTGTTCTTTCCTGGGGCATTCGTGTCACATGTCCATACCAACGCAGTTGCGATCTTTCTAGTCGGAGAAGCAGCGATTCGATGTTTAGAGATTCACGAATATCTGCACTTTTAACCTTGTCCAACAAGGTCAAACCGCTAATTCTTCGCAAGAATCCCATTTCGGCTGCTTGAACTCGAGACCTCACTTTCTCATTCATGATCCAACACTCATGGCCATATGTCAAAATAGGAACATAGACCGATCTGAAAATGGATAGCTTTGCCTTGGTGCAAAGCTCCCGTTTCAGTACCACAGATCGGTGGAGCTGGCGCATTACTGCACTTGCTTTTCCGATGCGGATATCCAATTCGCTATTTTGTCTGCCGTCACTTGTGAATGAGACGCCGAGGTACTTGAATTTCTCTGACTGTTTTAGTGGTACTCCATCAATTTGGAGAGAGCACTGCTTTGGTTGTCTGGACAGGCACATGGTTTCTGTTTTTGTTGTACTGATTTTCATTCCGGCAACAGAGCATGCATCCGAAAACCTGTCAAGAGCTTGCTGGAGACCATTTTGGGTAGAGTCGAGTAGCACGAGATCATCTGCAAATAACAGACGTTGTACAGTGCATTCACCGATCTTTACTCCGCCACAAGACTCACTGTTCTTAACTATTCTATCCATATAAATAAGGAACAGAATAGGTGAAAGAGAGCAGCCTTGCCGTAGTCCCACACTTACTCTGAAAGGTTTCGTCGTTGCACTGTTAACACGAACACAGATCTCAGAATGCATGTACAGCGACTTAATGGCAGTTAGTAACTGGCCATCAATGCCATACTGCAACAGCACCGCCCAAAGCTTGTCTCTAGGAATGCGATCATATGCTTTTTCAAGATCAACGAAACATGCATTGATCTCTTTTGCATATTCCCACGACTTCTCAAAGATTTGCTGCAAGGCAAAGATCTGATCCATTGTGCTTCGGCCAGGACGAAAGCCACACTGAGCATCTGTTAGCTTAGGCTCAACTATTTCACGGCATTTCTCTTCAAGGCATTTGGCATAGACCTTACCCGGGACACTGATGAGAGATATGCCCCTATAATTGGTGCATTTTCTCTTGTCTCCTTTCTTGTGGATAGGTATTATCACACTAGTTTGCCATTGCTTTGGTGCTTGCCCAGTACTACACGCCACCTTACAAACACGAGTCAGCCAACGAACACCATGTATGTTCATTGCTTTAACATTTCAGGTCTGATATCATCCTCACCAGGTGCTTTTCCAGTTTTCAATGATTTGATTACTGCATTCACATCTGCTTCGGTTATCTGAATATCTTCCCCAACCTGTTCTTCGTGAATTTGTATTGGTGTAGCATCAACTGGGTTTAAAAGATCACTAAAGTACTCTCTCCACCGATTCAAAATAGCATCTTGATCTTTCAGAGTCACACCATTTGAATCTTCGATAAAGAGAGCGGCTCGAGATCTTTTTCCACGCAAACGGCGAATGGTCTGCCAGAACACTTTGTTTGCCGTTTTGAAATCATCGTCTAACCTTTCTCCAAATTCCTTCCAGGCCCTTTCCTTAGACAGTTTAACTTTTGTGGCTGCCGTCTTACGTGCTTCAGAGTACTGCGAACGAAGTTCAAGTGATGACTTATTTGCAAGCCAGGCCTTATAGGCCACTTTTTTCGCACGAATAGCTTCTTTAACTTCTTGGTTCCACCAAGGAGTTCTTTTCTCGCTACTCTTCGTCCCTCCAACACGCTTACTTCCACAACAGTTAGTAGCGGACGTAATGACTGCTGTTCGAAACAAACACCACTCAGTTTCAATGTCTTCAGTAGAGGTCGGAAGTTCTTTGAACTTAGATGCAATGTTGTCTGCAAATGCAGTTCGTACCTCTTTGTCAGCCAATGATTCCCATTTGATTCGATAAGTTTATCGTGGTCGAAAAGTCTTTCGTTTTTTCAAGGGTTTCAAAGCTTTCAAAGTGCAGACAACTAGGTGGTGATCAGTTGACAACTCAGCCCCTCTTTTAACACGGACATCAGACACGGTAGAAAACAAGTCCGCCGAAACGATACAAAAATCAATCAGGGAGCGTTGTCCCAGAGAGTCTCTGTACCAGGTGTACTTATGAATTCTTTTGTGCTGAAAAAATGTGTTCATTATGCACAGCCCATTGGTGGCACAGAACTGCAATAAACACCTTCCGTTCTTGTTAATGTCAGGGTCACCATGTTGCCCAATAACACCTTTCCAGGTTCCATTGTCGATGCCCACATGTGCATTGAAATCGCCCAAAAGGACAAGGGATTCTGATGAAGTCGCTTTTCCCAATGCAACCTCAACTTCCTCCAGAAAGGCTTCGTACTGTGATTCTATGTTAGGTGCGTACACCTGCAATATACACAGAGATCGCTCCTGCAGCCTTAGCTTTAGAAGACAAACCCTTCCTCCTAGTGGTACCCAGTCAACGACACATTCAGCTATGTTGGGGCTCACAAGTAAGCCAACACCAGCTTGAGCAGACATTGCTGCATCAACACCTGAGTAGAAAATTTTCCACCCATCGTTCAACTCGACAGTTCCAGAACCCCGGCGCTTTGTTGATGAAATTCCCACAACATCAAGGCGATACTGTTGGGCTTCGCAAACAAGCTCCTGCTCTTTTCCTGTCAGTGACGAAACGTTCCAGTTCCCGATAGCTAGATCCCGGCAGTTTGGTCCAACTCGAGTACGTTTTCTGTGCGCTGCCCCCATTTGCCTCCCCAAACGCTTAGCGACTGCGTTGGTGGGTTTCCGGTGACGGTCAGCTTGTGGGGGAGACTGTAGCTTATTTTTCGAACGAGTCCCTCTGCCTAAAACTCGAACGCGGACCTTTTTATCCTGCGCGCCGTCCGATGCAGCATGAATATTGTTATTACAACTTTCCATTTAGCTACAGCATTGGATTGCTACTTGGTCTGTTTCTCTCCTTCGACCTTACCGCCATGGGTGACCCTGATGGAAGTGATTAAACACTACCGACGGCGTTGCTCTAAGGATCATTGAAAACTCAAACCTCCCCACCACGTTAAGGTGGCAATCCATAGGAGAGGAAATATCCAACTAAATAAATAAAATAAAAAATATTGCTAAGTAGAGATCTTCCTTATGTGATTCCATGATTGACATTTTGTGCTTCATGCACCCACATTTGCAGCAATAAACAATTGTTTGATTAATTTGATTTGAATCGTCAAAAATTATTAGTTATTTGATAAGTTTAAAAAACTTTGTTTGATAACGGCCCTAGTTTAAAATCCCTCAGAAAGATTTAAGCTGACCAAGAAAAAGAAAAGAAAATACAATCAAAGAATATTGGAGGTGGAAAAGGCAACTTTGGTACCATTGGCATTTACCACATCTGGTAAAATGAGTCCTGAATGTGAAAAATGCAACAAGAGAATTGCGGAAATTCTTGCTATTAAAACAAAAAAGTCATATACTGATATTACGTTTTTTATTCGCAAGAAGATTCGTTTTGCTCTCTTGAAAGCAATGCTCATAGCAATAGAAGAATACAGAAGACAAGTTCAAAAACAGACTGTGCCCATCGCAGACATTTCTTTTAACTTAGTATTGATGATAATAGTTAACTAATCTTAATAAGTGGTATCTATTTACTATTTTTCTTCGTAATATTTCATTTCTATAATAGGATTAAAACCTAATACTAATTTTTTGTTTTGTATTTTTCTTTTTCATGTGCATTTGCAAAATAAATACTTGATATATAGCCTATATAAATGTTTTGGTAATATTAATTGAAGTTGAATGGATTTGTACTGATAGAATGAGGCCACGGATGATCACAATTTTTCTACAATGAAATATTAATTTTTGTAACTTGTTATAATCAGGGCTGCAAACTTGATCAATCTTTAATCACGTTCAAGAGATATTTGCAAGTCCGAGTTCAAGTTTGAGTTCAAAAAATTTTATTTTTTGAGTTCGGCAAAAACGATCGAGTTCAAGTTCGAGTTCGCAGCTCTGACGGTAATCCTTTTCATTAACGCTACCTGGAAAGAATTTTGGTCTTTACTAATTCTTGTTCTGACTGACCTTTACAATTGCTTTTTTAATGTTTTGTGAAATATGTTTTCAAGTCAGATTAGAGTGGCACTGAAAAATTAATAAACGTGGCTAATTTCAGAATAATGGTTATTTTCATGAGGATTTCAACGCCTTATTGAAAAGATATTCACAGGTTTTAAAGTACAGTTTTTTAGTAAGGTGCTCCTGTACTTCATGGGCAACAGCACAACACGCTTTGACCACCAAACTTAAGTTTTCTTCCACACATAAAGCAAGCTGCTCCAGAGTTAGTTAGTTAGTTGCATATTTATCCTCCTATCACGAGAAAGCGATCAAAACGCTATACGAGCTCGCTTAGGAGTTGCCAGCCATCTGTCTACCACACCAAGATGGGGGAATCCCGCTAAGTGCCTTTCCCAACGGCACAACAAGTAAACTTGCAGGCTTGTTCTCCACACTGTCCCTTTAATGCTGAGCGTCAGGCAGAAAAGCTGTGAATACCCATGATAAAATCATTGGTTTGACCCGACTCAGAATCAAACCCGAGTCTACAGCTCAAGAAACAGATGCTCTATACCACTCGGCCATCTGAGCTGTTTCAATCTTTTTTCTCTGCCGTCTCTAATTAAATTCTCTGTAACTTCTTTTAGCACCGTCATTGATAAAATGTCAGTAAAATCACTAGATTGAATCCCAAACTTTTTTCAGCGCCACCCACTTTTGAATTAACAAAATACTTTAGAAATCCCGCCGAAACACTGAAAACAAGATCTTTGAATAATGTCAGCAGACTAAGCATCCAACTCTACGAAATTAAACTTTCGTACCTTACCACTAAAACCTAGCACTCTCTTGACCTATTTACTGATCTAATCAGCTTCAAAATATTTCAACCACAACCAAACCTTAACTTAGTAACACGCAAGCAGTAGCAGGTGAGCAGGCCGCTACATTACTCTATGTTTCGATTGAAATCTTTTGAAATGCCAATTATGATGCAATAAATAATTTTAATGAGACAACACAAAATGAAATGCAAAATAATGCAGCATTGGTACCAAAATTGCAAATTTGCAATCACTCAATCTAGAATAAAAAATCAAAAGTAAATCGTTTTGTAAAGATTTGAATCAATAACTTTAAAGCATGCAATTAGTGAAATCGAACTCGATTGTTGTTTTTTTACGAGTTTGAGTTTAAAAAATTTCATTTTTCGAGTTCAGGTTTGGGTTCGAGTTTGGCAAAAATGATCGAGTTCCAGCAAGTTTGAGTTCGCAGCCCTGGTTGTAATCTACAATATTTCGTACTGTGATGATATTTAATTTGTAATTTGAACTGTGTTTGTTCTCACTTTCATTTTTTTTGTATGTATAGGTTAATCTTCCTTGTCTGTGATTTTTTCCTAAATTAAAAACTTTTGAATTATGGCGTTACTGCAGTCTGCAGGAACAAGGCTATGACTTTATGTATTAGTTTCATTTTTGTTCTAAATTCCACTTTTACGCTTGCTGCTAGTATGGGTACCGGTATGCACTTCAGGTGGCAGTGACTTAGATGAGCTTTGCTCCCTTTGCTGTCCTCCTATGTACACATTTCTGTATTGCTGTACTATTGCTTTTATTGATGGTTATAGTGAAAATTCGTACATGAATAAATTTGATTTGTTGTTGTTTGCTGTTATGCGGCAAAATAGACACTTCCTAATTAGAATGAGAAATATATACAGTATTCTATAGGTTAAGAAAATAGCAAAATAATGGTTGCCAGTAACTTTGCCACAGTAATTTCGCCACACTTTCATGCATCGAAAATTTACATTGCCTACACCGAAACAAGACTTTAAATTCCGGGTTGTCATAAAAAATTTTATCGAGCTTTTCCACTTAAATTTATTAAGGTACGGTAACATCGTCGCATGGTATGGTAACTTCGCCACATAATTGAAACTGTGGGGGAAGATGTGGGGAAGTGTGTTGGGGTGTAGGGGGAGGTGAGGGGAACTGTGGGAAGAGGTGTAGGGAAGTGTGCAGGAGAATGTATGGGATGAGTGGGGAAGAGTGTTGGCGAGTGGGGATAGGAACGGGGGAGGTGCAGAGAAATGTGTTAGGGTGTGGGGCCCTAACACACTACCCCACATCTCCCTCATCTCACCTTTCCCTACATCTCCCTTTACCTCCCTCACCTTTCCCTACATCTACCCTTACCTCCCCCACACTCCAACACACTTTCCTACACCTCCTCTTCCCACATCTCCCCTTCCTATCCCAACACATTTTTCTACGATCCCCACATCTCCCCTCACCTTCTCAAAGTGTGGCAAAGTTACCATGTGACAAAGTTTCTGTGGCGAAGTTACCATGTGGCAAAGTTACTGGCAACCAAAATAATTTGGTGTGTCAAAAAGAGAGAGGTACTGGTATCACAGTATCAAGTTGTCAGTTAGACCTAACTGTGTCATTGTTTGCAAGTAACAGTTTCACAAAATGACAGGAAGAGTTAATTGCCAGTTGAAGACTTTCAAAATAACTACCGATACACAAAATTCTTGACATATAGGCTAACATAAAAAAAATTTTTATAGGCTTGACAAATGGAGCACGCATATTGATTATTCAAGATAGCACGTTTCAAAAGCTTTCACAAGCTAAACTGGTTTGCTACACTGCTGGTACCAGTAGCCTAGCTGTGAGGATGTGAAAAGCACAGACGATACACCAGTGCTACCAACCTGTATAAACATTTTCGGTCCTTCAATTCGTCTTTTCCTGAGCCTTGAGCAATGAAATAATCATCTTTGAGACCCAAAATTTTTCCCCATAACTTGACATTTTCAAATTTGTAATTTGTTTTTACAATCACTAAAGAAGTTTGAAGAGCAGCTTTTTGTTCAGGACTTAAAACCACTCCACTTCCGGACAAATATTCCATATTAAGATGCAGTCCTTCAAAATTCATATCTTATGCTGTTAAAAGTTTTAGTTAACTTCCTTCAATCAACTTTGTAATGTAAATCGAGCGTAGTCTCGTCGATTCAGTGCGCACACCTAGGAAGTGCTCTCCGTATAGCAGTAACAGTTGTGAGTTGTTATGGTAACAGTAAACTATTTAAAATATAAATGGCAACATTGCACTATCTGAAGCGTGAAATTAAAGTCTTAGAAGAAGATGGGGCATCAATCAATCAAGTTTATTTCACCGTATACGTTTAGAAAATTCGCATAGGCAGGAAACAGCGCAAGACCACAGGGGTCATCTAAGTCTGCTGCACCTACTACAGCAATACTTACAGTAAACATATTGGCGTAAACTTAGCATGACATAAAACGTTAAAAAAAAAAGAACACATTACAAGACAGTACTGCCATAGCTGGGATTAAAAAAAAATAATAATAATAATAATGCAAATCATGCTTTAAAAAATAAAATTAGCGCTTTAAAAAATAAGCGCTCATTCAAAAATATTTCTGATTTATTAAATTCATCTTTTCAAAGCTGTAAGATTATTTTTTCCCGTCATTACTACGGTACTAAATTATATTTTTGCAATATTGTTTGATGTTTTATTTCGTAGCATTGCATTCTTGATGCGACCCTCGTTGAAGAAACTAGCCGACTCGTCGAAAAAACGCCACCAGTGCGTATCATTATATCAGTAAATCTAAGATTATATTATACAAGCAAGCTAATTGGTAGCTAGAGATCTTTTAAGTTTTACCAATCCTCCTGAATTTAAGAAATGTTTCATAACTTACGTACGTGCTACTTACTCATAATCCTATGGCTTAAAGGTGTGTTAACACAGAATACAAATACGATGAGATTTTTCGTAAGTAAAGTGACGTAGCCTACGCTACGGAACAGTTATAACTAGGGTTACCATTTTGTGTTTATTTCTAAGATTTGTGCTTATTTTCAAGGAAAACGTCTTAGAAAACGTGAATGTGCTTATTTCTATTATTGAAACGTGCTTAGTTTTGAGTCTCGTGCTTATTTTTGAATTTTTAGAGGAAAAAACTGGAGCCTGTGGACGTAAAGACTAGAGATGGTATGGGCCGCTAAGAGACCCATCAACGAGCCGTTAACCGGTCTTTTTATTAGTCCGCTAACGGCCCGGTTTTATGTTTGTTTATTACTGGGCCGCTAATTCGAGCCGCTAACACTTTTTGAGATCCCTTTGGGTTTAATTAATGTGATCAAAGATTCATAAAAAGAATGGGCTTTGGGCGGGCTGGGCTTTATTTTTGGAAGGAATTTCCGCGTCGGTTACGGTTACTGGGCCAGAGGTTCCGAGCCTCAAAAAAGTCAGTTCGAGCCATCTCTAGTAAAGATCTTTTTTTGGTCTTCAAGGATTTTTAGTGATTTGACAATAAAGAGCTATTGGCTTTATGGTAACCTAACTGCAGCGTGCTTATATTTTGGTGTGATCTGGTGGTAACCCTGCCTATATTATAGGTTATGACGTAAAGCTACGTCACTTTGCGCGGTATCCCAGCAAACAATCATAAGGCGCTTTTTAAAACAATCAATAGAAAGCAAATTTGTTTGGGTTCGAATTGTGCGGAAGATTCAAAAATCTTCAAGCGTCAACTGCTTGCGTCAAAAATTTTATGAAATTTTGTCCGACAACAAATCGAATTAAAATTGCATTTAGTGTAAACTAGGGTTACCATACGTCCACATTTTGGAAAACATGTTCTCCTTTTTGACCAAAAAAAATTTGCTCTCCAAGGACGCCAAAAATGGTCACATTATATCATATGTTTTCCTTTTCGGCATTATGAACAGTGAAAATATGTCAAATCATTCTTCCACAAAAAATTTTGAAAATTTTCAGTGAAAACTGCGGCCTGCGGACGTGATGACCTTTTTTTGGTCCTCACTTGTTTTTGAGCAGAAAAATGGACCTCTGCGGCAAATATGGACATCTGCGGACATGATGACGTTCAAAGAACCTGTCCTTTTTTTGCATAGTGAAAATATGGTAACCCTAGTGTGAACAGGCCTTTAGGCAGTGACGGGCACGATAAACCTTTCTGTATTACAACGATAACGATAATCGATAACTTCAAAAAAGCCCTTGGCAATACCGATACACGATAAATCTCAATTTCTTAACGCGATATCGGTAATCGATGAATTATCGCCCATAAATTTTTCCGATAAATGTTGCGGTAAATTTTCAATGTGTTTGACAAGTTTTTCTGGTAAGTCAAATTGCGAAAATTTTTTCGTAGATTTTTCCAGAAAACAGAGTAGTTTACGGACTCTGCCGTGGCATTAAACAAAACAAAGAGAGATTCTTTAAAATTGCAACAAGACTTAATGGGCGCGGTGTATTTTTTCCATAACGCTACCTCACCAACTTTGAAGTTTGAACACTGTTTAGGCGTAAAGAAATATCGAAAATTTTCGACTTATTCTGTAGGTGTTTTTTGGTCCGACTTGGAGCACAATTTGTCGGACATAATGGGTCGAAAATTTCCGACTTATTTTGTAGGTGTTTTTTGGTCGAAATCGGACATATTTTGAACTAAGCTGAAAAACCATGTGTCGCAAATTAAATCATTTTTTCCCAAAAGGTGCCCCATAGGCCTACTTGTTAAGAATTTGAAATACGACACCGACTTCTAGCATTGCAGCATGATTGCACCATATCTGAGCTCTGTCTTCAGCCGGTTTATTTCCTCAATAACTTAGGTTGTAGGCCTATGTGCTGAACATAATAAACAACTGAGGTTTTGGCAGTGTTGAACTAAAACTTCAATGCGCATTTGAGGGAGACTGACTAGTTAAGCGACTAGTTAAAACTCTTCAAGTCAAAAACCACCCCAAAACATCTCGACATGTGGAATATGAGATTCAGTCATAATCAATCCGTCACGCAGAATTTCAGTCCACACGCGGTACAGCCACAATAAGATGATATCGCTGAATTTAGTAAGCCTAAACCCAAAGACAAAAATAATATCAACTACGCTTTATAGGCTACATTTCCACATCTCCCTACAGGGCAAGGAGATATACCGTTGGTTTAATGTAGGTCAGCCCAATACACAACAAAAGCGAAAACACTGGCATAAATCAATCAATTATAATATCGAAATGATATCGTGTTCAGCGCACACCAAGCAATCACAAGCACACGCGTCAATTATATTTAGCCTATCTGAATTTTTTGGATTTTCTTTTCTTTAATCATTGTAATATCAGCGCAGTCAGCGTTCTTTTTTGTTCGGTAAACGATAAAACTGCTTTTTTTTCAACGCAGACCGATGACGCAACATTCTCTCGTATGGTAGGTTCACAGAAATCGTTGAAAACAAGCGAGTAGACCTTTTCCATTGCACTGTATTCTAAATCGTTTAACACCAGGGATTACCAAATCCGTGATTATACTGCGGAGGCGGAGAGTGATTTTCTTTTTCCATACGATTCACATGCAACAAGACAAGTGGTCAGTTTTGATTAAACCCAGAAGCTACGTCACAATGCATGTCCAATCACACGAGCTGCACCACAATGGTTATATCATTACCATAGACTAGGTTGCACCCACGGCCACGGGGTTTAGGATAATTGCCTGCCATTTTCAAAAGTTTGGCGGTTGATATGGCGTTTTAAAGTTGTAGGTTAAATTTGTTTAGTGGAACGAAGGGAAGTGTTAACTGTATAATAAAAACATTTTCTTGCAGAAATTATAATGAAAAAGTGGAAATACTAAATAGTACCGTGGTTGGACTGGTTGTATCGATGCACTTGTGGGTAGTGGGTTGCCATTTTCCACAGGTCGGCGAACGATGTATCGTCTTAGTTGTAGTCAAGTTTGTTGAGAGGAGTGGAATGAAGAGTTGACAATATAATTAAAAAGCCATTTTCTAGTAGAAATTATGATGGAAAATTGAAAATAATATCAACAGCTAGTTAAAAGGTCAATACCTTTACGCTAGATTTGCCCAGTCGGTATCGTTATGTTTTTGTACTTAACGACTTTTGACGCTTCTGAACTTTTGCTTTAGGCCGCTGTGCAGTGTATTTTTTTAATGCATACTTATTGTGCTATGCATACTTATTGTGCTATGCATACTTATGCTTTAATGCATACTTATTGTTTTTTAATGCATACTTATTGCATAATTATTGTGTACAATAATGGGCACGATAAACCTTTTTGAACTAAAGCGATAACAATAATCGGTAATTTTGAAAAGCCCTGGGCGATAGGCTGTGGTGGGATTCAAATTTTTTGTTAGCCGGTTCTATTTACAGATGTTGTAGCCTATTTTTAGCCGGTTCTGTTTCAACCGATAATACAAGTGCGTATAAATAACAATGCAAGCCAGTTCGCTTAATCCCATCATTGGCGATAGGCCTACCGACAATTAATCGATAAATCTCATTTTTCTAAAGCGATATTGGTAGTCGATATATTATCGCCGATAAATTTTTCCGATAAAAGTTTCGGCAAATTTTCAATGTGTTTTACGAAGCTTTTTCTTTTTTGTAAGTCAAATTGCAAAAATGTTTTTCCAGATTTTTCAGAAGAGAGTAGCACATGGACTTTTAAACTGTAACAAGACTTCATGGACACAAGTGTATTTTTTCCATAGCGCAAACTCACAAACTTTGAACACTGTGTGCATAAACAATCGCTTATCGTGATAATTTATCGGCGATAACAAAATATATTATAAAATCGATATTGCTAATTGATAAATCAACACTAGTTTAAACGATAACGATAATCGGTAACAAATTATTTAACTATCGCCGATAAATTATCTCAATGAATATTCATCTCTGATTGTGTGCATGAGCGTACTTCAATACCGCCAATATTTAACGCTAAATAAACGAAGCAGCACATTAATATCACAGTGAACATCTTCACAATCATGTTTAATTTTTTCCGTTTTGTTTCAAATGCAGCGACATACACAACTAGTGATGTACCGATACCAAAATTTTGCCCGATTCCGAGACCGAAAAAAATTACCGATTCCTATCTGATGTAACACCGGTACTTAACGTAACACTGAATTTATAAACACTGTCACGCAAAGTTGCTGCTTGTTAAAATTCACCATGCAAAGATACGTGTCAGAACAAAAAATATTTAGCGGAGGGTAGACTAATGCAATAAGGGTGTGACATGGATCAAAGATTTTATATTGTATAGAAATAATATCCATAATTCCTTGGCCATACTGCTAACAAGTGTGTTTATAATTTCAGTTTCAGCCTACCACACATAAAATCGTACACGGTAGTCAATAAAATACAATTTTTTAAATCAAACCTCTTCTACACGCTTTATTTATTTTTTGCATTATCACAAAATATACCAATATTATTGCAAATCCCATAATTTTGGTTGGTGATATGCCGAAGCAACCGATCTAAAAAAGTTAGCTTAAATACCACATGCTATTTGGGCTCACTTTTTCAGAATGTTTTGTTGCACATCAGATAATCTTACTACTTGCAGACGCAAAAGCAACTTCAAGTTTTGCAATCCCAGTAGGCAAATATTGTTAATTTTAACCACTAAACTTCAACTAATAAGTTTTGCAGATAGTCTTGCGTTACTAATTTTTTTTAATTATTTTTGAATGTTTGTTGCTGGTAATTACCATTTTCATTGTCAAATCGGTTTTAAAAGAATCGCTATCGGATCGGTAATTACAGGCATTTTTGACCGATCCGATACTCCAAAAAACACCAATTATACCGATTAATCCGTACATCACTATACACAACAATGCGAAAAAATGCACGTAGGTTAAAATGAATGAATTACAAATTAGATTAGCAAACTAAATAGTGATAGATAGTTCATACCCACATATTTCATAAATAGTGGTCGGTAGTTCATACCAACATATTTCATAGCAATAGCACATCTGATTCTAAAAATTAACGAAGCAAAGTTTGGCTACTTGCAGACAGGCAATGTCGTAAATAAACAACGCCATAAATTCAAGCAATCTCTTAATTCTTATGGCAAAACTGCGATATCCTAGCCTACATTGCACTTGAATTTACTTTGTCATCGCGTATGGCGTTACAGCGATTCTGTTCTAATTAAAAAAATGACGACACAGCGGCGTTTTCTCACTCGAATACACAGGTACTTTGATGGTGCAACTAGTAATGTTTGCACAACATAAACCTCCAATGGTTTGCTGTTAGCAAAAAGTATTACAAGAGAGCACAGCATATTGACATGCATTATATACTAAGGCTCTAAGCAGTTTGACATACGATAGCACTACTAACCAGTTTTACTGTACTACTTTTTCGTACTTCGATTGTGGACATTACATTTACTTCCATTTTTTTGTGCATTTTACCTATTTTAAAATAGGCTGGTTACATTTCACTACCGGTAGTTTTTGTAATGCGACTTGCCACGTTCTTCAATTTTTTTGATATCCTCATAAGTAAATCACTGCTTTCTACAGCATCCTCTTTTAACATCTTTATTGTAACTTACCATTGCATACTGATGATCGCTGTTTAATCGAAATCGATAATATTGTCGATAGGCATTAGGCTACCTAATTATTGATCTTACATTACTTTTTATCATCCTAATTTCTACAATGTCCAGGATTCAAAATGCAGATTGACCGTGAAAAAGATTTTCAGATAACTTTTTCACGTACCACATTACCGCGATTGTAAATTTTTGAAGAGTAAAAACGCCAATCAAAACAAGCTGAAACAACAAGTGACTAAATGTAACTGTGATGATTCCGAAGAGATGTTGGAATATCGTAGCAAGAGATATCATATGCAAGATACAAATGCCGCAAAACTCTATTCAGCAAGGCCAAAAAATTTGAAGGTTTGGACTAGCAAAGGAAAAAATACCTTTACGTACAACAGCTTGCGTTGAAAACGCAAACCAACACTGCTGGTAGGACAAAGCTCATCAATAACTTTCACTAGCGCGTTATGTATATATCCACCTTTGCCCTTCAAGTTGGTGCTTAAGCAGATCAATAACTTCCACTAGCGTGCTATGTCCATATCCACCTTGCCCTTAAAGTTGGTGCTTAAGCAGAGAGACCTGGAAACACCTCCTGCTTGTTTCCTTTTTATTAAAAAGTCTTTCATACATGGAAATGACAAACAAAAAAAACTTGAGTCACAGTGCAAATAAAGCCAGTGGATAACATGATGGACTAGATAAATCAGTTGAAACAAGCCTAAGCGACCGAAGTGATTAATCCAGTAGGTATAATGCGTCGCTATTTAAAGACAGTTCAATTCTAGATATTTATAGGAACGATTGAAAACAGTCTATAAGACAACCAACGTGCTGCTTCACAACAACGGAAACTAAAAAAAATGTGTTCTATATTATGTGTAAAAAGAAAAAATGAATACTAAAAACTCACATACTAAAAAAAACAACATTTTTATAGCAGCGCCAGGTCAACTTTTTCATTTACTCTTTCATTTCTATTCCGCGATAAAACGAACGTAAAATAGGTAATGAAACCCGAGCCTGAGCAACCGAACTGATCAAACCAGCTGATAAAATGCTTCACTATTTAGCGACAATTCAATCATATATAGAGACGGTGAAAGAATATTGTTATTCTGGAGATAAGACTGAATGCCAGTGGTGGGTGTGAAACTGCAGTGACTTCAAGTGTAATGATCGGATGGATGAAATTTAGAGAATGCGGAGAGCTGTTACTTGGGAGGTTTTCCTGGAAAACGAAAGGAATGGTTTATCGTAATTGTGTAAGATCAGCAACGTTATATTGAAATGAAAAAACATGTTTGAAGGAAACCGAGATAACAATCTTCAGAAGAACGCAAATAGCCATGGCGAGATCAATGTGTGAAGTGAAATTAGTGGATAGTAAAAATAACGAGGAGCTGATAGAAATGCTGGGTGTGAAGGAAAGATTAGATAAAATGGCAAAAACGAATGGAGTAAGGTGGTATGGACATGTGGTTAGCAGGGATGATGATAACGTTCTACAGAGGGCATTGATGGTTGAAGTGAATGGGCAGCGAAAGCGAGAAGGCCAAAGTAGACGTGGAGAAGACAAGTCGAAGAGAGTGTAAAGAGAATTGGGTTGGAGATGGCTGCAAATCGGACAGATGGTGGTGAGAGGGTGTAAGAGCGATTGTTGAGCGATTTATCAACAAATTTGAAACAAAATTAGTGGCATCTGCAACAACTACGTAGCAAACTTTGTCTGAAAAGAGCTGTTGGCATGGCACACATGTACAACTCTTGTTGTGTATCATTAGACATTTTAAGTATAAAATAAAAAGAAGAAAAAGAACAAATATTTCAGATGGCAATGAAACTCCAGGAACTTGCATAGCAGCTCCACAGTCAATTACGTCAAATGAAATTAAAAATTTAAGACAAGATTGAGAAGTGACTATTTTTCAGAGATCGCATGCCTAGAATTGAATTTATAACATTAACTCATCATGCGATCTCAAACTTAATCATATGAAATGCAGTGCGTACAAAACTGTTTGAAATCAAAAATGCATTTCCATGGAACCACGAAAGATACAAATTTCTCAACAATTAATTTGAGTCAATGATGGAAAAGCATAAAAATATTACAAATGGCAATGAAATTCTAAAAACTTTCATTGCAGCTCCACAGTCAATCAAAATTACATTAAATGACATAGCAATCTTTAAAAAAGATAGCAAGTCAGCACAATCGCTATTTTTAGGAAGGTCGCATTGACTCACACATGCCTAGAATTGAATAAACAACATTAACTCATCATGCGATCTCAAACTTACTATCAAGTTGCACATGCAATGCAGTGAGCATTAAACTCTTTGAAATTAATAATACATTTTCAAAAAAACACGAAAGTGGCAATCTCTTGACAATTAGTCCAACAGTCGAGGATGCTTTGCATTTATTCCTTATAATCTCGGCCTGATTAATTCTAATTAGTTTTGCAAGGAAATTAGACAAGAGTATCATTAGTCATTACACAGGATAATTTCAACCCTTAGTTTGGAAATGAATGGCATCGCTGAGAGCACTTAATGGAAATCTACTTTCTAAAGGAAGAGATGAAAAAACTGCCTTACATTAAGGCAGCGCTTTTATTTGTTTCCTTACACAATTCTGTCTGATGTTTATCCGTCTTTTTATCAGTTCCTTTACAAAGTAAAAAAAATCGAATAATTCGGGCTGACAAAATATATAAATTTGAATAGTATTCGGAAACATTGCCCAAAAATGTAGCTGTTAAGCATACTTTTTAGGGTAAAGAGTTTTGCCTCTCAATCATGAGATGTAACATTTGGACATCAAACTATCAATGATCAACTCACTTAGATGTACGGTACGATATCAAATTTGGTTTTGGAAGTAAAAACTTGATTAGGCTACTGTAGAAGTTTTTTTAACCTTTGTTATTGATTAACAAACTAACTTTAATGATCGGCTGTGATTGATCATTGGAATGTTTAAGTTTTGTATTTCAGAAAACCAAGCAAACTGGTATAAATTTAAATGCAAACGTTATCCTTTGATTGCAAATTTCTGTTCTTGTTTGGCAACAAATTTTTTACAGCTAACCTGAGTAAAAATATAGTAGCACAGTACGTTACAAACAAATGCAACTACAACGTTATGTCGCAACTACTCGTACCAAAAGAAAAAGAGGTATCTTAAAATATTAAAGTATGACAAACTGTATTTCAATATATGAAGAAAAGGTTTAACTGTCCATTTGTATCCAATAACACCATGCATTCACTTTGGACATCCATCCAACCTGATTATGATACAAACCTTCCACTCAAACCAAAGGGCAGCATTGGCGGGTAATTCTCCAATTATGCTAAAGTATGGCTTATTGATCCATTACCACTCCAAAGCTATAGTTTTACCATAACGCTTTCTTTCTTTTATATCATCATCATATTTTTCTCTTATTTTTAATATAACATCTTCTATACAATCTCCCATTTTACCGGACACTGGTAACACTTCCAATGATAAACTTAAAGCAGAAACTTGTTCTTCAAATTCAGACAAATTGTTTAATGATTCTGTTAAGTCTATTTTGTTTGCCAAAACTACACCAGGTCTTTGAATCAATGATGGATCATAATGTTCCATTTCAAAAATGATTTGATTTAACTGATTGAAAGGACATGGTTCTGACATATCAATAACATATAGAAGAAAACGACAACGCTCAATGTGTTTTAAAAAACGTATTCCAAGACCTACATCCAAATGTGCATCTTGAACAATACCAGGAGTGTCTGCTATTAATATTTGGGTAAAATCTTCAAAATGGAGGACCCCTAAATGAGGTACAAGTGTAGTGAAAGCAAATGCAGCAACAGCAGGTCTAGCTCTGGTAAGTGAACGTAAGAGTGTGGATTTACCAGCATTAGGAAAACCAACAAGGCCTGCATGTGCAAGAGTTCGAAGTTCTAGCCATACAGCAGCTTTTTCTCCAGACAAACCAGGAGTACATTCTTCAGGAGTTGTGTTAATGCTGCTCACAAAAAAACGATTTCCTTTGCCTCCTTCCCCACCAGAACATATCAAACAGCTTTGATCATGCTGTGTTAAATCTGCAATAATTTCATGAGTCTCATCACAGCGAACTAAAGTGCCCACTGGCACTTTAATATCAAGATCTGGACCATTTTTTCCATCCAAATCAAGTGTCCCACCATCCTTACCATTTTGTGCAAAATATTGGGTCTGCAACTTGTCAAACCCTCTAACATTTCTGCTAGCAACAAAGTAAACATCTCCTCCCTTTCCTCCATTACCCCCATTGGGTCCGCCGTATGCAGATATTTTATCACGTAAAAAGCCAGATCTACCATCACCTCCTTTTCCTCCAAAAAGAATTATTCTTCTTTCATCCAAAAACTTTTGTGACAGTTCTTCTTCAGTTAATTGAGGTTTTCTTCTCACCACATGTTTTTTTAGTAAATTATGAGTGCAAGAAACCTCACGAATAAATATTTTGTTATCACAAAAAAACTTCTTAAGCATTGTCACCAGTTTTTCACTCTGCTCAGCCTGTAGTAAATACACGCAGTTGAGTCTATATAAAATAAGCCTAAAAATTAGCTCTTTACTGTTTTCAAATGGTCTAACAATGTACATAGCATACCTATTAGATTAATAAGGTCCCTGCACCTGGTGTTGTAACTCAAAAAAATGAGTCGTTTATATTTTTATTATTCATTTTGCATATTTTCATATTATTCATTTGCAATTTAATTGCATATTTATCCTCCTATCATGAGAAAGCGATCAATACGCTATATGAGCTCGCTTAGGAGTTGCCAGCCATCTGTCTACCACACCAAGATGGGGAAATTCCGCTAAATGCCTTTTTTAACAGCACAACAAGTATATAATCTTGCCAGCTTGTTCTTCACACTGACCCTTAAATGCTAAGCCTCAAGCAGGGAAGCTGTAAATGCCAATTTTAAAGTCATTAGTTGGACTCGACTTGGAATCAAACCCCAGTCTACAACTCAACAGACGATCACTCTACACCACCCTACCATAGAGCGGGACAGCACTGTTTCGGACTATTAGCCCTCATCAGCCGCCCTCAGGTAAGATACATTCATCTTCCAGAACAAATAGTCTTGTCAGAATCACTCATCCCTTCGCATAAATATATCCTAAAGAATTTAACCTTTGTGGTACATATCCACTCATGTGGTAGGCCAGGAAGAACATTGCTTTTTAGTAATTAATATACCACCCTGCCATCTGAGCTGTCTCTCTTTTTTTTAATCTAAAAAAAAACAAAAAAAATTTGTTTTTTATTCTTTGGCTTTTTGTTATACTCGTATGTTTAACAGATATATTCTAATAAAGTGCAACGTAATTTTGATGCATATCGTTATTGCAAACATTTGGGGATGAGTAAAATGCTGAAAAACACGTTTATGGGGAGAGTATTTCAGTCACACACTTTTTGAAATTGCAAGTTAACGCAAATCAGGGTTAGATTTTAATGCGGTACTCTTTTTATTTACTGTGCAACAGTGTTCCCTCTAGGATTTTGACTACTGCGAATTTGCCCAAATGACAAATTCATTGAAATTTTTGCCCAACGATTTCACTACTTTGAGGACCCCTTTTACAAACTTTTTGCATTAAATTTGCTTTTCCAAGATACAAGCCACAGTCTTGCATTAAAATATTCAAGTTTTTCAGTTTCGCATTTTATAATATTAATTTCTGGTTTAAAATCAGTAAAATTTGCCCAAAAATTTCGCATTTTTTGCAAATTTCTCACTCAAGAGGGAACACTGCTGTGCAAACAACATGGGTATGCTTGGTACTATCTGAAAATAGGTAACCTTCCAATAAAAGCACCCATTTCTTCGCTGTTTTTAGTATCAAATCAGAAACAGTTTGCTTTTTAACAGATATTTTAACCTAGAGCTATGACTTAACCAGTTATGATATCGCAATAAGAGATGAACAACGACGGTGATTAATTCATTGTTTTAGCAGCAGCACACAAAAAAGATTTTCAAATTTTTTACTACAAAATTTCAAAATGATAGTGAGCCACAGAAACCTTGTACAAATTGATACGTTCAAGGATCAAACTCAAATCTACATTGAGCCAGTCAAACGACTTGCATTGGCTGCACCTAACCTCGAGTTGCAGAGCAAAAACTAAACACAAGTTACACAACAAAGAAAGCTTTAGTTTGCAAAATTAAATTGCTTGAGCGTACGGTATCATTAAAAAGAAATAAATTTAAAGGATTTTTAATAGGGAGCGTCTATTTCACCGGAAATTCTGGTTACCAAAGTTCAAAAATCGTGGTTTGCAGAGTCGGAAACATCCCCTACTGTGAGAGTCGCACTACAGGAACCAAAAACAGTTACGCAACTACGATTTTTCAAACTTCGATAACCGGAATTTTCAGTGAAATAGACACTTTGTTTTTAATAATGGTCCTGCGGCTCGTTAGCGACCCAATGCCGGAAAAAAGCAACAGAACTGGATCGTTAGCGGATCAACAAAAAGTTCTGCTAATGTTAGACTTAGGGTTTCCCTTTTTCTCGGAGTTTCCACCACCCAGAAAACGTAAAAGTTTTCAAAAAATTTTTTGAGAATTCCGAAAAATTCCTGGAATATCCTGCAAATCTTCGCGATTCTCAGGAAACTTTTGCGGAAGATTTTTTCGAGCTTGGCTATTTTGACATTTTTTCTGATTTTTAGCATTTCAGATTTAACTTTTAGCACTTTGTAATGTTGTTTCGACTATCTCAGCTTGAGTCTTTTTTATTTTTTCGACAAATTGAAGAAAAAACTTTGATTTCACCAGCATTTTGTCTCAAAAAATTTTGCAAATTTTGAAAAATAATTCTCAGTAAGCAAAAAAATTTTTTATTTTGCAGTAACGCAAAACTAATTCTTTTTTATGTTGGAATAATAGATACCGATATCAGTACCACTGAAATCCTTACTAGTCTAATGTAAAAACATTTCTCACGATCCCGACATACCGGTAAACTTCCGGGAAACAGGAAAGTTCAACACCCAAATTTCTTGTCCCGACTTCCTAGGAGGAAACACTAGACTAGTCAAACTAGCACTTAAGGTACCCAAAATGGCTCATGGTCATGCCATAAATGCCATCTTTAGTGTGCAACAGCTGACATAAACAAAGGCAAACAATTGTAGTTGTTTCCTGAAATGTGCAGAAAACAATTTTTCCCTATTTGCGCAGACCCCTAAACTGAACTGTTGCAAATTTCCAAGGTAAAATTCAAAACTGAAGTTTATGAAGTGAAGAACTAATATTCCTTAATAATAACAAAAACATACCGGTAGGTTACAGCAACAAGACGTTACACATTCACCTCATTTTCAGATGTTAATTTTTGGTCATTTCGAAGTCCTAAAACTTTGTCTAAGCCTCGATTAACTTTGACATATTTTGTGTTGCATTTAACCTACCAGCCCGTATTGCTAAAACCTGCAGGTGCACAAGGATCACAAGGTGCACAAGGATCGAGGAGCACAAGGATCACATGGAGCACAAGGATCACAAGGACCACAAGGAACATAAGGACCACAAGGAACACAAGGAGCACAAGGTGCACAAGGAGCACAAGGATCACAAGGAACACATGGATCACAAGGAGCGCAAGGATCACAAGGACCACTAGTGGCGCAATGAAGAACGCATGGAGCACATTACGGATAGGTTCGATGATAGTTAGGTTCGATGGGGGTCAGGTTTAGTTGGGGTTAGGTTCGGTTAGGGTTCAGTTCGGATTAGTTTCCATTAGGGTTCGGTTCAGTTAGGGTTAATTAGGTCGGTTGGGTTTGAGTTCCTTGCGCTCCTTGTGTTCCTGCAGTTTTTAGTAATAGCTCAATTGCGCCACTAACTGTCCTTGTGTTCCTTGTGATTTTTGTGCTCCTTGTGCTCTTTGTGATCCTAGTGTTCCTTGTGGGACTTGTGTTCCTAGTGGTCCTTGTGCACCTGCAGGTTTTAGTAGGACTCCCTACCAGCTTCATTGTGATCAGCATTTCACTAAGTTTGCCATCAAGGCAAAGAAAATGTAAAAGTATTTTATCTCTAGGTGGCAACAGAGAACTACGCAATTGAAACATTTCGAATGAGAATTGCGCAATTCTGGACAACCGCGAAAGAGCAGACAAGGTGATAAAGTTATCTGCAAATGAAGAATTATCTCTATTTTAGTAGGATGTAGTTGTCAGTCCATATTACATAACAATAAAAGCTTACTTGCTGTCTTGAGTAAAGAAAATAAGTTTCATATTATCAGAGTTGGGCAGTACAAAAGTACCGCGGTACTGCAACGCGGTACTTTTTTAGTACCGTTATCGGTACCTTCGATTCTTTTTTGAAAATGTACCGTTTTTGATTCCGTCGTTACTTTTTAGACCGTTTTACTCGATATTTCGGTACCGGTAACTTTTTTTGAGTAAACTTAAGAGAGCAAAAGCGGAAAACTTTTCGGGTTTTTCCGCGAAATGCATCTTCAAGAAGCACCACGAAACCACGTTGTTGTAGATCAGTGGTCGGCAACCACCAGGCTGCAGCCCCGTACAAAGTTTGTTACCGATCCGTATGCGTTTTCAGAATAAATGCTTTGAATTTAAAGCATTTTTATAATAATGGACGCAATTTCAATCGCCAACGAATTTTTGCGGTTTTCACATAAAAAACACTCATTTTAGCAAACTTATTTATCGAAAAAGGGCATGCAGTGAGTGTAGTCACTATGGGCAATGTTTTCGCAGCTTATGTCTAAAAGCAGAAGCTTGGCTAAAATAATCAAAGGCGGCTGCAACCATTATTAGTGTGAAAAGTTATAGATCAAAAGTTAGGTTTCAGCACCATATTACTGGGCCAAAGGGGAAGGGGCATGGCACCGTAGCTTCCCCCTACGTTCGCCTGTAACGGCAGTTTTTTAAAATCCCCTGGAGGTGTCGTTATGGACGAATTCTACCGCCAATATTGTTAACAATTGATTTCTGAATAGAAATAAATTCAATAACAATGCGAATCAGTGTATCAAAAAGTGCTGGATAATTGAGTTCAGTTTTAGCAAATATACAAATTCACTCACCACAGTTTAATAACATCTATTTAAACCCGACAGTCTGTTTCACCCAAGAGGGATCATCAGGGGTATTTTATTCAAATAGAATCTATTCTGTTTGAATATGATAAGGTGAAACAGACTGTCGAATTTTAAATGGATGTTTCTAAACTGTGGTGAATTTGTAGAAATAAATTCAGATTTATTAGCAACATACCTATTTAATGATCTTTCAAAAACTTATACAAATGTGTTGCAAATAACGAAGTTTTATCAAAATCATAAAAAATTCCTCAACGCCAAACCTGGGCAAACTGCGGGCCGCATGCAGATAATTTTATTGCCCTTCACCGATTTTCAGTGGAAAAATAGTAAATCTGCGGACGTGTAGACTTTTTATATTTTTACTCATCAAAGCTTTGTGGGGACAATTTGGACCTACACTTTTTAAAAAAAAGGATTACGTAGAAAAGGTTGAATACCACTGGTTTAGACTATGTGGAAAAAATTATTTCTGTGTCATTGAATCAAAGTACTGTAAAACTATAGACCTGCAAATTCCGAGAAAAATGTAGATTTTGATTCATCTAAAAGTTATGAGTGCGCTGCTACTGATACACCAACCTCGACTGAAAGTGGCATTGAAAACAAAAACATTCCCTTTCCACACGATGATGAAAATCACACAGCAAGAACCTTTGCAACATTTTTTTCGTATGTAGGCCATAAGCTCTTTTACGTCCTTAGCATTGTTCAAATGTTGTAACGTAGCCAGATAAGCAGGGGTGTGACAAAAGTTTCTGCTCTCCAGGGCGAGTTTCTGATGATGATACTCCTTATACCTAGCCTTATAACCAGGGTTACTACTGATCCACACCAAAAAATAAGCACGCTGCAGTTAGGTTACGAAAAAGTCTTCAGGTCTTTACTGCGAAACCACTAGAAGTCGGTGAAGACAAAAAAAGGTCTTGAACTTCCACTAAATCCTGTTTTTCCAACAAAATTTGGTGAAGACTAAAAAAAAGGTCTTCACGTCCGCAGATCCCTATTTCTTCCACTAGAATTTCAAAAATAAGCTTGTTTCTTAGAACTAAGCACATTCACGTTTTCTAAGACTGCCCTTGAAAATAAGCACAAATCTTAGAAATAAGCACGAAATGGTAACCATGCTTAGAACGAATGAAAAAGACCAACAGATTATTATACATGTTGCCATACATGATAATGCTTGTTTTAGTAAGCGTGCCGCTGTCGCCTTGTTGATATAACCGACGTGTTCGCTTGCAGTATTAAGATTCGCGTGAGACTACAACTCAGACCTTGCTAGCACCAGATGCGACAAAAAGCTTGATAAGGCTTTAATTTCGTTGCTTTGTAAGACGAAAACCAAAACAAAAACTAATTTTTAAGAAACAAATTTTCGTTTCAAAAGTACCAAAAATCAGTACCGAGTAACGATATCGTCGATACTTTTTAAAAATGTACCGTTATCGGTACTTTTTTAGCAAAGTATCGGTACCGATATCGTCGCTACTTTTAAATTACCGAGTGCCCATCTCGGCATATTATAGAGTAGCAAGGTAACGTATACAACACGCTTATGGTTTTGGAGTTTTAGCAGAGATTGCCTTCCATATATATTTAGATCTATCCTTATATATTTATATCTCATCTGTTAGTAATAATGGATACACTGTGGCACAGTGTAAACTATAAGTACACTGTGACAAAGGCTTTACGTTTGGAATGGAATTAGGAACAAAATTCTTCGGTCCGGACAACTTTGCTACTTGCTTTCCGAAAAACATTAGATATTATGTTGCCACTTTTAAATTTTTGTTTTTGCAATTTGCAAAAAACTAATAAAAATGGTTAAACCAGGTTTAACCAGTTTAAACCAATTTAAATCAGTTTAAACCAGGTTTAAAAGTTTAAACCACTTTAACCAGTTTAAACCAGGTTTAACCAGTTTAAACCTGGTTTAAACTGGTTAAACCAGGGTTCAATCTATCAATCAATTAAAATTTTATTTCCGCAACACGCACAATCATTAACAATTTACAACAAATATTGGCATAATAACGGAAAAAGACACGTGCAGCAAAACGAGTAAGCGTTGAAGCATGCCAGTCTAAAGCTGACTTGGCATGGCTGCATGACCTTAACAATCAAGATATAGGCTACTTCGTGAACAGGAAATTATAAACAACACATCAAGCGAATTACAAAACAATAAACAAAAAAAAAATGAGTAGCATGGCAGGCCTACTAGTAATAAGAACAATGGAGTAGATAATGAGTTTTTCAAGTGATAATATTCCAACTTGTGACCCCTGCTAAGGGAGGCTAACAGGTTCTAAACCTTGCCCAAGGGTTACCTGGAGGGAGTTGTGATTGGGTACCCTCATTCATCCACCCTTGCTAGTTAGCAAATTCACAACCGGATGTAGTTTTTACTCATACTCAGGAGCTGAATCGCAATATATATACAGTATTTTTTTTTTTCATTAGCCTATTGATTTTTTACTATGGCGTTGAATGGCAGTGACTGCGGTTTTAGAACAAATAAACATACGGATGATTTTTGAAGATTTAACATAGCGTAAATGGAGAATCATGATAAGGCAATTAACAGTCTCCTCAAAGTAAAACACTGAAAATTTTCTTTTTGCTTCATTGCGGTTGGTAATGTAGTTGGTCAATCAGGTGTCATTGCTAGGCCCATTCTCCGAAGAATTTTCACTCGTCTTCAGCTTTCTCCAAAGGATATATGCAACAAAAATGAACAGCACCACCACAGCAGATTAACTCATAAGAAATAGAATAATCAAACAACAGTGAAACTAATCGATCAAGTTTGCATCTACTTTGTTAGTCTATGTTTGAAAAATGGGTTTTAACTTTGTCAAAGAAAGATTTTAAACTTTTACATTCTTTAATCGCATTTGGTACGGTAATTTACTCCATAATTTAAACCGCTTGAACTACATGCAGGAAATAAAAGTAGGGATAAGCAGGCTGGTTGCCAGATGATCAACACGAAAAAAGTCCAAAATTAACCTCAAAATAGTCCAAATTTTCAATCAAGAAAAAAGTCCGAATTGATTACAAAAAAGTCCAATTCACCGCTCAAAATCAAGTGATAAGCAAAACAAACAAAAAAACGTCACCAACTCACCACGTCCGTAGATGTACAAAAAGTCCAAATTAATTTCAAAAAATCAAAAAGACCAATTCACCGCCCAAAATCAAGTGATGAGCAAAAAAAGGTCACCACGTTCGCAGGTGTCCAATTTTCACTATTTGTTGCAGGGAGTCGAACCGAACCGCGAACCGGTAAAAACCGCTTTTTTCAGTGAACCCGAACCGAACTTGAACCGTTTAAATTTGAGATCATTAAATTTGAACCGAACCCGAACCTTTAATGTTTCAAATCTGTAAACCTGCACCGAACCCGAAACCTTAAAATTTTATGCAAGGAACCCGAACCTATAATATTTTGTGTACATTAACTTGAACAGAAATCGTTTAGTAACAATGTTTGAACCGCACATGGAGTTGGCCGAGTGGTTGGTGCATTGGGCTCCGGAACTAGATTCGCGGGTTCGATGCGCAGCCAGGCCATCTTCTATGATGCATGTAATTCACTAATATAAAAATCAAAGCTACAAGACCAAAAAAAAAAACAATGTTTGAACCTGAGCTGACTCTTAAAAAATATTAATAAAAATCTCTGGACATGTGCTGCAATGCGTAACATTCTTTCTGCTTTTCAAAATTTAGTGAGTTTTCTGCTTTCTCAAAATTTGGTATTAGTGAACCTGAACCGAACCCGAACCATAAAATTTTGGTGCAGCTAAACCCAAACCGAACCTGAATCCAAATTTTTGAAAAGTCTTGAACCTGAACCGGAACTGAACGGTTAAAAATAAATTTCTTGAACCTAAACCGGAGCGGTATTTTAAACAGTTCGACTCCCTGAATTTTGTTGTCTGTCAATGCGCAAATACAAAACTGCAATACGTACTTTATTTTGAAATGTCCAAACTTTCCTTCAAATTAGTCCAAAGGTACAAATAACTTTTTTTCGGTCCAAACAAGTTAAAAAAAGGTCCAAATTTCGCGGGGAATAACTCTACTCTACCTGGCAACCATGGGGAAAAACTCTACTCTACCGAATTGAGTTCATAGTCTAATACGGTAGATAATAACGTTGCTCGCTATTATTGTAACAATCAATTAAATTAGACTAGAAACTCCTTGCAAATTTCATAAAAACAAATTTAGAATGAAGATAAGGAATGGGAACATTAGCCTATACCTACGCTGAGATTATCCTTCCGGACACTGAGCACAGAGAGTGGTTCCACGAGGCCTATTTACATTAGCGGGTTTGATTATGCGGGTTACAAGCTGCAGTTTTAGTTAAGGAGATTTTTAATTTAACTGGCTGTTCTTTTTACGCATTTTTTAGCGAGTTGAACCCACCTGTTGGCAGAGATGGGCATTTATCGCGATAATTTATCGGCGATAGTTATCGGCGATAATTTTTTACCGATTATCGTTATCGCTCAAAATAGTTTTGATTAATCGAAAGTTTTGATCAAAATAGTTTTGATCAGGTTCAAACATTGATTACCCATATCGCTTATGTAATATATTTGGTTATCGCCGATAAATTATCGCGATAAACGATTTTTTATGCCTACAGTGTTCAAACTTTATAGTTGGTGAGTTGGCACTATGGAAAAAATACACGGTGCCCATTAAATCTTGATGCAATTTTTAAAAAATCTCTCTTTGCTTTGTTTAATGCCACGGCAGAGCCCGTAAACCGCTCCGTTTTCTGGAAAAATCTACAAAAACATTTTTGCAATTTGATTTACAAAAAAAAACTTCGTCAAACACATTGAAAATTTACCGCAACATTTATCGGAAAAATGTATCGGCGACAATTTATCGATTACCGATATCGCTTTAAGAAATGGAGATTTATCGGCATCGCCCAGGGCTTTTTTGAAGTTATCGATTATTGTTATCGCTGTAGTACAGAAAGGTTTATGGTGCCCATCACTGCCTGTTGGTAAATGAGTAATTTTCAACCCGCAAAGCTTACTGAAATAGAACGACGTAAGTTTTCGTCTGACGTAAGCGGGTTGAATTCAGCGGGTTAGTCCGCTTAAATTGAGCAAATTGGCTTAATGTCAGTAATCATAGATACACTTAACCAATTTAATGAGCGGGTTTGATTGAGCAGGTTACACGCTTCAGTTTCAGTTCAGGAGATTTTTTTAGTGACACAGTTCTTTCAACGCGCTTTTTAGCGAGTTGCGCCGACCTGTTGCAAACGAGTAATTTACAACTCGCTATGCTTACCCAAGCAAAACGACTTAACATTTCGTCTGACGTAGCGGGTTGGATTTACCGCTTAACCTACTTAAATTGTGCATGTAAACTGGCTTACTGTGATTATTACTAAGGACCCCAACCCTAATCCTTAGTGATAACTTACTAGCGCCACTAGTGGTTCTTGTACTCTTAAATCACTTGGAAAGACGGTCCTTGGGCTCCTGCAGGTTTTAGCGATACCGGTATTATTTTCAACCTTTTGCATTTACGTTCACAGTTACAAAAACAAAAAGCTACTGTAAAAGACCTGTTTCTATATTTTCTAATCATTTTGCATTTAATTGGCAAGCTAAAATTCAAAACATCCAACTTCGAGTTTGGAATTGAAAGTGGGAGCGTAGAGAATATGCTTGTAATCTCACTTGGGGGTGTCTTGATATACACGGTCAGGACTTCATCAGAAAGAACCATATTCGTTTATTCCAAAGTTTCTGGAAAACACGAGTTGTACGGATACTTTGAAGTCTGCCACGAAGTAAACAACGTCAACGTTGGAAATAGTGTTAATGGTGCCGGGTACCAGTATTTTTTGCAGTAACTTAATAACGTATAGGCCTACTGATCTCGGGCTTCATTAGGCTACTAATGTTAAGACTATTTACTCATATCTAATCACACACCAAAACAGAACAATATCGTTATCGTAAATGAACATGAACCATAACTAAATGAGTAAAATGTGACCCCATTGGCGAACTACTTGTTAGCGTACTATCGGTAGGTCCCTACCAGTGGCGTACTCAGGATTTTTGAATGGAAGGAGTTTCAGTGACGTCACATCGTGATGACGTAAAAATTTTACGTTAAAAATTTTACGTAAAAATTTTACGTCATCACGATGTGACGTCACTGGCAGTGTCAATTTAAATTTTTGACACTGCCAGTGAACTATGTCCGGTCAAATTGGACATAGTGTTGCCAACGGCTCGCCACCGCTGTGACGTTTCTTCGGGCCTGTGTTGCCCAAGCGCTAAGACGCGGGGTCAGACCCCGCCACTCGCTACCACGCTTCGGGACTAACTTAGGCTACAGCGAGACAAGCGAGTTTAATGAAACGCGTACAGTGAAGATTTGATTTAATTTTTAAAATTTGATTTGATTTAATTATGAGATTTTTTGATTTAAAAAAAAAAATTGCGTACAGCCTTAGCTACTGCAGAGACACCGTGTTTAAGGAAACTCCTACACAGCAGCATCAATGACAAAAATGCAATTCAAGCAAAATACATTAGAAAAGCTGGACTTGACTATTTGCATATCGCATCCGACGCATCGTAATGAAAGTTTCTCGAGGTTAAATTACAAAGTTGGGTTGAACAGAAAAAACATGATAATTTTGGCAAGCTCCGCACGAAGAAAAGTCGGTTCGTTTCAAAATTATGGTTTCATTTTTTCTGCAATCAAATAGGGGGGGGTTGACTCCCGGCTCCCTTTCCTTGCATACGCCACTGGGGCCCATCTCCGCGAACACCGAAACGTTGCAGGGATGGCGAGCCGTTGGCGACACTGTGCCGATTTGACCTGCCCGCGAATCAAGCCCCAGACCTTCCGCACCGATAGTCTTGTGCGCTTAACCACTAAGCTAACGGCCGGTACCAGCGAAAAAATAGAACCCAAAACCTCCCGCACCGATGTCTTTGGTTAACCCTAGGGTTACCATATTTTCACTACGCAGAAGGAGGACAGGTTCTTCGAGGATCATCATGTCCGCAGATGTCCAGTTTTTTGCCGAAAAACAAGTGAACATAAAAAAAAATGTCATCACGTCCATCACCTCCGCAGGCACTAGTTTGCACTGAAGCTTCCCAAAATTTTTCGTGGAAAAATGATTTGATATGTTTTCACTGTTCATAATGCCGAAAAGGAGAACATTTTGAACATTTTTTGGCGTCCTTGTAGAGCAAATTTTTTTTGGTCAAAAAAGAGGACGTGTCCTCCAAAAGGAGGATGTATGATAAGCCTAGTTAACCCCAACTGGCTGGTTTGGTGAACTCAAAACTATGACATAGCAAGCGGAACATCTGCCTGCGTTCCATCCATTTTCTTCCACGAATGCCTTCTGCGCTGGAACGTTGTTTTGTCCAGCCATGATAACCGATGAGAACAATCGCTTTATGACACCACAACACGACTCCAGCTTTAACAATACCCACTGACTTTGTCCAGGCTTGCATTTTGATTTAGTCGTTGGTTCAAAGCGCAACCCACCAGAAAAGCTTGACTACAGGAATTATTGCATCACAATGAAAGTTTCTCGAGATTAATAAGCAAGTTGGATAGCACAGAAAAACATGACTGCAATTTCGAAAATCCCTGTATAAAAAAAGCGGATCGTTCGAACAAGAGTGACTTATTTAATCGTCCATGGGGGGGGGGGGGGGGGGGTTGACCCCTAACAAAACCCGACATTTGGGCGCAGTGTCATATGGGCGCGAAATACGTTCAAACGCATTTTTAATCGACTTTTCGTTAGTTTTTTTTAAATAAATAAAAACGGTTCTGTCTGCAACGATCTTATCCAATATTAGCCTATAGGCTTACTTAATTTTCTGTTTGCAGCAATCTCAACGTAAGATCTAAAAGTTAGAACATTTTTGTTGCAACGTTCTCGAACGACGGAAACGCATGAGAATGAGACAATTGCAACGACACGGTAATGCGTGATTAATACCTAGCAAATTTTTAATGAAAACGTGAAAGTAAGTTCTCGTTTAAAAAAATAACATGATTTTGAAAAAGTACTTAATCAATCTATATAATATACACGAATGAGCTGACTCATAATTTATTTTATCAAACATAATTCCATTTCAAAGTATTTACGCATCACAACTGCGTTAAGTATCTTGTAAATTTTTTTTATTTCGCTGTCCTATATTGCGTGGACATTTTCCTTGATGTAAAACTTTTAATCACTCTCTTAGGTTGCTAGACAATTGATCGTAAAAATGAGGCTTTATCTATCGCTAACTTGATCTTCACTTTGCTCCATCTTTTTTGATACACGTTACCGTTAATTAACACATCCTAATTTCTTCTATGAGATCGTTGCAAACAGAAAATTAAGGATTGGATAAGATTGTTGCAGACACAAAATAGTTTTTATTAATTAAAAAAAAAAACTGAAGAAAAGTTGATTAAAAATTTCGTGCCCAAATATCGTGTATCGACCCCCAGCCCCCCTCCCTGTGCGTACGCCACTGACCGGTACTTCTTTTCAGTTTCTGACTAGAAGCGTTCTCAGCCTAAGATTCTTTCAACTATGGAGCTCTTTCAATGTTACTTTTATTTCTCTAAAGCAAAAGCGAATAGAGAAATTATTTATGCCCAGTAAGCTTCATTTCCCAATTTACAGGCGTACTTGGCGGAGTGTCTTAAGCCTCTTTCGTTTGGAAAACTGGTCAAAAATACAAGGCCTACAAAAATATTTTTAGGCTTACGCGCTTCTGTACGTTCAATTTTATTTAATGGATCATCTTTGACAAAAATGATAATACTACAGGGTAAAAGATGCACCACAGTTTAAAAGAACTCTCCGAGCACATTTTGTTAATGCAATAGCAAGCAAAATAATGCATTTTGAAATAGCTAATCAATATATCAATATCATGCGGTTAGCTCAGTGATGTTGGCTGCTTCTGTACAGGCCCGTCGAGAGGGGGGGGGGGGGCAGGGAGGACATGCTTTTGGGGAGCCCCATTTTGCCTCTGCAAGTACATATTATTACCTTAGTATTTTTAATTTAATCGTGAGCTTAGCGAAAAACTGCGAAAGCAACATTCGTTTAGCAATCAATTTTCGTTATAAATGTACAAAATATAAAAAAGGGACTCTTTTTCGCTATGTGGCCCCGGGCCTCTATTGGCTCTCGACGGCCCTGCTTCTGTAACATAATACACCACACTTCAAAAAAAAAACACATTAAGCACAAGTCTTACGGCATGAAAACATCTTCTTTTCCAAAGCCCGCTATAGTTACACCACGGCGCTTAAATCAACAATTCCCACAACTTTCATTGCAAACATACAATCAAATCATGATCAAAAAACTAAAAAATTTCCAAAATTACAACTTGGTAAAAATCGTTATCAAATTAAGGTTGTGTCCGTACTACCTAAGTTAAACAAAAGCGTCAGCACATGGCGTCAGTATCGCGACAAAACACAAAACTTCACCACCGTAAACTACGATCGACTTATGATAACTCACATAATTTGCTATCTATTAGTTGCATTACATTACAACTCCTTCGAGATCAGTGGTTCTGAACTTTTTATGATTTCTAGCATTTCTGGTTTGGCAATAAATTTTTAGTCAATATTTCATTCATATCTACAGCCATCTGCTAGTCGCAACCGGGTAATCACCGTTAACAGGTCCACAAATCTTGCGCCTGTGGCCCCTTGGTCAATGTCTCGTGGCTTCCAAGGGGCCCCGGTAGAAAATCCCTGTTTTAGATACTCGTAAACACAATGAATTCTCGAATCAAAGTTTACATTGATTAGGTCAAAGCAAGCTGTAATCATAGGCCTACATGATTATTGATCATCACTCATCAGCGGGATACATTTGCGTAGGCCAATAAACAAAAAAGTTAGTTGCCACATTATAAAGCACCTTTTCCATAATCAACAGTAATTCAACGCAGAATAGGTCACCTTACACCGGCAGTAAATCACTGATAACATTAATTTCCTCAATAGGATTAAGGGGTTAAGTTACACAAAAAAATAGTATCCATTGTACTAAAACTTCTAAAACTAGGCGAAAAATCACAAATGTGCAACTATCATCTGGTTGAAAAAACGTCGCACAAATTTCATAACATCAATACGACAAAACAGCTTATAAAATAGTACCACATTTCAGTAAAAATTTAGATGTAAGTACCAAAAAGCACCCATTCGTACAAAAATCTTACTCATTATACCCGTGGTTTTCAACATATTTGGCAGAGCGAAACCACAATGAAACATCCCAGAGACTACACAAACTCCTGTGCATTAATTTAACTCACTAATTTACTTGAACCCAGCTTTAAATTGTAAACGTGCGGAACCTCTGGACCGTACTGGCTGAATCCCGGTTAAAACTCACTGCACTATAACACCAATCCAACATGCACCAATTGCAAAGCTAGACATAACCTTCACTTAAGCGTTTACAAAATTGTCTGAAAAAAAATGCAACAATCATGTAGGTAATTGAAGTAACTTAATTAAATAAGCTGTAATGAAAAAACAGGCAGCAGCAGACAACCTTAAAGGATGAAAATGTACACACGCAAAAAAAAACGTACGAAAATATGTACGAAACATTAAAAAATTTGCCATGGTGATCATCAAAAAAGCGGAGGACTAACGAAAATGATAAAATATAGAGTATGAAAAAATAAAAAAAATTCATTCATTAACATTTCAAATTTTGTAATAAGTGAAAAGATTCCAGATTTATTAACAAGGCAAGAAAATACGACGTATCAAAAACTTTTGCTCGTTAACTATTATTTGATCAATCAGCTCTTATTGCCGTCAGTTCAACTTTATGTCTATTAGATCTGATTTAGCGAAATAGATTGCAATGAAACACATTTGGCAGCCAGACAGTCCGCACTACGATGCTTACAAAATAAATCCATGCATAAAAAGAGTTCAAATTAACTCATAATAAATGCTGTTAAAATGCACAATTCAAGTTCAACTGTGTACGTTCAACATGTCGGTAATTTTCTCAGCAATAGTCTATGACTAAATATCATGATACAAAATTAAAAAAAAAAAGTCAGGTTAAACTTTAACCATGCATTAAATGTCTCTTAATAATCACCAAAATATCAAATTATCTTGGTGCGAATACTTGAAATCAAACACAAAAGCAATACCGTAATCATACGGTTTTGTGCAACGTGCACTTGGGCATATAAGCAGCTGCTTTGCTTTTGAAACAAAGTTATTATACAGTTGTTACTATGTCTTCGTCAAGCAGCACTTCCATTCTGTGAGGGTGGTGACTAGAATAATCGGTTAGAAATAAACTCCCATTAGAAGGAGAAGAACCGCTCCCATTGTGGCAGGATAAACGAGTCCCATGAGGGGAAAAAGCGTTTCGCCATTTCTGAAAAAAATCCCAGAAGTTAACGTGTTAGCTAGTTGAATTTTGGACACTGCCGCATGGTCAGGCAGCAAAGGCATGTTGTCAGGCAAAGGATCAAACAATTCACTTTAACGTTGATGGTCGGAACTGAAAAGCAGTACTACTATTACGCAGAGAGCGAACATTCGTGATTTAAAATCAAAACAAAAGACCACAATTTTGAATCTTCTTAGGGCCAAGCCAGTTACATGAACAAGACATGCAACGCGTGACAAAATCACTTAACGACTGGACCTGATTGCATCTAACGCATATTATGAGGATTGAAGACCTCGATATCATTTCGGAATCTACTCCACAGTTTTCGATTTACGGCTTTAGTAAAAACCTGTTTATTTAAACGTCAAGGCATAAACGGAATCTGCATTTTTTCGATTGACATTCAACTATGTTTACGATCAATCCAGATACTAACCTTAATAGTCGTAAAACAAATTAGCGCATCATGAACAAAAACTTACTGCTTTACAAGGCCCACTAGACAAGGCCACTTTGATCAAAGCGACCAGTACCATGACGACGAAGATGAAGCCAACAAATATTCCACCAGCAATATTGCTCCATAATGAACCAACCGCGGGAGAAGTGTAAGGTGCCATTGATTCAACTCCGTCACGGATGATCCCAAAAATGGTATATACAATGCAAGCCTACAAAGTTAGAAGTGTTGATTGTGGTTTTCGAAAACACCAAATTGCATATTATAAAAAAAAGCAAATGATTTCCGAAAAGCTGCAACCATTAGAAATGCAGCGTATTAAAATATTTTCGCAATATTTGCACCTAGCCTGTTCTCAAGCTTAAAAAGAAAACATGCAACGACTTGATTTTAATTCAATTGTTACCAATACCAAATGCACCAACTGCTCTGCCGTGCGCTAAAAGTCGATCGTGTGCAGTTCAGTGCGAAGAATATATTGGTGACATCAGAATTAATATTTTAAGCAAGATCCAACAACAACCCAGCCTATTCAAAGGCATTCACTTTTCTGCTATATTTTTTTACTTTAAAATCTTTTGTTTAAATTGTTACTAATCAGGCATTTCGTAAAGAAAATCGCCAATAACCGCAAAACCCAGAGACTTGGAAGTGGCAATAATGCTAACAAGATTTACAACCAGTATGAAGTTCACAATGCTTTGTTAACAAAAGCGATAAAAGAATTAATTGCTGACTTAAACGGTTGGCAAACTTACCAATATTACCAAAGGCGTTAAGCCGCCCCAAACAACAGACCAAAAGTGGGATTTCATACACGTACTGCTGGTCATCGCCTTCGCGTTTGTGTAAAGGAGTTTCGGACCTGAAAACAATACATTTCAAAATTTTTCTACCATTTCAACTACTCCATAGTTTGCGGTGTTAAGAGCACTTCAAGAAAATCGGAATCTGAAGAGCTCAATGACAACCAACAATCAAAAAACGGCTAAAGAGGTTAAGGGTAAAGTTGTATTTAAGTCAATGAACAATATGAACAACGTTGTTATATTAGACGTACCACACAACATTTAACAAAAGTAGCAAACCTTGGAACAGCGCAAAATTCAAACTATTTATGATCACAGCGGTTCTTCATGGTGTTCCCAGTGAAAAATCTGGAGGTCCCCCAAAATCAATATAAACCTTCTTTGCATGTTGCACACGCAAGAGCCCCCAAGCCAATACCTTTGCTAACAGAGGTTCTAGGAATTGAAAAGATTACGAACCAATGTACAATTAGAATTGTAACCATGAAAAATGTTTTAGCCTTCGAGCAAGAGAGAAAACCTTGTGTCTTAAGTGAAAGCCATACTACTAATTCTCGAAAGTAGCCACAAAGTAGTAATGTTCAAGCAAATGATATACAACGCTGCCAGGCGCATTTTCCACAATGGCTTTAGGGCTTTACTCTAACCTACAAAAAAAGAGGTAAACATGATCACCAGCATAACTCCCTTATCATTTTGACATTTGCAATTTAAGTACTTTTGACAGCTTTATTATTTCAGCCCTGCAATTACTAAAGGATAAATTAAGTTTTGAGTTAATAGTTTTTGTTAAAAACGAAATCTTACCAAACGAGTAAAATACAAGGAGCATTTCCACTAATGCCACAATCATCAACGACAACGGAAGAGAAAAGGAGTCAAAAAAATCTATGATGAGCAAACCAGTACTCTGTAACAAAATGCATTCGCTACATAGCTGATCAAGGACTTAATTACAGTGTAGCTCGGTAAGTTTTAAAACATGACTTCATAAAACGAAGTAAAGCTCTTACATAGCCGCAGGTGGAAAAATGACAGCATCAATGACAATCTAACATAACTTGAATGTAGACAATATTTATGACTAAACGATTGCGTACTTCGGTGTTTTGTATCAACAACAAAGTGACGTCAGTAGATTAAAGCATTAACCAAGCACGCGGTAGACTCGGCTTCAATTCCAAGGTCGGGTCTTTCCACAGCAACCCTGCATGACGCTCAAAAGAAAATTTGGTGACAAGTGCTACATATTGTCAGGGAAGCCGGTGGTATCGCTTGTAAATGAACAATTTTCAGGATAAGTTCGCATGACGAATGGAACCAATCATGTTTCATACTATATCAGGCAATAGCTAACTGATAAGGTTTTACGATAATTTTGCAGTCTCAGTTGATTAATCAATGCAAATTATTCATACTTATTGCATTGTTAGGTACTACAATGCAATGCTTGGGAGACCGACCCTGACTGTGATTACTACATCTAATTTAACGTTAGCAAAGTGACTTTACAGAAATACCTGCAAAAAGCAAGGGACGCCAATGTAGCCAGCCGTCGTCAGTAATACTAATAATATTGAAGCCAAATTTCGCAATGGTAGTTTTCGAAAAATCGGAAAAGTGTCAGTGAGAGATGATAAAATACATTCCAAATAAGGAAACTGTCAACACAGATAACAGATTAGAAATAAAATACAATAAGATTGTAATGCATTTGCATGAACACGAAAGCTTTTAATTCTAACATCCCAGAAATAATAGAAATCTGGCATTTACGTGACTTAGTATATTTTTAATCATTTCATCTAAAAGGCAACGACGTAAATATAAAAATCAATTACTAAAAAAACGACTTTATTATTACAGGTGCACTGCTTCCATTCAAACATTGTTACAGCATAAATTATTACTTACTGCAGCAGTGGCCGATGACAAAAATAGAGTAGCGAAAACGACTATTCCCCAAACCAGAGGTCCACCCCACATCTGATCAAGGACCTCGGAGTACGCGACGAAGGGGGCAATCGGGCCTTTTGCTTCTTGAAATGCGTTTAATGGATCAATTGCTGTGCCATTTGTAAGGTAACCAGCAATAGAGAACATGGAAGCAGTCGACATAATCGAGAACAGCGGGACTACGACGATTAGAAGGCTTGCATCGTATTGATATTTATTGTAAAAGCGATTGTGTGAAGACCATGTCATCAAACCACCAGACACTGCCATAACTGAAAGAAATACCTGACCGCAAGCGTCCTTCCAAACCTGAAAAGTATGAGTGTTGCAGTATAGCTATTTAGTGCAAATCGTTCCGGGTAAATTGTGAAACTTTGTTTTAGATTTGGGCCGTCATCTCCAATCTGCAGTGAAACGTACCCATTTTAGAGTGAAAGACTGGCGGCCGGTAACTCTTGAACGAGCTCGTGACAGCGCTTTAATCGCTTTCTCGCGATAGGATTAAATGCAACCAAATAATAAAAATACAAAAGTCTCACGATGCACCCTCATCAACGGGGCAGAGTCGCATTATTTTATAAAATGAGACTAAACAGTTACAGACAAAAAGTCACAAAGAGCAGCCTCAAACTTAATCACGAACTAACTTATCAAAAACAAATAAAAGCGAATACTGATGGATAAATAAGAAAGCTCAAATGAATCAATCATGCGCGAAACGTAAGCTAAAGTTTACTTAAAGCAATATAACTATCAAAACCTCACCACTTGGGCAAACACAGCATGTGCTACGCTACAAATCAAAACTACCAGGAACTGTTCATGCATAAAGGCTTCACTTATTTGTACCGTAAAGCACATACTATCACACACAAAGAATAAAAGCACATATAACAACCCGCCCATTCCGACCAGTACATGGGGTTAGTGGTCCATTATTCTGTCCACATATCCAGGTTTAAGTGCGCTTAAAGCCCACGAGCTTGCTGCATCATATCAAATTTTCGATGTCATAACTGAAAAAAGTGATTATGACCTCAGAAATTCGATTATACGTAGAAAGCTCGAGGGATTTAGGCCACATAAACTGGACATGTGGAGGGTAATTCTATGGCTGATAGGAACACAACAGCTTAAATTATATTGAAGTGAAATTTTAACAGCAATTGAGAGTGAGTGTGAAGTGAGCTTTCGCTCTTCGAGTCAGCAGCCACCCGGTATATATATCAAATGCGATCGGCCCCAGCCGTGAATCGAACCCTTCACGCAGGATCTGCAACCTGCGCGCGGTACCGCTAGGCCATGTCGCTGGCTTAATGTGGTACTGGAACGGCTACCGTACAATACTAACTGGAATACAATGGTCTAACAGCTTTTATACTGCAAGCAACGAGGCGTAGAAGGTACAAGTTGTAATGAAAACACGTCTACTTGTCAGTCAGGAATACTTCAGTAACCTGCTAGGAGAAACATGAAAGATAAAGCGGCGGAAAAAACGTTATCTTGTCAACCTGTCGTCGAAAAGCTGCAAATTCCCTAAAATCCGTTTTACACAACGCATTATGTGAAAATCTGACAGCAATGGCTTTTGAAGCATTATTGCCATCTGCCAACAAATAATTATGGTGGCTTGAAAGAAAGAGCATTGATGTAACTCGCTCGAGAATCAAACCCTCGGATTCTGTCCAAAAGCGAAAGCTATATCCATTAGAATCTAACCGCGTAAAAATTCAATTTAAACGAGCCGCTAGCTGTCAACATCTGTTTCAGGGAAAAAATCGGCTATTACGAAAACAAAGCAACGAAATTGATCGATAATTGCAGTGAAAGTTAATCTGAAATTGCCCAATTAAGAACTTTTTAATCTGTTACCCATGATATAGACAGTAGAGCAGCATCTACCCTACGTTAGTTTGTTTTTGTTTTTTTTTTCGGACATTTTTCGGTCATTGACCGATTTTCATTTTAATGTCGTTTCGGACAAGATGTCCGAAAAATGTTTGGCTGCTTTATTACGCGTATTGTCTTCGAAGAAAACGTTTCAAAAAACTCGGTGAATCTCGTGAAAACTTCTAATGACAAAAAAAAGTCGTTGAAGTTTCATCACATTCTGCAAGCTGCCTGAAGAAAAGCGAGTCGTTTTAGAAAATACTTTTTTCTATATTTGGAAAGAGAGTTCAAGCCCATGTCTGAAATTTTGGAAGCGTTCTAGCGGCCGATTTGGCACCGCCTTGAAATTTCGCCACATTGTCCACAGCATTCCCAAATCATCAAAAACAACCGGCACCTTTAACTGATTGAAATACAACGAATTTTAATAGAGGCACTTAATAAATATGCCGGATCAAAGATAATTTAATAGAAGTCATCAGGCTATGGAATTATGAAAAAAATTGAAAAATCGATGGCGTATGTTCTACATATTTCTTAAAGATTATCTGGTAAACATTTTCATGAAAGTTTAAATGCATTAAATTAAAACTAGAAGTTGTGTTATTGGTTAAGTTGCGATCTAAAGGAAAAGTTGCGAATTTGCCTCTAATAGAGTAGACTAAAGTAAGCCTGCAAATTTCAGCAAAATTCGGTTGGAACCACGAAATCATATGTGCCGAATTTAATTTAAAATGTCCAAAATTGTTTGAGTAGTTTCGTACAAATGTCCAAAATATTTTGGCGAAAAAAAAAAAAAAAACAGCATCTACGACTTAAGTTTTTAAGCCAAAACTGGTCAAAATACTGCTTGCAGCATTGCATTTCAGTTCACTTCACTTAAAAAGATTTTTTAACAATGGCGAATGCCAAGTGTACAAACTGCCATGCTGCAGCTTTGGAGTTCGAGATGACGGTCATACTACGAACACGCCTGTATTCCATACAATGTTTTGCGATCTTACTCTCTCTTTTCCCTGAAGGGAATGAATTAAGACAGCACATATTTTCTGAATGAGGTCAAATTGATCACATGCGGAGGCAGCTACGCTCAAACAAAGCCAGTAAACCTTGATTATGATACAATGTGTTCAAAACTTTTCAATTGCGCGTATACATCACAATCACATCCATAAACGAGGGATAGTCCACAATAAACTTAGGGTTAAACGTTACAGAAAAAGAGCCAAATTTTCTCATGTGTAGCAGAATTGCAAAAAATAGTTTCCTTAGCTTAGTCTATGAATATTTTCACAATACCTTTGGTGTAAAAAGTGATTCTGCATCACGTGGCACGAACAGAGATAGTAATCCATGCGTAGATCCATCGAGGGTCAAGCACCTTATTAACAGGATGCTGATGACAGCAAATGATAGAAAACTCAAAACATAAGCGACCTGAAAATGAATGAAAAAGATCAGAAGTTGAGTCGCGTATTTTTCGATGGATTTAGATTCTCTGATCATATATGGTAAGCTAAAAAACGTATATACTGTAAATGCTTTAAAATAAAAATTGTATCCAAACGCAGTTTTTACAACCTTATTTTGTGTCATCATGCTAGCCTGCGACCAGCTGGTGCCTGGTAGGTGTAGTGGTTCTGAATATTGTAATCGATGCGTGAGGTCTTGGGTATGATTACCGGGCTGGTCAAATCGGACAGTGTCGCCAAGCTGCGACCTTTCAGCGTTGCCCAGGCGATAAGTCGCGGAAATGGGCCCCGCCACTTGTTACACGCTTCGTCGTAATAGTGCGAGTATAATAAAAATTTGATTTTTTGATGCTAACCCATGCTGCCCGCTCGTAAAGTCAACAACAGACCTGTAACTTATTCGCGTTTTCATAGTTGAATTTTTTTTCCATAAACTTGCATTACGACGCCAAAGTTACTTACCTGCACACAAATATCGGAAATAAACCAACCAGCAATTAGCTATATATTTGAAATTTTAAAAAAATTTGTACGTTTTGGACATAAGAAGTGTAAAGCTTTACAGGAATAGATATTACGTGACATACCTAGTTCGATTGGCCTACAACCAAAACAGCGCGCAACCATCCATGAATAACGAGTAATTACTACAAAAAGCGGAGTAATTTTTTCCGCTACAAAATTACTCGAGGAAATGCTAATGCTGCAATTTAACCGTTCAGATGGCCCAGTGGTATAGAGCGTCTGCTTCTGGATCGGTAGACTTGGGGTTCGATTCCGAGTCGGGTCAAACCAAAGACTTTAAAATTGGTATTCACAGCTTCCCTGCTTGACCTTCAGCATTTATGGGACAGTGTGGAGAAAGCTGGCAAGTTTACTTGTAGTACCGATGGGAAAAGCACTTAACGGAATTTCCCCATCTTAGTGTGGTAGACAGATGGCCGGCGACTCCTAAGCGAGCTTGTATAGCGCATTGATCACTTTCTCGTGATAAGAGGATAAATATGCCAATCATAATAATACGAAACGCTGACTAAAAAATTAACAAATATTGTTGTCCGTACAGATAAATTGCATATTTCAAACACGCCAAATTCCAAACTGAAAATTGTGCCAAGTAACAACTTACCAAAGAATGCAAGCACAAAAATATAAGCCAAGATCACGAATTACAAGTTTACTCAAAACACAGAGAAATATTTCGATCAGCTAGCCAAATTTACAACCAATACTTTTATTCTAATTTTCAGCATAAAATTATTTCAAATCAATATTGCAATTACGTAGCAAGCTCATTAAGTTTACAATAAAATAAAAGTAACAACAAACACTGATGTCTAGTGAGATTGAGCAGATATGGTAAGTCAACTCTCAAAATTAACGCAGACCATCACAGAAAATTCAAAACACTAACCTTTCCAGTAAGTCGGACATGGTTGGCAACAGCAAGAATTGTAACAAGGAGCTTTACTGCCACGAAGCAAAACAGAGTTATCAATGGAGCAAGCAATATGTTGGAAGAACCTAATCCAATCAGCACATCACTGACGTTAGGATACTGGCGGCAGATATTATCTTGAAGTGCTACGTTGTTTCTGCAATAAACAAAATGTTTTCGCAATTTTTTTCATTTCTATCTTACTAACAAAAAAGCGACGCAATGCATTATGCGTGAAGAAAGTCCTAATTTCATTATGAGGGCGCATTTTTCATTTTTTCGGCTTTGACCTCTTGCTTTTAGAATTCAAAGTTAGTACCAACCCAATAAACGTAGAAAATTAGCCAAAAACTTATTTTGCAACGACGCAACAGCGCAGATGGGAATAGATTTAAATCAAGAACGAGCCATCCTCCATTCCACTGCGCCATGCTGCCGCTTTTAAGATGCCATAGATATCTATAATTTACTTACACCCAAAATTCAATTGCAGGTGTTGATCTGTATGTAGCGTTTGTTGACATGCTACTGTTGCATATCTCATTGGAGGACATATCGGTCTTTTCAACACCATCACTTACATTCCTCGTGTCTGAACTGCAACCTAAAAATACAAAAATCGAATTTAAACTCAACTAAAAAATTGAAAAACATGCAACAGGGAAGCTCTGAATACCAATTTTTGAGTGAAACACAACATATCAACGAGACCGACTCAGCATTAAGACAAGGTATTAGGGTTCGGATCAGCTCTAAGGCTCAAAAAAGGGTTTGGTTTAGAGGTTAGCGCTTGCGTTACCACCCTCAACGCCAAATGGTCGTGCACTCTATACAGTCACTAATCGCAACCAATGCAGAATTGCATTTGGCATATACCTGCACAGCACACTGTGCACACACTCTGTACACTCATCCATCCGACCGGTAAATCCGTTTCTACTTTTCATGGTTATCTGTGGCAATCAAGAAAGTATTTTCAGGTAAGTACTTTTACTTCCACATAAAAAGCCAAAATGTCATTAGCAAAAACAAAATCAAGACTTATAACTCCCTGTTCACTGTTCAGTTTTCTTTTTGATGCCAATACCTTATAATATTTTAGCAATCAATCTACCTGTTAGAGATTGACAAGATTCAGTATTCCACGTGTTATTGCAAGTCATCCAAGGCTGTGTATAAGAAAAAGAAGCACCCAAATACAGCAGTAAATAGTACGAAACTGCTCCAAAATAAACAATACAACTGAACGATAAAAACAACATGCAAATTCCAATTCCTGTAAAACACGAACTGTTGTTAGTAAAAACGTCTCAAAGCTTTCAATTCAGCACCAAATTTCAACTAATCCTAATCCTTTTCAGGATTATATATTGCAGATTTACAAACACAAAGAAATGCAATTATGCAAATATACAGCATTCATGAACAGTTTACAGAATCACATGCAATTAAATCAGGAAGTTCAATAGTAATAATTCAAACACAACTTTTAGCAGTTACAGTTACACAAAATTTATTAAACACAACTTTTAGCTGAAACACAACTTAATTTAAACACAAATTTTAGCAGTTACACATTATCAAGACCGGCACCTAACAGTTCTTCATAATACATACAAAAATTAGGAACATAAAAAGTGCATAAGTTTTATAATTGACTCTTAAAAGCAAACCTTATAAAAAATTAATGAGTTTTAGTTAGAAATCAATCTAAAGTGCTAACAAACAATTCATCCAACACATTAAAAATCCGACTATAGCACACCTATAACAGTAAAAAGCAGATATACATATTCTTATACCAATATAAGTCAAAATGAAGCTCAATCTCCTCAAGCACAGTGCTCGATAACTAATGCTTTCTAGAGCTTGTGTTGTATTTTACTTGAATATAATCACTATAAAAACAACCTCAGCCTGCTTTGCCATTGTTGGCTCCTCCTTAACCAACAGGACTGAAGCCGACAATGGCAAAAGAGGCCGCAGTGATTTTCATAGTGATTTTATTAAAATGAAATAGATACCGGTACACCAATATATTCACATATTCAGTTGAAAAAACTGACCTTGCATTGCTGGTACATTTTTGAATGCTTGCAGCGGTGATAGGTTTCCATATTGACCCCACGTCATTTCCAAGAAGATAATTGGTACACCGATGAGTAAAAACAAAAACAAGAAGACATATAGAAAAGGTGCTGAAATAATACAGAATATTGTGAGACAAAGCATTCAAAATACTGTTAATGCATTGACTTGGTAACCCAAAAGCAAAAAACAAGCTTATGATACTTAGTCTACACATGGGAACATACTGAGGCAATTAGTCACATTGTAAAACGGCGTGACAATACCTATCGACCATCCGCATTGTTATGGTATGATGTTACGATTGCAACTGTCCATAATGACGGCAGATAACACACTTGAATCATAAAACGATCTAGATGCACCATGATAATCATAAAAAATCTAGGCTTGAAGCAATTTATCAACTGTTACTTGTTTGCTTATGCCACTATCAGTAACACAACATTTGGGTAGCATTTCTAGTTCGTGCAAATCAATGAAAAAAAAAAGTTTTTCACCAAAACTAAAGCAAGTACTCTTTCTGAAATAACAGCAAATGCTAAATGCGTACATCATAGTCAAATCACTGTATCAGTGCAAATTCATTAATAGACACTAGCTTTATTATTCTGTATTTAATTGCAATTGCATATTTATCCTCCTATCACAAGAAAGCAATCAATGCGCTCCAAGCTAGCTTATGAGTGGCCAGCCATCTGTCTACCACACCAAGGTGGGGGAGAATCTCACCAAGTGCCTTTTCCAACAGCACATCAAACTAGTAAACCAGCTGGCTTGTTCCTCACACTGTCCCCTTAATGCAGAGCATCAAGCAGGCAAGCTGCGAATACCAATGTTAAAACCATTGGTTTGACCTAAATTGGAATCAAACCAAGTCTACAGCTCCTTAGGCAGACGCTCTTACCACTCGGCCACCTGAGCTATTATATTCTGCATTTGGCCAAAAGAAATAAAAAAGCTTCAAGACCATCCACAGAGTCGTTAGCCTACCTTTAACGTGCTTTCTAAAACTTTTTGTTAACTGATTGAATTATGACACGATATAACCGTGATTAAAATATTTTTACAGTGTTCCTGTCCGTTGATATTTCATGCTTGGTTAGTTTTTGCTTCTTCTTTTTAAAGGAAAACTAAGGTCCACAAAATGCAAACATGAAAGATTAGCCTAGTGTTTCTCAAACCATAGGCTGCAAACCAAACGTCGGTCACCACTTGCCAAGGCTTTATAAATGGGTCTCTGGAACAAGTAGAAGGCCCAAGTACATTGTTTTTATTTGATTTATAGTAGGCATAAGGTTTCTAATTTTTGTGTTCTTGAAAGTTCGACAGTAATAAAGTGTCTTCACATCATCTGACATTGGCATAGTTGTTTGTGACCAGTCCCAGGGGCGCACGCAGCATATGCTTAAGGGAAGGGGGCTCTAAAAAAACTAGCAGCCCTTAAATTAATTGACGTGGTTTATCTCGAGCTGTTTGTTTTTTGATCATTGAACGAATTTTTCCACAATTACCCAATAACCGAGTTTTTATTGGCCTGCTTGGTCACAATGACCAAAAGAAATTTGCAATATCTTACAGCATTTTTTTCTGGTTTATATGAAGTTTCAAGCTTCTCAATAGCATATATTATATGATAACACAAGCATTTATTTTAGAGCCACATTTTTCTTTGCATGAGCTATAGTGGCTGCAGTAAGTTCCTTGATTCCAACTAAAAAAGGAGAAACAAAACATGCAAATTGAATAGTGTATTTTAATACGTTTAGTTTCCAACTTCATAGTTGACATAATTTTAATTGGTAGCCTTGGCCAAACTAACCATCATTACTGTGAGTGTGACGTCGCGCACGCTTACAGGGGAGAGGAGAAATAAGCCATACCTTTGGAATTTTTCACAACTGCGATATCACTTTCGTGCTGTGTGTGATATTGCCTTGGACTCCCTTGACTTTCATGTCAACTTGAAACAATTTATATCTTTTGATATATATCGAGTGAAATTGTAAAAATAGATAAAAAATACATACACAAGATGACAGCACACTGCAGTTTTAACAACATCTTTGGTATAACGTACCGGTAGATCAGAAACAAATATTTTCAGGTAAAATCAGTAGAAAATTGACTTTACAAGCAGATAAAAAATGAAAAATGGAAAGAGAAGAGCATTAACATTGCCTGAAATTCTTTCATTTGTTTTCCTGTTATTTTTGCTTTTTTTGGATTATTTTGGCTGTTCGTATTGAAAGCACTTGACTCTGAAAACCGCAAGGTTCTTTCAGGTCCCCCTTCGACCCTGCAATTAGCTTTTCAATTTGTGCGTGAATTTTTTACTGTTTATATCATATGCATCGTCGAAAAATAAACTATACTGCTGCAAACCTAGTTTTTTTTTTCGGTCACTGACTGAAAATTTTCAGGCTTTTTTGGGCTCTTTTGATCACAATGACCAAAAAAAATTTGAATTTTTGAAGAAATGTTGCAGATTGAGACCTTTTCTTTTTGTGGAGATCACTACATGAAGCCTAGAAACTTGACCAGAATATTATCGAGTTGACCAAGAAAAATTGGGCAAATTTAGCTAAAATCGGTCAAACAAATATTTGAAAAAAAAACAGCTGCAAACGCATTTACGTGACTTTGATTCAGCTTTGTCCAATAAATTTTAATTTTAAAAAATGGTGAGGTGTTTTTGCAGCATTATATACTAAAATTGGAAATCGTTTGGTCTTTAAAGTCACTGACAAAAGTTTAAAATGTCCAAATCGCACATTTGTCCAAAATTGCCCAGTATAAACACAAATTTACCTAGCTAAAATTGGTCAAATGAATGAAACAAACACAAAAAAGTATCATAGATCTCCAGTATCTGCTCACACGTCACCACCTTTAAAAACACGGGCTAGGTTTCAGAGGGGTCAACATCCAAACCCATTCCAGGAGCACCACTGACCAGTGCATTGCAGATTATGTCATAATAATTGGGTAAAACTAAAAACCGTATGGGAATTGTATGGGACCACGTGGAACCATATGGTCCCATATATACAATTCCACATAGCCTTATAAGGTTCCCTACGGTCCAATACAATTTCCATACAGTCCAATATCCTTCCCATTCAGCTTTTAGTTGTACTGATAATAATTGTGTTTTATTGTTGAATAATAACCAAGGGAGGGTGAAGAAAAAAATTGCTTTTTTGAGTGAAAGTGCCAAAAAATAAAAAAAACTCCAAATTCTTCGTAAAATTTTTGAAATTAACAAGAAAACCGCCATTGCAGTGTGACTACAATGATGCCGTTATGGTCTTACTTCCTGCCCTTTTGCATGTACAAAATTATTTCATTTACACAATGTGCTATTCTACTGTTTTATTGCATATCAACAAGCCAAGGTTTCAAAAACTTGTGGCAGTGAAAGGTTCTGTTTTTTTATTTAGCTAATTTGGGGCTTGTTGTTTTTCAGCTGCTTTATACAATGGATGGTTTACTCTAACTCAGAGGTTCTCAACCTGTGGGTAATTACCCACTAGTGGGGAATTTAAGGATTTCAGGTGGGTAATTTGAAGTTTTGGAACACAAAAGACATGGGCAGTAAAAACTTTAAGCAGGAATGTAAGAGCCAACACGATGTTATGGAATCGCTAAGCATGACGTTTCAAAAACTGAATTGTTTTCATCATCAGAGGCAGTTCACGCTAGGTCATAAGAGAGAATATTTCTCAGTAAGATGTGCTATGATACTACGGTGATAAAAAAAGCTAGATAATGACATCATAATCTATTAAATAAAACCTGACATTAACTTAATCGTCGCTGAAAAGCAACAACAAATCTCACATTGACGAATTTGAACCAAAGTAAACGTTATTCTTCTCAATAAATTGTTCTTTTTGTTACATTGCGTTATGCTTTTGGATATGTAACAACAGGTCATCAGAATTTATTTTGATTTTTCAGCCAGTTTTAAAAGTGCGTGGGGTAGTGGGAAATATCGATTTATGGGTAATGAGGGAAAACAGGTTAAAAACCCCTGCCCTAACCCAATGCATGCCTTGGTTGCCCAATGACATATTGACGAATACCCACCTGATGCTTTAGAGCAGGGGTTTTTAACCTTTTTTCCTTCATTACCCACTTCCACTACTTAATAAATCGATATTTCTCACTACCCCACGCACTTTTAAAACTGTTGTTACATATCCAAAAGCATAACGCAATGTAACAAACAGAACAATTTATTGAGAAGAATAACGTTTACTTTGGTTCAAATTCGTCAACGTAAGTTTCGTTGTTGCTTTTCAGCGACGATTAAGTTAATGTCAGGTTTTATTTAATAGATTATGATGTCACTATCTAGCTTTTTACATCACCATGGTATCATAGTACATCTTAGTGAGAAATATTCTCTCTTATGACCTATCGTGTTCAAACTGCCTCTGATGATGAAAACAGTTAAGTTTTTGAAACGTCATGCTTATCGATTCCCTAACATCGTGTTGGCTCTCACATTCCAGCTTAAAGTTTTTACTGCCCATGTCTTTTGTGTTCCAAAACTTCAAATTACCCACCTGAAATCCTTAAATTCCCCACTAGTGGGTAATTACCCACAGGTTAAGAACCTCTGGGTTAGGGTAAGAGCATGTCTGCATTACGCATGACATTTTGGGAGATTTCTGTTAGCTTTAAAGTAAACCATTCATTTTAACATGAAGTGGCTTAAAAATATAGAGCCCTGTTAATTTATTTAATTTTTTTGTGTTCAATTGTTTACCGATATGTGTATGGTCAACTTAGATGGATTGCAACTGTTCTAGCAGAAAGTGTTTTTGAACAAATTTGGGTCACACAAGAAAAGGGTTGAGAGGCACTGGATTAGCCTGTAGTCAGGAACTTACCAGGTTAGGCTTATAAGAATATATACCATAATCACCAAAATGTCATAGTATCGGTACAACCAGCCCATCCAGCAACTAGAAACAAAGATACGACACACTGTGCCCTCTAAGACTGCTAAGATGCCAAATTTGACAAAAATGAGAAATTTTGGACGAATTTTTACAGTTTTTGCTTAAGGTTGCCTACTGGAAAGATGAATATTGCCCGAATTTGAATTAAATAGTTCAATATTTTGGTGCAAAACAGAACCTATCGACATGTGCTATGGAACTCAACTTTGACACAAGGTAAAAATTGCATCAAACTTTCTTTAAATCCCAAAATCTTTGGGTAAATTTTTATTAAAATCTATAGGCATAATTGGGCAAATTTGCACTTGCTAAAAACTTAGAGGGAAAAGTGATACAACATACAATTATCTCAGATCTAGAAGCTATTGCAAAACATACCTCCACCATTTTCATAAGCCAGATATGAAAATCTCCAAAATGTAATCAATCCAAAAATATACGAACATATGGAAATATGATATTCCAATTTATTAGACCAAGTAGGCTTGTCAGTTTCATCTTTTGCAAAATACGCAGGCATTTTTATAAAACTTTATAGTCTAGGCTTACAGTACCAATTCTACCAACACCAGTGTAACTACATTCTTTTGATACTTCCAATTCCAAGTATCTACAAATGTTCAATCAATCAATCACAACTTTTATTTCTGACTGCCAACAATAACCAATCAGAATAACGCATGAAAATAAAATGGCACAGAAAAAGGAATATGCAACAAAAACGCAAAACGTTGAAACATGCCAGTTACGGATAACTGTGCATGGTTGCACAACCTAAATCAAAAACAAATAAGCTAATTTGGGGCTTGTTGTTTTTCAGCTGTAGTTTATCTGCCGTTAATCTGCAATCCTGTGATAAAAGCTAAAAAATTCAACTTAAAGGCCCACTGCACCCAAATTCATCGATAGTTGTAAATATGTATTTAACATATTTAAACATTTTCGCGAAAATTCGATCATGATATCTGGTCTCGGTAACGAGAAAACTGGTAAAATATCGTTAAATTCGTGACGTCATTGGGTACCAGCAACCAAGAAATAATGCGACTTCTAAAAGCTTTCGCACAGCGAAAGCTTTGCGAAAGCTTTCGCACTTTGCCGAAAACTTTGCGAAAGCTCTCGCTGTGCGAAAGCTTTTAGAAGTCGCATTTTTTCTTGGTTGTTGGTACCCAATGAGGTCATGAATTTAACGATATTTTACCAGTTTTCTCGTTACCGAGACCAGATATCGTGATCGAATTTTCGCGAAAACGTTTAAATATATCAAATACATATTTACTACTATCGATGAATTTGGGTGCAGTGGGCCTTTAAAACCACTATACGACTATTGGTTCTAGGCACTAGCCTACAGATTACTGGTACCGGTATTTAACTAGCTTGGTATTACGGTATTATATCTGTTATATGGTACAACTGCTTGTTGTTCAACAATATTTCCACATGCTGCACAGGACCGATATCTCGTACTACACTATTCTGTACAAGCATGATTAACTTTAGCGTAGGCACTGTACAGCTGTAGGCTATACTACAATTGTCTTGTGCAACCAAACCTTGATTGAAGTCTAGCAGCATTGTGGGCAGAATAACTAACGTACACCGACTAGCTTGCAGCATTGACTTCTTACTATAATAGACTCACAACTACGATTTTGCGCTAGCATTTCACGCTTGATTGAAGAGCCTCTAAACGCGTCGTATCAACCGTGTGCAGCGGGAGATTGCAGTAGCCAAACGGCTAGCTCAATTATCTTTGTGGCTTTATCTGAATTTTGGCCCATGTATCCGTATATCCAGCTCAGTGTTTTTTAAGCTTTGGCTTGTGAAACTATTAAGCAATTTTGAAAGACCGCCAATTGAATTTATAACGTAGAACATAGCTTTGTACACTATTGCAGAAGCAGATTTTGGAAGACCGCGCGACAATTGTGGGAGACCATTTCGGTTTCTCAAAACGCCTTAAAAAAAAACACACTAGCTGATCTAGCTGCTTTTTCTATTCATCCAACCAATGACATACATACCAGGTACCAGGAGATCTCTTCAAGTCGAAAGATTTCCTGAGAAGAGTGTTTCTCCGCTCTGCATCGATATCGAGCTATTACAGTGAGCAGTGCTCACTGTGAGCGCTGTAGTCTCACTGTAGACTAGTGCTCACTGTAGTCCTCACTGTGGTCGCCGTTGTGCGAAGCTGGATGTGTTTGCTCTTGTTTTTTATACAATAACAATAACTGTAGTTTCGGTGTGATTCTGGTAACTTGCTCGAGACCAGTGTTGGGCAGGATAAACCTCTGTACTAAAGCGATAACGATAATCCATAATTTTAAAAAAGCCATGGACGATAACAATGATCGATAAATATCAATTTCTTGAAGCGATATCGGTAATCGATAAACTATTGCCGATAAATTTTTCCGATAAATGTTGCGGTAAATTTTCATGTGTTTGACGAAGTTTGTTTTTTTATACCGGTAAGTCAAATTGCAAAAATGTTTTTCTAGATTTTTCAAGAAAAGAGAGCGGTTCACGGATTCTGCCGTAGAGATGGCATGGGCCGCTAAGAGACCCGTCAACGAGCCGTTAACCGGTATTTTTAAAGGTCCGCTAACGGCCCATTTCTATCTTTTGTTTCTGATTGGGCCGCTGACGAGCCGCTACCAATTTTTGAACTCCCTTTCAACTTTCAGTTTTTTTTAAATGTGGCTGAAGGTTCATAAAAGAATGGACTTTGGGCGGACCGGGCTTTATTTTGGGGATGATTTGGTGAGTCGAAATTATCGCTATTGGGCAGGAGGTTCCGGGCCATAAGCGGTCCGGGCTGCAAAAAAGTCAGCCCGTGCCATCTCTACTCTGCCGTGGCATTAAACAAAACGAAGAGCAATTTTTTTAAATGCAAGAAGAATTTATGGACACCGTGTATTTTGCCATAACGCTAACTCATTAATTTTGAACGCTGTGTGCATAAAGAATTGTTTATCGTTATAATTTATCGGCGATAACAAAATATATTTCAAGAGCTATATCGGTAGTCGATAAATCAAAAGTGTTTTGAGCGATAATCGATAATGAATTATCGCCGAAAAATTGTCTCGATAAATGCCCATCTCTGCTCGAGAAAACTGGTATTGCATAACTAGGCCTACACTGTAAAAAATTTTGGGTAATCGCATTGCCCAATTTTGGGCAAATGTATGCATTACCCAAAAAAAACGGTCAAAAACCCAATTTTTTTTGGGTATGATAAGCAAAAACCCAAAGTCGATTTTGGGTTCTGCATAACCCAAAGCACATCACCCAAGTAAATTGGGTTAAAAACTGTATACCCAAAAATAAATTTTGGGTAATCGTTTTTGCAAATATTAATTTGGGTAATGTGGTAGCAAACCCAAATTAAATTTTTGGGTGAGTGTTATGACTATTGTTTTGGGTCAATGGATTTTAAACCCATTAATTTTTTTTGGGAAATAATTCCTGAAATAATAACTTGTGTATATTGTTTTTAAAGCCAAAAAAATTTTTGGGAAAATGTTAAATAACTTATTTTGGGAAAGTGAATTTTAAAACTAAGATCTTTGGGGAAAATTTTTAGATAATAGATTGGTTTTAAACTCAAAAAACGGGCTGCACTTTAAGCAATTCTTAGTTTAGGAAACATTGAGTGCAAAACCCAGTTGTTTCATATAGCACTCGATGAGTTTTCATACGGCCCGCGCTTGTTGCTGCTAAATGTATTATTTTTGGCCTACAAGCACATGTAAAGTTAGATAGCCTGTCCAATCTAACTGGAGGTTGCTTTTTTACGCTGTAAATGCGACAAGACTATCTGATTGAGACGACAAAAACCGGCGAGAAAAGTTTAAACCATTATTACGTCATAATTGCAACAGAAACCATTTTTGTTACGAAGAGCAGCAAAACACATAGAACCACAAAAGACTATTAGCCTTCGGGTACTTTACATTATGAAATTTGTTCCTCTTGGAGAAAACTTTGGCGCCCCTGGTCTAAGGCCAACCACCAAAAACCTTACATGCTTTATCTAAGTTGATCACTTGGTCTGTAGGATAATCGAGCCGTCTAAAAATTTTCTGAGATTTATCTGCGTGTTTGGCAGATATTGGAGCTGGGCAAGCCATCTTAAATTTTTATAGCATTTATCTACGGGCATTGGTAAATGTTGCTACATTAGCAAAACGGAAAGCCGGAAGCCATAGTAGTCTGCGATTTATTGCTTTTCAAGGCCTTACCACGCGCATGCGCTTAAATTTTGCTTAGACGTAAATGCTAAGCATTATAAACTAGCATTTGTGTAGCTGTTTTGCTTGATGAGACAGAATGCGTCATCAAAAATCAAAATCAAATCTTCATTATACTCGCCGTATTACGCCGAAGCGTGTAACGAGTTGCGGGGCCCATCTCCGCGGCTTAGCGCCTAGGTTACACAGCTCCGAAGAAACGCCGCAACGGTGGCGAGTCGTTGGCGACACTGTGCCGATTTGACCGGCCCGGGAATCGAACCCCAGACCTCCCGCACCGAAAGCGTGCGCTTTGCAACTGAGCTAACGGCCGGTTCAGAATGCGTCATCTACCCCAAATTGATATAGGCCTAGTTAAATTTTGCAGTATATTTCCACTTGAAATAAAACCGATGACAACCCCAATTTCACAAGTCATTTAATAAGCTATTGTTGTCTTTTTTCTCACTACTTATGCTATAGCAATTTTAAGTTACCTACCTGTGTCTAGTCTTTTTAATTTTAAGTTCAACATTATTATGATAGACAGTTGCGCAAGCGGCTAACCTTCACTCTACCGCATAAACCAAACAACCTAAGCTTTCAACTTGCAGTATACCATCGTTTGTCAGCGTAATTTATTAATTTTGCTGGCAGACTTTAATAATAATTAAATGTGCATGATGTAATTCATCATTCTAATGAAATAGCACTTTTCAGAAATTAATTAAGTTTTACTTTACGCTTCAATAAACTTTACGGTTTAGTGATCAGCGCAATCAGTGAGCGCCAAAATAATCGAAATTCGAATTAAATGATGCGTCGGAACTGAAGCTGCTGCTTCTTGCTGGAGTAAAAAGCTAATTTAAAACCTAAAGGTTCCGGTAACGACTTAGGTAGGCTATGTAGACACAATGATTTTAAAGTTATCTGCAGATTCATGTGTTCAACTTGCTGAAGTGAGCTATCATAGCATGCAGTATCTACAGATTTGGAAATGCTGCGAAGACCACAAGTACTAGTAGTCCGCAGGTCTTTTTATTACTAGCTACTAGACTTAAGACGTAGCTGCCTAGTCAGATGTCAGTAAGTTACTGGTTGCGCATGCTTCTTTTAGGTCTGCTAATGGCGGGATAGAAAATTAAAACAACTTGTTTTTTGACGAACTTTTAAATAATTTGAATTTGGAAAAGCTTATCAGAAGGCAAAAAAAATTTCAAGGTCTACTGGTACTGACCCTTTTCAGTGATTCTTAACTCCCAGAGTGCACTAGTACAGGTACGGAGGGATGGTAGAACTGGAGATTGGAGTGACTACAGTTCAAATTTAGAGTTGTTAAGCTGGGTTTACATGAGCTAAAAAAATAGTGCAAAACGGTGAGAAGCTGAGCTTTTATTTTATAGACCTAATGTCATGCAACTTGGCTTTGCTAGTTGAGCAAAGTGGAGCCAAGCTTCATTGCAAGCTTCAAAGAACAAACAAAGCTCAGCTCTGCTCCATTGACGTTTTTTTGTTCGTGTAAACCCACTATTAGTAGTTGCAAGTTGGACCATTAGAGGTTGGAGTTGATAAGAGTTTTGGGGAAATCTGAAGCTGAGTTGATCTGAGAAAAATGAGTCAATCTAAATGAGCCTCCATGTGGAGAAAACCGATTTGGAAATGACACTGCTGCCACTTCCCAATTTTATGTTAAAGTACCACAATACCCATTACACTGATACTGGTATGGATCTTGCTTATCCAAAGTGTTGACTGGATATATAAGCAATCAAATAGCTTGCAATGTACATTTATTGATGTAAAAACATGGTAAATTTCAGAATTAGAGAATGGGCCTAGCAGTCATGTTATATAGCTGATGCTTCATGCTGTTAATGTGATGTATGTACAACTACTGTGTCGAATTGTCATTGAAGTTTCTGATCATCAATTCATCATAACATGTATTTACCTTTGTGTGTGAAACCAAAACAGACATGCAAGGAATCAAGGTAAGTGACTGATAAACAGTAAACATTATGCATGTTGTGTTGTAAATGCTAAGGCATTATGTAATGCTTCACACTAATAACTGATTGTATATGATACCCAGTTTTGTTAGGCATTCATGTGGCAGTGATAAACATTTAAATTGTTTTGTGAAACAGTCAAAAATGTGCCATCATATATTTAAAATATTGACAGAAGAGCAGTTCAAACTTTTTCTCGATATGCCATGCACATCAATACGAATATGAGTATGTTACCAATCAAGTGCATTGTGATTATTCTACTTCATACTGCTATTTATAAATTTTTGCCTACCTAAGGCGCTTTAACCAATAGGCCCGGTATGCAACTCATAGAAAGTGACACGTGATTATGTAGTGAGTGGTTTCATGATTTTACGTATGCAATAAGCAGTAAAATCAAAGAACTTGGTGCAAAAAATATGGCTTGACATGCACTGCATAGCTCCCTGCAGCTGTGTGTTAGAAACTTGTTATGATAGTATACTGCTCTTTCAGTTTTATTATGTAAAGTTAAAGCAGTGGTTATGACACATGGGCAACATGCATATAAAATAATTCACAGTGGATTATTTTTGCATCAACCTCTTTCATGAAAATCAGCAAACTTATTTTGTGACAATTACAGGTCAGCATAATTTGATGCTAGTCAAGCTGTTGCATGTTGTTTTCTGTGTCTTTGATAAAAAATTATTATTAAATCAAGTAATGTGGCGTTAATGAACTTTGTTGATTGGAAATTTGAAATAATGTTTAAAATTTGAAAAGGCTATAGACTGGCTAAATTTTTTGTAGCTGTTGTTCCTGTTACTAAAAATGATCAAACCTCAATTACCAGTTTTTATCCAATGGTTATTATTGGGTAAAGAAATTAAAAATGTAATTCCACATAAGCAAGCCTGCTCCAAGCAAGTGGTTTATTGCTAAACGTTTTTGTGAAGTTTCAGAAATTGATTGTTTGGTACAGTTAAACATAAATGATAATTATTTAGTTGGGATGCAAAGGTGTGAACAACCTAAAGACTGCCATGGGAGCCCATGCTAAGGTTTTTATGTGCTTGACGCTAAGAAAGCATAAATTATAAAGCGCTAGAGTCCTTGAATGCTTGTCTGTTATTTAAGACAAACTCTATGGCATTGGAGCATTAAGATGGGTTTTCGAACTCAACTTCAATAAAAAGATTATAGCCAGTATATTTGCAATC